>OY735238.1:15660689-15678189 GCA_963457665.1 Thysanoteuthis rhombus | reverse complement strand
GAATGATATCTGCAGTTCAGCTACTGTGACTAAATCAGTAAGGTAAAATGCTGTCCTACTCAACTAGGTTTTCAAGGGTAGGGGACATGAGTCTGAGTGTCATTGGAAGCTAATTCTTTATTCCTAATCTATACTGTGCACTTAATCACAGCAGAATATAAAAATGGCTTGAGAATTGTGATGAAAACTAACAAAAATAAGACAGAGGAAAAAACTAGTCAAAAATTGATAATCAATTTTACTTCCTTTCTAAAATCAGACCTGGCTTAGATAGAGGCAACATCTTGAGCATATCTTTTTTAAAATTTCTATTGCAGTTAGTGCGATAATTGAGTCATTCCTTCTTATATTCAGTTTCTTGTTTCTTGAAATTATGTGTATACTTGAGAGTGAATACGTTTATACAAAAATGGAGCTTTAAGCCTCATGCCTTCTCAAAGATATCCTGAAATTAAAACTGTTATTTCACTGATTCCATTCTCTTCACAACAGCAACACTCTCTTCAGAATAACAATGGATATCTCTTTAGCAAGGCATGTCACAATGAATAACTTGGCAGCATTCCTTCACTCTTTCCTTTTACTCAACGTATTGGCATCAAGCCATTTGTCAAATATGGCTGCAGTACACACTATAACCATCACCGCAGTGCGAATACCTACTACCTTCATTGTCAAGGAGGATTTGATGGTAAAGATTAAAAAAGGAAATCTAATTTGTTAGGTAAATAAAATTTGCAATTATAAGGAAAAAAATTGGCTTGGTTTGGCTTGGCTTGGCTACATGAATGAAGGTTCAGGACACACATATACATATACCACAAGAAGTAAATTGATTTTTGTAAAGAAGCAGATAGAATAAAAATTTTGAAAACAAAGAATGACAAGCTGACTTGATCACCAGAGTAAAAACAGATATTTGCTGTTCTTTCGATGAAACAAAACCATTAAATGATATGTTGGAGTCAATACATGCCTACAGCTTGCAACTACATACAAGTAATTCTATCATACAAGAGGAAAAAGTATGAATAAAAACCAAAAATATCAAATCACCATAGACCCACAAATGAACTGCCAGACCATCTACCCAAGTGGGCTACAGATTCTTCTGTCTCTGCTCGTCTGGTTACATTTTTGGGGGTTACAACCTTGAAAGTTTGTAGGAGTACGAAGGCCTCTACTAAAAATATTTTTTTTGTTTTTTTTCAAAAAAGTACTTTTTTGGTCTCTATGGTCATTTGATATAAACACTGTCCAAATCTTTTGCTGGGATTTTTTTTTAGATAATCATAAACAAAAGATTTTTTTCCCGAAATTTTTTTGGATTATTTTGAATAAAAGATTTTTTTTTTTCAAAAAATTTTTTTTAGATAATTAGTTCTGGTACAAGCGCAGCCTACAGTGATTCATTTATGTGAGGTACAGATACTATCTGTCGATTTTTCAACTTTTATAGAATCAAGGAGTTTTATCCTCAACACTAACTACATTAGCTACATGTCCACCCATCTGCTACACTTTTCTGTCCGACCGTCTGTCACACTTTAAACATAAAAATTTCAAGTTGAGAACGGTTGTGGTTAGGAGAATTTCTGAGAATGGTATCGGAACATAAAGACCGCAAAGAAGGTAGAGGAGGGAGAGAAGAACAAAGTAAGGCTACACAAGACGGTAGAGGCTGAAACATTCTAAACATAGTATTCACTAACGGAGAATGGCTGAACTCAGCTGTCAAGAAAAGATGATAAGAAAGTGAAATTAATTGGAATTGACTCATTTTTGAGAGTCTGTAAGCATAAGATTTGGTTAAGTGCCGAGGATGGTTACTTCAGGCAACTCCCATGAGTTTTTTTCCAGCTGTTACATTGATTTAGATTTCCACCCCTTGGTATAATTGAGCTAACCAAAGGGCATTTAAATTGTTTAATTTAGAATGTAAGTAACTCTAATATTGAGTGAATTGACAACATTTCTTCTCAATAAATTCTGGACATAGCAACTCACCTATTAGGCTACATAAAGACTCTAAACCCTTCAACTCCAGAAAGGAGTAAGACAAGGCGATACCAGCTCACCCAAACTCTTCACTGCTTGCATCAAGATGATCATTTGTAACCTGGACTGGAAAAATCAAGGATTCAAAATAGATGGCGAATATTTTAGCAACCTCAGATTTGCAGATGACATCGTCCTTTTTGCAGAGAACCTACACAACCTCCAACTAATGCTAGATGAACTAAACGAAAAAAGCAAAAGAGTCAGCCTACACATGAACTTTAGTAAAACAAAAGTCATGTGCAACAATCACATCAATAATAATGACATATCTGTCAAAATCGAGGATGCAAAACTGGGGAAAGTAGACCACTACATCTACTTACAAAAACGAATCTCTATGAAACCCACAAAAGAAGAAGAAATTAAGTGAAGAATCACTCTAGGATGGCAAGCCTTCAGCAAAGCAAGCTTAAACTTCAAAAACAAGACCATCCCAATATTCCTAAAAAAAAAGTATACGACCAATGCATCCTCCCAATAGTCACTTATGGAGCTGAAAAATGGAACTTAACCAAGAGACAAACCCGTGAACTGAGAAGCATACAGCGTGCACATGAGAGAATCATGCTCAACCTCACTTGGAGAGATCACAAGACAGCACAATATATCAGAAAGAAAATAGTGGTCTAAAACATCATAGAATCCATTAGAAAACCCAATGGCAATGGGCTGATCATGTTGCAAGAATGAAAGACAACTGATGGGCATCACAACTCACAACATGGATCTCCAGAGATCTCAAGTGAAACTGAGGCCGACAGTACACAAGATGGAGAGATGAACTAAACAAATTCAGAAAATACTGGCTCATGATAGAGAAATATGGCGGATCCTGGGGAAGGTCTTTGTGCAATGACGGATATTAAAAGACTGATGAGGATGATGACAAAATAAAGTGTAGGAACTGTATTTTTCTTCATGTGTGGTTGGAATAGATGATGCTGGATACTATCTTATGTTGTGGCCAATGTGATGTCAATTAATACTGACAGGAGAGAGATAAAAGAATCATGTTCATTTGGACAGATAAGCAAAGAGAGAGAGAAAGAATGGGTTTCCACAGAAGAAACAGAGATATATCCAACAGGTATAAACTTGAAATCTATGCATTTGAGAATCAACATAGTTTTGTTTACTGCTAAAACAAACTTTTCTTTAACTATATGCAATGCTTTTCATCTCATCATTGTTTTATGATTTAGAAATAAAAGAGTTTCTCTATTGACACAAAGAATAAACAAGCGATTATACTTTTCTACATGTCTTATTGCGTTTGTAATTTCTGTGACCATAAACATCCGTTGTTTCCCAATGTTTTTTACAGCTTTTTCTCTTGACTGTACCTGTGCCCCCAGAAATTGCCCTCTGGAGATTAAACACTGATCATTACCACTGAAAGTGAAAACAGTATTCCATTGCTGAGTTGCTAATGTGTTGCTCAATATATGAGACGATTTTTGTCTCCATGTCTCGATCCATAGAGACCCAATTACCGTCTGTAGCAAATGTGGGTTTTTATGAGGTGGAATGCTAGCCCTACGCCCAAGATTAACTGCTTTCCAGGCTAAAAGGTTCCAAATTCCCAGTTATCTATCTATGTCAGGGGGAGAAATTCATGGCTTTCACCCATGGCATTAGTGTGAAGTAGCCTCAAGTGAGTACAAACTGTCCTAACTGTACTTTGAATTGGTGGAAACATTGGATTAAACAAACCTCCAAATGAAACATCATTATTTGGACATAAAACATTGTTATTGTAGTAAGGCTTATCATGATTGAAAGTGAAGCATTTCACTTGCCCTATTAAAGATAGGCTTACTGTACATATAGCAGCCTGCAGAAGGAGAAATCTGAAGACATCGCTCTCTTTTCAAGCCTGGAATCCAGCATTACAAGACATGCCTGTCTTGGAATCCACAAGGAAAAAGGAAAAGAGGCAGACCATGAAACACTTAATGCAATGACCTGGATGCAGACATGGAGAGAACCAGACGTACTTCATCTGGTGAAATTGGCCCAGGACCAGGATGTCTGGAGAGTCTTTGTTGGTGGCCTAACAGGACCACAAGCTTAGATAGATAGATAGATAGATAGATAGATAGATAGATCACTGTACATTAAAAAGCTTCTACAGGGAGCTGAGAAGTGTCAGATTTTGAAAATAGAAAGTTGACAAAACTGTGCTAGGTGATTCTTTATTTTATTCCATTACAAGTTCTGGAAAATAAACGTACACATTGTAGGCAAGCTTGGCTGCAATAAGATCAAACTTCCTTGCTTTATCAAAATCTAAAAAGTAAACAGAGCAGAATTCATACAATATTATTTCAAAACTACACGTCTCATCCCAACTCCTCTATTGTTAGTTCCTATGAATGGGATTCGCAGATTTAGCAGAACAAGTCGACCTGACTTGGGCCTTAGAAGTGGGAGATGATTCGTCATCAGTTTTTGTATACGTCACTGTGTCCCTGTTATTTGTGCATGATGTCACTTGTTTTTCTTCTGGTCATTGTCATCCATCATCCTCACATACAGAGATCAAGTCAAAATTCAGTAGTAAGAGCTTGGTAGAAGAAAGAAAGAAAAGGCCTACTCAGCTTAATGGTTAATCCGTCACTAGCATCGAAAGCAAGAAAAAAAAAGGGAAGGCCAATTCAGCCTAATGGTCAATCCGCCACTGACCTTGAAAGCAAGGAAAAAAGATTTTTAAAAAACTATTAGATTGCCCTAGACCACTGGTCTATGCGAAGACTACTGAAATTAAAATCTATTTGTATTTATAAACAAAATTTTTGGATGAATACCTTTAATCACATACTAATATCTACTGCCTTTTTAAAATTCTTCATTTTATATCATTTAATAGTTCTGTTATTATATCATCTATTTGCAGTGAGTAATGCAACAACTCACTTGTTTATTCTAATACACATATACATAGCCATTGTTATGTATGAATGCAAGTGGCCACATCGTTGATGACATGTAGAATGTGATCAGTGAACTGTGTTGAAACTGAGACTGAGACAGTTTAGGGTTACTTCACACTAATTTCCTTGGGAAAGATGTATATATTTCTCTCTCCCATAGTCAACATGTCACAGCCTAGTGTGGCAGGGTAAAGCCAATCATCCAACCACCTACGTCTTTTACTCACTCAGGGAAGGCTTATGTCAAACTATAGAATGGGAGGAAAAGGGAGTCATCCTTCACTATGATTGTCATTCATTTATTCTTCTTTCATTAATTACTCCTCCCTCTCAAGCCTAAAATATTATAGTAGTAGTAGACAAAAGGAAACTACACCAAAAGTGATTGATAATAACAATAACAACCACAGCACTTCGTTGTTCTTTTCTCACAACCCCCATCAGATACATCAGTTTCATTTGCCTTTATGTTATATTTAATATGGATAAATCCAATATATAATAAATAGGTTTAAAAATTATATACTCAAATTGCAAGAAAAATGGTTGATGAAAATAAATGTAAAGTTACTTTAATTGGCACAAGGATTTCATTTCTGCAGAGATCAGATTTGTAAGCGGCTAATCAATTATCTTCTGGGCAAAGTAGTCTCTGCTCAATGGAAAACAACACCTACTTAATAAAAAAATACTTTCCATTATAGCCATGAGGGATCATACTGTTGTGTTACTTCTGATATGTCTTCCTCCAAGACATCAATTTAAATACTCTCTACTTTCCCAGGGTTTTAGATTTCAGGGTGATGGAAATCTGCTGAGTTTTTTGCACTCAAACTGGTTATGACAGCCAAATCAATTCATCAAAAGAACAGTACCCTAGGCCAAAAGCGACCACACCTAAAATGGAGTAGAAAATTTGTTACTTGTCGACTACAAAAAAATTATCCAGTTGAAGCAGTGCTGACAAGGTTTATATCATATATACAGTATTCACTGATTACGACCACCCCCGCTACCAGCTGAAACCGGTCACATACTGCAGGTGGTCTTAAAATAGAGGAGCATGACCAACTGTTGCTAGTGTTACAATCTCGAAAAAATTTTTCATGCTAAATCGACTTCAAAAAAGGATCAAAAACTGCCCAAAACAACTAAAAACATTGTTAGCCATTTTATGGCCATTTCAATAGTAGCTAGAAAATAGCTAATTAAAATGATTATAATTGTTGGATTTTCGTACTGTCAAAACAGCTGAACTCAGCCAAAAAAGTACTAAACTGGCAACACTGCCGGCTGTCCCACACAAATTCCATTTTACAGGATTTACATATAGTACAACAACATGCGATAGAGTAGGGGTGGCCAAACTGCATCTCACAAGCCATAGGCAGCACTTTGACAGTCAATGCGCAGCTCATTGAAATATGTTGGGTGACCTCCTTATCTCCTCCCTTTTCACAATTTCATCTATATGTAGGTCTGCATACCTTTATGTGTTACAACGGATAGTCACCCTCAAAATAGTTTAATACTCATATGATCAAGAGACATGAATTTAATTGAAGGCAAAGCTTTCAAGTTTGAATGGAAGCCCGTGCTTATATTTTGTTGGAATAAAATACAATGTTTTATTACAAGGTAAAAATACAGATTACTCAAGGTGTCTACTAATTTATGACTTGTTAGGTTGTTAAATTCAACAGATCAACTTGAGTATGACCATTTATTGGGAAAGGTATTTTTTTAACGTGTTATATATTTTTTTTACCATAGTTGTTCATATGATAACTTTGCCTAATTTTGCTGGTCACAGGTCACGTTCTGCAAGTGGTCATTTACGAGAGGTGTAATGTAAAAGGTGCATGTGGGGCACAAGGTTAGTAATTTGAGAGCAATATTGATTGTCAAAGATTTATGTGAGTGTATGCCAAATAAAATGGCTGTGTGATGTGTGTTGTTGTTCTGTTCCCATCCCTTTCCCATGAGAAAATGAATGGAGCTAGGGGTCAAGAGCAGCTAACTTCTTCCTCAAGATAGCTGGCTAGTGAAGGGACAATTACAATCACAGCAACTCCTTCATCAGGCTAAATAAGGACTCTGAACCCTCCTAGCTCCAAAAAGGAGTGAGGCAAGGTGATACCAGCTCACCCAAACTCTTTACAGCCTGCCTCAAGATGATCTTCCAAAACCTGGATTGGGAGAATAGAGGAATCAAAATAGATGGCAAATATCTGAGCAACCTCAGATTTGCAGACGACATAGTCTTTTTTGCAAAGAACCTATACGACCTCCAACTAATGCTAGATGAACTAAATGAAAAAAGCAAAAAATCACATTGAGAATAAGAACATAACTGTCAAAATTGAAGATGCAAAACTCAGGAAGGTAGACCACAACATCTAAAAGAAGAGGAAATCAAGCAAAGAATCACCCCAGGATGGCAAGCCTTCGGCAGAGCAAGCTCAACTTTCAAAAACCAGATGATCCTAATAATCCTAAAAAGAAGAGTATACAGCCAATGCATTCTCCTGATAGTCACTTATGGAGCTGAAACATGGAAACTTACCAAGAGACAGACTAACGAACTGAGAAGTCTGCGATGCCCGCATGAGAGAATCATGCTCATGAAGAGATCACGACAGCACAGTATATCAGGAAGAAAACGGGAGTCCAAGACATCATAAAATCTATTAAAAAACTTGAATAGCAATGGGTAGGCCATGTTGCAAGAATGACAGGCAACTGATGGACATCATGACTCACAACATGGATCCCCAGAGATCACATGCAGAACCAAGGCTGACAGAATGCAAGATGGAGAGATGAACTAGACAGATTCAGGAAATACTGACTCCGCAACACCCATGATAGAGAATTGTGTCGAATCTTGGGGAAGGTCTATGTCCAACGACGGACATTAAAAGACTAATGATGATGATGGTAATGACGACTGACGAGTGTGATAAGAGACCAGAGAAAGTGTGTGAACATGTGTACGTGTATGTCATAAGTGACACACAAATAAATATATATATATAAATCAACTCAAAAATTGAAAGAGAGAGAGAGATAGGAATAGAATGTATTCAGAGAGAGATAGGGATAGATTTCAGAGTTGCTAGTTGGGGTGGATAGCCGTTCCCTGCTGGCCCTTTGGGGCTAGTAGGTGTGTTGGAGTATCTCAGAAAACTTCAACTGAATTTTGCAAATCGTTTGTGTAAATTCCAAAATGAAAATGTAGCATTCTAGATGCAGAAATCTTTCAGTGCCGTTTCATTTAATTACACCATCAAGGGAGGGACATAATATAAAACATGGATTATTTTTATAATTAGACTCCTTGTTCTTAAAATGGAACAAGTTTACATCTCTCCACAGATGCAGCGTTTTCCTTTTAGCTAATTTGTCATCATGTTTCCTAGACACCAGATCTGAACACAACGGACTTCCAGGAAGATTACATCAACTGTGTCGTGCAAATATAATATACACACATTGAAGAAACCGTGCAGCTGCTGTTAGGAGACATGGCGTCGGGATTCGGGTGAGAAACCCCACATTATTATCCCCTAGGTTATCCTACATAATTGAAAAGTCCCCCGCCATCGTTCCAACGAAGGTCACATTGCAGACACCCCAATACATTGGGATATTGGTCCCTGGGACCAGGTGGTCAGAAAATGCTGGGGTCAGGTGCTGCAGGTACTACTAATATATATATATATATATATTATATTTATATATATATATATATCATCATGCGTTTCAGGTCCTATGTTAGACAAAAGTCTTTCCAAACTACTCGCATGACGATTGTACAGTCATGTTGGTTCTGGAAAGGTAATGGCTAATTGAGCTCTCCAGTTAACACTATTTTCAGCAGAGCTGGTTTTTGATTTAGAGTTCTCCATTTCATAGACTGGTTTCTTCCCAAGGCTAGACAGCCCAGTCTTTCCTACGCGGTGGATTCATGCCTTTCTTAAGGGCATTAGTGTGATGAACAATCTATTTTCCGTGGATTTAATAAGGGTTTCATTCAAAATTGCCAGAAGGTTACAGAATAACAGATAACAGAGAAAACCAGAGGATACAACAACTAAAACATTGTGATCATAATAACCAAGAAGAGGACATTAGTCGCAATAGATCAATGTATGATAATTACTCATCTCGGAAATTCAGGCAGAACTTACTAACGACTCTATACAAAAAAATAATTTAATATATAAGGTCTAGAGAAAAAAAAATGGTGTGTGTTGGGGGTCACTCGAATTACTATCATTTCAAAACAATAATATGACTTCATAAAGCTCCATTGGTAAAATGGAAGAAAATACACGTTTAAATAATCTGGATGTCGGAAATTTTGCAAAGACAGCACTAATCATATGAAAAGTGAACATTCTATCTCAATTCGAGAGCAGTTTTCTCTTTTGTTTCATTTGTTGGGATTAACCTAGCCGTCAGACTTTGAGAATAAAATCTTGAAACCCTCAGTCATCGACTCAATGTTTCATTGATTGAGCCAAACTTGTTAGTGTTACTACTATCATGAGAAACAAAGTACTCGTGAACTCTAAAAAATTTTCTCTGTTCATTAAGACCAAACAATTCAATGCTTCACTCTTATCCGCCCATTTGCTTTTTGAATCATTAAAATCCAATAATAAATAGAATCAGTTATTTTTAACTGAACATTCGAGAAGATAATTAGTGATTTTTCTTTTTACTCTGAGTAATGTTAAGATTACATCTCCTCCAAAGTGTTTTTGTAGCATCATTATCTAGAAGATATAAAAGCAATTAAGTAGATAAAGAAAAACATTGATAGAGCTGTTGCAATAAAAAAATGAAAATTACAACAGACACTATATGATAGTAGCATCTATCGTCAAGTGTATAAAGAGTGCTTTGCAAAAGTTCCAGCAATGTCCATTGAGGCACAGGAAATGCTGGGTAACTTGAGAGATGAAAGGATTGATCAATCTAACCATTGTATATTAGAACACTCCCTCTACCCGCACTAATCTATGAGTCGAAAAAAAGATAATCTCTATTCATTAGAGGATCAAAATCCACTGATCATGATGTTGATGATCAGATGCCAACAAAACTTTTTGCTGAGGGATAATTTTACAGGAAAAAAAAAAATGTAGAATCTCTATAGACATACTGGAGTATTTTTGGCAAGAGAGCTGGGAGTATTCCACAGCATCATCAAGAGAAATTTAGTTCATCTTGGACAGGCAAATTGAAACTGTCAAGTTTTTTAAAACCTGTTAAGAGTCAATAAGAAGTTGTCAGTTTAATGCTAAGCTCAGGTAATGATGATGGACAGTGTGAATAGAATCTTAATTCTAATAAATACTTAAATGTTCTTGACATCAGTGCTGGATTAAGACCCTATACTACTTTATTTTAGGGCCAACTATATTAAAACCATATGAAATGTTAATATATACTATTCAGATGTGAATATATATTATATTATATTGTAATATAAACCTGGTAAAAATGGTTTATCAATAGGGGAATTTATATTGAAATATCAGCATATTGATAAGATGTGGAAAAATATCTAAAATGAAGACATTGATTGGTACTTATCGTGAGAAGACAGTTCAAGAAGGTTTCAAACAGAATTGAAGAGTTGACACCATCTTTAATTAACATCAAAACTAAAGCATTCAATTGTTTCGGAGCAACAGTTGAAGAGAATTGGTTTTCGATCGATGATAGTTTGGAAAATGAGCATTCACCTTCACAGACTGTGATTGGAAAGGTAAAGAATTGTTAAGAATAGTTACAGAGCAGTTGAAACATTTGCAAATCTCGACAATTGGATTATTTCTCAAACATTTCCACAGGACCTGAATATCTCGATCCAAATCCAAATGGGCCACGAATTCTGAGAAATTTACAAACTCATCCTCAGTCATTGATGTATTTTTTTCGGCAAGTTGGACAAATCAACTTTCAGCTGCAAAGCATCACCCTCCCCCAAAAGACTTGATGAATATAAAATCATGCAATGTTTTTCCGAAACATTTCAGCCGTGTAAAGCCCCCCCCCCCCCTCCCCCGTCTTCGTTGGGTGGTCTTGGTTCTAGAGAGTAGACTCACTACTCTGAGTGCAGGCTCAGGTGGACTGGACACGTGATATCCATTCATCCGTAACCAATGATTTTGATAAGGACAGAAAATAAATTTTGAAAAGTACCCAGTAAGACAAATTTTCATGCTTGTATCATAGTTTATGATATATGTATCAGATTACTTTATAGTTACTGACAAATTTCTCCAACATAGAATAATACAGATTGTAAAGATACTAAATTTCTTTTTTCTTTTGCACTGTATCTTCCTACTTGCTTTCAAAGATTATATACCACATTTAATGGCATGTACAAAATAATCCCTCCATATTTCAGCAAGGAATATTAAGATAAAATGCATTTCCCAGAATCCCTCACATTTCTAACCCAGTATTCTTCAACTCCCTCCTAAGTTCTGGCTAATGTGGATCTGGACAACAAAAGTAACATTTACCTTTTGGAACATTTTTTGGGGGAAAAATGGGTCTTCTTATGCTGCCAAATATGGTAGTTGATAATTTCTTTTTCAATAAGGCAATGTTAGTAAAGCTTGGTAGGAAAAAAAAAAGAGTTTTACAGACAGTTGTTGTCCGCATTATGATTGGTCTTTAGAAAATTGTTTATAAGATGGAAGAATGAAAAACAATACTTACCCCAAGCCTGTCTGGTTCGACAGCTAATGTTCTAGCACTTCCACTGTTGTCGAATAGAACCTCTGTGCAGCCTAGACGTCCTTCCGCAGTCACTACATCTGAAACGGAATGAAGCCAAAGAAGGAGTCAGTAAAATGATACCAAAATTATTTATGTTTTTAATATCACTAAGAATTCAAGTGACTTGACCCACCCATGTTAAAAAACTTACTTAATCAACATTCTACACTTGGAGAGTTTTCATACAACTGAACTCTTTCTCATTTTTTGTGTAGTAAACATAACATTTTGGATGATTCATTCCATGGCCTTCTTCAGGTGTAATATCTAGATGCAATGGCAGTAAAAAGAATCTTCTGATGATGGTACTAAATAAAATACTCCAATAATAGCTACTTTACCATGTAGGATTTGGGTTATGTCAAATTCTTCCTCTTTTCTAGTTAGGCTTGGATTTTCATACCTAGCACTTGTCTGACTTACCAACATTACATTAAGATATTACACCTGAAAAAGTCTGTAGAATAAATCACCTGAATGTCGTGTCAACAGCACGGACAACAAGAGGTTCTATCATCTGAAAAACTCATTGAATGACAATGACACTAGCCTCAAGTTTTCAATAGTTCTTATGAAGCATTCAACCTTTTAGTGTCCATTGTTGAACATAGACCTTTCCCGAGATCCACCAGACCTCTCTATCATGGGCATCACAGAACCAATACTTTTTGAACATGTCTAGTTCGTCACATTATCTCTTTTTTTGCTGGCTACTGTTTCATATATGATCTCAAGTGATCTTCATTGCGAGTCATCATGTCCGGCGGTTGTCTGCCATCCTTGCAACATAACCAGCCCATTGCCATTTTGGTTTTCTAATGAACTCTATGAGATCTCTGACTCTTGTTTTTTTCTCTAATATACTGTGAAATCTTGTTGATCACTCCCAGTTGAGCATGATTCTGTCTAGTGCACGTTGCATGGTACTCAGTTTGAAGGTCAATCTTTTGGTTAAGTTACATGTTTCAGCTTCATACATGACCATCGGGAGGATGCATTGGTTGTACACCTCTTTTTAGGACTGATGGGATTTTCTTGTTCTTGGAGGTTGAGCTTGCTCGACTGAAAGCTCACCAGAAACCACATGAATTAGGGAATGAAGAGAGGCTCAGTAGTATATGTATATGTTCCATAAAGAATATGTTAGTCTTCTGCTTCCAAAGCATAAAATCTTACTTACTACAGCAGAATATAAATACATGATCTCAGATTTTTCCAGGAGGATTTTGTCAATTAGTCAAATATTCAGGTTGATAGAACCACATTGTTTGTGGACAGCAAGACAGAAATAATCAATAAGGAATATTTCTAAGTCTAAGTAACTAGAGAATATTTCACAGAGAAGTGAGAATTTAGGAAGACACATTTCTCTCTCAGTCAACATAATTTCTGTATTCAGACTATTGAACTTTGGCTTCCATAACATTCCTAAGCACTTAATCACATTGTTATTAACAGATAAATCCTTTCTCTTATCACACAACTGGACATTCTTCAGGAATCAATATACCATTACTGCCGACAGGTAACAGGTGTAAAAAAAATATATTTTAGACATAGACATCTTTTTTTTTTATGAAACTGAATTGAAGGAAAAAAAAAACTTTACATAAGGAATACTGTAAACTTTAACTAAGCAAAATTTGAAGAATGTCATTCATATGAAGAAACTCTGAACTGAGTTCATATAATCTGCACCTCATTGGATATCATTTTAGAAATGATTGCAATATCAGGGTTAGTGGGATGGCCATGGATCTTCATCTTAGTGGCAGGACTGTTCAAATACAACACGGGCTCTTTCAGTTGTGATTGAAAGTTCTAGCTTCACCCAGAATGTCAAATGGTGAGAGAATGAGAGGTTGAACGAGGGATAAGATTTCTTCTCCAGTCAAACAAGGAACAAATTTCATCTGACACCCTTTGACTACATAGAAAAGCAGTAGAACCAGAGTACAATCTATTTTTCTTTGACTACAACCCTTAATATAGTCAATTGGTCATTTCATATACAATGTCCAGATTAAAGCCACAGAATCTTGACATGCACTTAGGTCATTTGACTAGATTATATGCTTTGTCCTCCTTCAAGACATGTAAGATCTGTATGTTCTCTTGAATGCACTATAACCGTCTGGGGTCAAACCAGGCTATTGAATTTATCATTTACTACTGGAAATTACATTTGGTTTAGGTCTTTTTTTAAAAATACTTTAGATATACCCCTATGTTCAGAAAGAAAACAAGCATTGGGAGTTTTAAGGAGTGACTGCACAAAATCCTAGACTTCTACACCTTGGGTATGTAACATGGAGAAAAATTTTCAACTCTTCCAATTTGGAAAAAGTTTATTTAGCACACATGAGGAATTGTGGTATTATTACATTAATCATCCAGAATAGTCTCAAGCCAATTGGATCCCTCAAAGTAATTTTTCAAGAGACGCACTGGTATAAAGTTGAGCCACCAAATCTATGGTAAATGAATTTATTCCAAGATTTTGGGGAGGAAAGAAAATACACTTTTCTAAACTATCACTACGGAACATCATGGTTCACTTCGGAATTTCATCCATTTAACAGATTGGTGCTTGGTTCTCAAACAAACTCCAACTGCATTTGAAATTTGGAGTTAGCTCTACTTTTACTACTACTAATACTAATGCCTAATCAGCAAGAGTATATGGTTTCCTAATCCAATCAATAATGTGTTAGAAAAGTAAATTTTTTGGTTCCACTTTCCATAAAGCAGTGAATAACAATCTAAAGCAGGGTGTACAATATGCAAGGAGGCTAGTTGCTTGATAAAGATTTACATAGACATAATATGCAGCAAAATTAACATAAGAATAAAAAGTTATGTATTCTTTGAAGTCTCATTGATCCGAAGATGATTTTTTAAAAAAAAACCATTGAAATAAAGGCATTTTTTAATAGCTCATTAAATCATCAACACATTTAAGTCCTCGGTATTTCTATGGCTAGCAAAGCTGAAACAGGAGAGAAAGAAGAGTCAAGAGCAATGCTGAAGCTGACAGAGTAAAGACTTCAAAGCCATCGCAGTTCCCATTTTTATCACTAGAAAAATAGTAACAGAGGCAGATCAAGACATCAATGGGAATCTAAAAAGAGCTCATAAAATCCTAGCAAAAAAATAGACCATCATAGAGCCATGTACTACGATATCAGGAACCATCAACCAAAACTCCCAACATAAGTTTCTTCCATTTTTAAGTAGGTTTGGCTGGCTGTGTATATTTCATGCTAAAGGGCTGAAAATTTGAACATTAACTGCTTATGTCTAGAAAAAAGACTTTGTTTTCCAAAGATTCCTCCTCTGGAAGTTTTAGTAGGGGAGGGGGTTCAATTTGTAATGTAAGTTTATGCTAAATTAATCCCTTAGTTTGTGCCTAGCAACATTCACGCCTGTTTTAAGGAAATTCTGAATTTTTAGTGATCACTACCCAACAAATTGCAAGAGAAGTAACTTATTCATTGATCACTTTTTTCCAATTTTTCGATTGATCACCCCCAACCTGACATGCAGTCTAAAGACATTGGTCACAAACAGTTTCTATTGAGTGACCAACCAGACCTGTTTTATATCAAACTGCCCGTACAAAGAGCCATGTTTCAAATCTTCATTTAGAAATGCTAGTACAGACTATAAATTGTTATGAAAGCACATTAGTCTTGCAAGCTATTTTCATAGTGTATTCAGTTCTGAGTGCTTCATATATATATATATATATATATATATATATATATATATATATATATATATATAACCTTCTGAAAGATCTAGCTTCATTCAGGTAAATCAACCCAAGAATCAAACCAAAGATATCATAATTTTGGTTCAAAGATTTTCATCATGATCATCATCTTGTTTAACTCTATTCAATGTAGCTAAACATTGAGTGGCTACAATTCAGAAGAATTAGCCATTATCAATACTCTCGTTTTAATGCTCGCCTTTAAAACTGATCTTCTGTACACAGCTCACTTTCACCATTGAGCCATGACTAAAATATTCAAACACTAAATCAGGAATCTTCAACCATCCAGTTTATTTGAAATAAATATCTTGCAACCTCCAGTCCATTGAGCCATCTCTTCTAAGACTCAATATTTACAAACAGCATCCCTGGATCAAGTATGCTAGAAACAGAACCTTTCAACATAGGTCCCTGATCAATAATCTAACTACTATGCCATTACCATGGTACAATTCACTGTTTGTCCATGTTGATGACAGTCAAGATTTGTGTCAACATACCAGATTAACAGAAAATCAATAAACAAAAGAGAAAATAGATGTTGATAAGCTTTGTTCAGACTAAACATGAACTAGCTGACATTTTTTGTTAGATCTCATTGTATTCAATATCAAATAAGACATTTTCTGCTTTCATTTAACACAGGGCAGTCAGAGATATATGGTCAATATTCAACCGGGACAATATTGTAGAATGGCCTTTGAAAAAAAAATTGGATCATTTTTTTTTTGAGGTAGTGTAAAAAAAATAAGGGTGTGCGGATGGCTGGAAATTTAATAACACAGAGAATAGAATCTTCCGACAAACTGAGTTCAAACTGCAGCTGGTATTGTTTGTGTTCACTTTGAACTAATGCCCTTGGGAATTGCTTGAATTCATTTCTCCCTATATCCATGGGTAGATAGCAGGGCAGTTTTTACCGTGTAACTCTGTAGGGCAGTCCATCTTGTATGTTGGGTTAGCACCCCAGCTCCATAAAAACCCACAATTGTTACGAACAATGATTGGGTTTCCATGAATCATTTGATTTATCAAACCCAATCATTGGTCGTAACAATTGTGGGTTTCCATGAATCATTTGATAAATCATTGCCTCATGTGCTGCATGAATGTGAGCAACTGACTCTGATTAAAGAAATATGAAATAAACTCATACAAAATCATTGGTTAATCAATGTAAATGTTCTTTATAGTCATGCGATGAGGAGTAACATATTTTGAGAGAGTCAAGTTAGAATATAATATTTTAATCATAAGCACCTAATTTTCATAGACAGTTTTTTGCGTCATGACAGGTAAGCAACCAAGAAAAAAAAACAACTGTGGAAAGAGGATCACTTCCATTAACCTTTGTGTACCAGTTTCAATTATTAAATATCTATTTGAAATGAATGCTCGGTCAAAAATTCTTTTTATTTTAGTGAAAGAAAAAAATGGTAGGGATCTTGAAAAGATAAGGAAAGAATAATGCTTAACCTCACATGGAGAGACCACAAGACAGTACAATATATCAGGGGGAAAACAAGAGTCTGGGATATCATAGAAACCATTGGAAAACTCAAATGGCAATGGGCTGGCCATGTTCCAAGAATGGCAGACAACTGAAGGATATCACGACTCACAGCATAGATCCCCAGAGATCCCAGGTGCCACAGAGGCTGGCAGAGCACTAGATGGAGAGACGAACTACACAAATTCAGAAAGTACTGGCTCTGCGACGCCCACAACAGATTAGAGAGGCAAATCCTGGGGAAGGTCTATATCCAATGACGGACATTAAGAGACTGATGATGAATCCAGCATTGATGGCAGAATTCAGTATTTATAGATATAGATGAAATGATACAAATAGATTTATCATACCTATTTAGAATTACTTTTATTGATTTTTTCTCTTTGCTTCATGAAATTTTAGATTCAT
>OY735238.1:15325689-15655689 GCA_963457665.1 Thysanoteuthis rhombus | reverse complement strand
ACTAATGACCAGCCTGACCAACCAGCCAAGTGGACTATACATTCTTCTCTTCACTCATCTTTGTGTCTGATCATTTTAGACCAACAATACCCGAAGCTTTTGCTGGCATTTTTTAAAGATAATTTTAGATAAAAGATCTATCTTTTAGAGACAATTTTAGATAAAAGATCTATCTTTTAGAGACAATTTTAGATAAAAGATATATCTTTTAGAGACAATTTTAGATAAAAGATATATCTTTTAGAGACAATTTTAGATAAAAGATATATCTTTTAGAGACAATTTTAGATAAAAGATATATCTTTTAGAGACAATTTTAGATAAAAGATATATCTTTTAGAGACAATTTTAGATAAAAGATATATCTTTTAGAGACAATTTTAGATGAAAGATCTATCTTTTAGAGACAATTTTAGATAAAAGATCTATCTTCTAGAGACAATTTTAGATGAAAGATCTATCTTTTAGAGACAATTTTAGATAAAAGATCTATCTTTTAGAGACAATTTTAGATAAAAGATATATCTTTTAGAGACAATTTTAGATAAAAGATCTATCTTTTAGAGACAATTTTAGATAAAAGATATATCTTTTAGAGACAATTTTAGATAAAAGATCTATTTTTTAAAGATAATTTAAGATAATTATTTAGAAAATTAGTTCTGGTTCATTAACTGCAGCAATTCCTTAATGTGAGGTAATGATATCTCTTCTGAATTTATCTTAGTATAATCATTAAACTTGAAATAAACTGTAACTAATCAGTAGAATTATATCCAATGGAATCAAACAGAAGTGGAAGAAAAGGAAGATATGAACCATTTCCTGGTTGGGTACCTCAATATGAGAATATTCATGACGATTATGATAACATAGGTCAGGGAAGTTGGGTAGATCCTCCATTAGAAGGCTATAATTTCTTTGTCAGTTGTCATAATGCAGGTAAACATCTAACGATTGGGTTGGCAACATTCCAGTCTCATTTCAGAAAATGATTAAGTTCAATCTTCTGTCTACAAAAAACAGATTTTTATTCCGAGGTATGATATCTTCTTGCTATCAAGTAATGGTTAGCAAGCTAATCTTGCAAACCATTACTACTGCAGTAAGTTCAGTCTTGACAGGGTGCACCACATTTGTGGATTTGTGCCAGACTAGACTAAACTTAGTAAATATCTATACTGCAATCTATTTTGAAACCCCACCATGAGAGTAGTGGTTAGCAAGCTAATCTGGCATTTACTACTGAAGTGAAAGAAGTCCTCTCTGGTACCCTACGGTTGTGGCCTTGTGCCATTTTCAGCTAAGCTTAATAAATATTGATACCAGTTGTTATCCAGGTTAAAACTACTTGTTAGATCATCATTAACCTTTAATGGTTAATTTTATTATACTTGATCCACACTTAAAATAACAATAAATATTAAACAGGAAAATTAGGTGAAAATCCTGCTCACATGAGCTTGTTGTCTTGAGATCTATAAATAAATCCAGGAACAAGTCAACCAGATCGGATGATATTATTCACTGGGTTTGGACTTTATATATTTTGCCAGTCATTCTGGTCTCTTCGGGAGTTTTGATATAACATGACTGAGCTTTGTTTTTTTGTAAAAATGGGAATGGCATCGTCAAATGAAATAATTTTTTTCATGAAGAAACAATGTTATTTGTCATCATCATCAGACTTTTTATGTCTCTATCGTGGGCGTTGCAGAGCCAGACACGCTCTTGAGAAGTTAAGAAATAACTTTTCACTAATGACCAAGATAAAAGTTAACTATCTTTCCCAATGTCAAGTGGAGAAATGGATCCTGTTTGCTTCATTTTAAAGTTCTAATTAATTCAACACAGAGTCACTTTCAACCTCTACGTTATCAACCATTTATCGTTATCTTATAGATCCTGTTCCAAAAAAGTATATTAAGTATTATAATCAAAACAAATTGCTAGAATACACATTTTTTAAAAAAACTTGAAGATGACTAATAATCTTTTATTTTAAACATAGGAAACAAATATCGATGAATCTATAAAGATGAATCGGAGAAAAACTGTAGAAATCATGTGCAGCTTATCACTAGAACTTACATTAGTGATTTAATAAGGGCAATACTATAGGATAACAAGGGTAGTTTGATTTGAGACCATATAATAAACATTCTGTAGTTTCTATTTGATTTGAGATGTAAGAAAATATTCTGTAGTTTCTATTTTGATTAAATCAAATTTGTTGAATAACTAGCCATGAAGGATAACTAAGTGTTCTATCCTTTTTATATATGCATGTGTTTGTTTATTTATGCTTTACAACACTCCTGGCCATACAGTTTTGTCTACAGACTTGAAAGTTGGTACCAGTAAACCTCCTTTGAACACATTTTTTTTTTCAATTTTTGGAAAAAAGAATTTTTGATCATTTGGGGGCCTTTATTAATAACATCTGGATTCTCCAGAATCTAGATATTTCCTTTGACTTAATTTTAGATGTTTTCAGGGGCAAAACGACAGTGATGTCACAAATAGAATTTATTCTGACCATATTAATTCTTCGATAGAAATTTTGACACAACTTCAAAATTTTATACTACAGTTGTTCAATTATTGACTGTGAAGGTGAGAAATAATAATAGTTGAAGTTTTAAAATGAACATATTCAAAGCAAGAGGAAGTGTCAACCATTATCAATTTTTGGCTAGAATTTCTTTCCTCTTAATTTTAGTCGCTTTTCATTGCTTAAATGAAAGAAATACCAGTCAAAAATTACTAATAACAGTAAATCATTATAAGAAGGACTGTTCTATTAAAAACCATTTAATTAATCACTGAAACTGTCAACAGGTTTATTCATACAGGCCGCACCAAGTGAACTACAGGGTTGAAAATTTGAACATTTACTCCTTATTATAGCTAGAAAAAAAAACTTTTGTTTTTTGAAAATACCCCCCACACACATGAGCGCGCAAAAAATGCATTTTTAGTGGATGTTCAATTTACAATGTAAGTTTGAGATAAATTGGCCCCTCAGCTTGTTTCCAGAAACAATCATACTTCTTTTTTTGAGAAACTGGATTTCTTCAGTGATCACTGTGAGAGAAGTAACTTTTTCATAATCCCCCCTCTTTCCAGTTTTGTAATTGACCACCCCAACATAGCATGCTGTCATGTGACAGTTTCTATTCAGTGATTAACTAGACCGGTTTCATATTATTTAATATTATAAAACAATGTGTGTGTGTGCATAATGTGTTCATCTGTCAATTCATTTTCTACAGTAAATAATACATTAAAAAAAAAAGACAGAAGACTAACACAGATGTTTCATATTCCCTGCCTATAAACGCTTATTGACCTTGTGACATATTTTGCTACTGTGGGGGCGGTAAATGAATGTTGTGCATCGAAACACAGAGTGCTTAATTTGTTCTTAACAACCTAGATATAATCATCAATAATTTCGACTAGTTTTTACCTTCATCGTAACTTTCAGTTGCTTTTTATCACAACTTTGAATTGGACTGTTATACTACGGCAATGAGTAACAGCACAATTGGATAATAAAGAGCAAATCCACAGTGAGAATCAAACTCACACCCTCTAACCAGGAAGGTTTCAGTATACACCTAGCTACTCTTGACCATTCAGCCACGTGGACATTATAATTAAATGGAAGCTGATTCTATACCTCAAACCCAACTCCTTACATCTGATATTCCACACTTGTTGAGAATCAAACTCACACCCTCTAACCAGGAAGGGTTCAGTATACACCTAGCTGCTCTTGACCATTCAGCCACATAGACATTATAATTAAATGGAAGCTAATTCTATACCTCAAACCCAACTCCTTACATCTGATATTCCACACTTGTTGAGAATCAAACTCACACCCTCTAACCAGGAAGGGTTCAGTATACACCTAGCTGCTCTTAACCATTCAGCCACGTGGACATTATAATTAAATGGAAGCTGATTCTATACCTTAAAACCCAACTCCTTACATCTGATATTCCACACTTGTTGATGTTTTCAATTAGGACTTAGTACTCTTTTTTTAATACAACAAAATTTCTAACTTTGCCTTCAGATGTATTACTGGAATACTACAACATTATTATTAATTTTGATTGGCTTTTTACCTCCACACTAACTTTCAGTTGCTTTTTATCTCAACTTTGAATCAGACTGTAAGTCTATGATAAGGATTAAACAGCGCAATCGGAAAACACTGTTAAATCATTGCTGTAGAATCATCACCTAATTCAAAGCAACTGAGAGATTATCCGAGGATAAATTTGAAGAAAAAAAAAATACTGTATCAAAAGACTACTAAGTCTCAACCTAGGTATGATTTTTTTTTTTTTCCTTAAATCACTTTGGAAACAATCTTTTATCTAGTACAAATAACCCCGAAAATAAAAAGAAATCATGCAAAAATAGATGTCATCATCTGCCAGGAACTGTTTTATGAAATCACGAGGTGAAAAATAGGATCATTTATCGAAAAGAAGGTATCGAATGATTTTGTTTACACAAGTCAACATCAAGCTGGTCTGCTTTTTCCAAGAAACAGATACGAACACATGTTCATTTTATACAATTTGCATTATAATAAATAATGAGTCCTTCTGTCTGTCTACGTTGGGAGGGGTAGCGATAGAAGAGATATTCTGAGAATGGAACAGCAAAACAAAGTCTGTGAAGAGGGTGAGAGAAATTGGATAGGGGTACACAAAAGGTGCAAGGGGTGAAACCTAAAAATTTTCCCTGACAAAGAATGGTTGAACTCAGCCGTCCAGAAAAAAATAGAGACAAGAAAATAAGATGAGGTGGAATTGAACGCATTTTCAAATGTCGGTGAGTGGAAGGTTCTTGGTCAAGTGCCAGGGATGGTCACTTCAGGTGACTCTAATGACTTTTCTCAAAATGCTTCAGATTTCCTCACCAAGGTATTAGCAAAACAATGGGTATTTTACTAGTTTATTATGAATCAGAAATATGATAATAAATTTTTACATTTGCCTTGCGACAAAGAGGGCGGCAGTTAAGATTTGGGTGTTGGACATGTTTTTTTATCCACTATTATTGATGCTTCTTCGACCTTAATGTACAAGCGTGTGATATCTGCTTCTCTTATTTCATGTCTTTTTTTACTTAAATTTATTTTTCACTTAACGATTTCATAAAACAGTTCCTGATACAAAATGACGCCCCTTTCTACCTATATATTGGAAACCATCAACAAAAACCGTCAACATTGGTTTCTTCAGTTTTCAAGTTCTTCTAGCTGGCTTGTTATGTATGTATGTATGTATGTATGTATGTGTCATGCATACAGGCCACACCAATGGTGCTAGAGGGCTGATAATTTAAACATCAACTCCTTATTATGTCTAGAAAGAAACAATTTCTGTTTTCTGAAAATCCCATCCCCCATAATAGGTTTTTAGTGATGGGTCAAATTTGAAATGTAAGTCTATGCTAAATTGATGCCTTGGTTTATGTCCAGCAGCATTCAGGCTTGTTTACTTAAAATTTGGTCTGCAAGCAAGTTATTACAATTAAAACCAGCAAGAGGGATCGAAAGAAAGAGTTAGAAGAAAAAAAAGTTGGAAAAAAATGGAGGATTGTATACGACATCCCATAAATTACAGAGTAATCTATATACTTGATGCATTCAGACCTTTCACAGCAGAGAAAAGAAGTTAAATATTGACAAATTAGCAATGCAAAATATCAATTCAGTGTAAAGCAAGCATATACCTGCTGTCTTTTCTGAAGCCACAACTGCCTCCAACGTCCGATCAATATGTTCTTGGAGGTTGTGGAGACCAAGAGATTTTCTGAAATAAAAATGGAAGGAAAAATTATATAATTAGTGATGTTGAGGATTTATTAAACAAAAACGTGAAAAGATATTGTCTATCATATCGAGAAGAGTCATTAATATTCAAAGAGTTTTAAGGACAATTGAACTCATTCTTTTTGTTGTTTTTCCACATTTCAGCCAATCCATTCAACTGCCTTCTTCAGTTGTACAATCCATACATAGAGAAAAGAGCTCAAAAAAATTCTATTTGCAACAGTTTTTCATTTAAAGACACTAGTATTAGTCATAACATTAATTCAATCAGCAAAAAGACTCTTATAAAAGTAAGATTATTAGAACATTTTGCCCAGGGTCTTTCTTACCATTCTCCCGAAGAGGATATAGTAAGAGAAAAACTTGGTGCAATTAGATGCTAAAACACTATTAAGCATGATAAAACCGGTGTTTGCTCACTGAACTAAGAAAGTTTCAGCAGGAATTAGGTTTTGCAATAGTTTTTACAGCACACGCCAGCAGGACTAGACATTTTTTGCTTATACCTACACGTGTATAGGGCCCTACATTGAACACGACTATCAAATTTGCCCTTATATGGAGGCAAATAAATTCAAACATTTGTGCCCACAACATTAAAATGGCTGTTGCAGAAATTTCAAGTGCCTTCTCTTGATATTATCCAGATAACACCTTCACAGAGGTTAGTCTGCTGCTTATAATTTGATAAAAAATGAAATTGACAAGAATCAGGGAATAAACACAATGGAATAAGGTGTTGTATAAAATGAAGAACAAAAACATGTACAGTAGGAAATCTCTCATGTAAAATCCATGGGATCAGACATATTTTTGGATTTGGAATTTTTTCGGATTCCAAATTGCTTGTACCCACATATTGTATGGAATCGGAAAACTGATTCCAACTACAGCTGGGACAGTTTTGCGTCCACTTTGCACTAATGCCCTTGGGAAAAACAAAAATCCACTTCTCCATCCTCATCATCATTATCATCATCATCAGTCTTTTAATGTCTGTCATTTGTCAGAGACCTTCCCCAGGATTCACCACATTTCTCTATCATGGGCGTCACGGGGCCAGTATTTTCTGAATTTGTCCAGTTCATCTCTCCATCTTGTATTTTGTCAGCCTCGGTTTCTCATGTGATCTCTGGGGATCCACGTTGTGATGTCCATTGGTTGTCTGCCATTCTTGCAACATGGCTTGCCCATTGCAAGTTTCTATGATGTCTCAGACTCCCGTTTTCTTCCTGATATACCGTGCTGTCTTGTGATCTCTCTATGTAAGGTTGAGCATGATTCTCTCATGCGCACGTTGCATGGTTCTCAGTTTGCAGGTTTGTCTCTTCGTTAGGTTCCATATTTCAGCTTCATAAGTGACTATTGGGAGAATGCATTGGTTATAAGGTTAAATAAAAACACTGAGACAAAAAGTGAGTTTCGAAAAAATACCTTTTTTTTTACTTGGACGAGATAAAACCTGGTATCATCTATCAATTTGGCCTGCCCAAATCAGTTGAGTTTTATATTTCAATTTTTGGATTCCCTTATTTTTAATTTCCGACATTATTCAGGCTCTATTCCTTTCTTAATTCTAACTAAAAGAAAAAAAAAACAAAACATTTTTTGGTGACAAAGGTTTTTGAATTCTCAACACAAGTAGTCCTAACTGACTGGTAAAATCCAAAAGGCTCAAACTTTCCAGATGTGTCCTAGTAAAATTAATTCATGAAGTTAACCCTCTTCTGACCTATCTTGATATTATGTGCTTTTAAAAGATTTTGACAGGCTGTGTATGCATTGGTCAGACATACAGGCTGCACTAATGGAGCTAGAGGGCTGAAAATGTTAACCTTTACTTTTTATTTATGTCAAGAGAAAAAAATTTTTTTTTCATTTTTGGAAAATCCCTTCCCAAAATAGATTGATTGGGGGGGGGTAGTAATTTACAATGTACTTTTTTGTTAAATTGGTATTTAGTTGGTGTCTGACATTGTTCATGCTTGTTTTTTTTGAAGATTTTGACTTTTCAGTGAACCAATAGGAGGTGAAAAAAGTAACTTGTGCATTGATCACCTAATTTTCCAATTTTTCAATTGATCACATTCAATACAGTATGCTGCCAGAAGACATTAGTCACGTGATGGTTTATATTGAGTGACTAACCAGGCCTGTTTCTCCAAAAATTGATTTTGTAAAATAAGGGTGTGCCTTACTCATGTATAGGTTGTTATAGGTCAGCATTTATTATAAATTTACTGTTAGTGCAGTTAGCTATATAAAAACCGAATATGTTCTCTAGGTATATGATTAGGTGTTATTTGTAATCTGCAAGAAAGTATTGGGTAGTCTAAAATGTCTGCTCCGTTTTTGTTATTAGATAAAATTCGGAACATTTACTTCTAACTAGGGCTGCAATGATACATTTTTCCACAATACGATATGTATCACAATATTCGACTCATAATACGATATGTATCACGATACAAGATAAACTCAATATCAGAACTCGAGGTTAGGAGAAAAATAAACCTCCTTAAAAATGTTATATGAGAATATGAGCTCCAGAAAAAAAAATGTACCGATGTCCAGAAGATACAGGTTATTCTATAAAATGTATAACTGACAACATTACACTCTTTCTCTCATCACCACTTATTCACTGATAGAGAATTCTACTGGCTACCGTGGAATTTTCAAAATGCCAATACGTGTTTGCTACCTACCATAAAATTGTAAATAAGATCTCAAATCAGTCTGTACTATATCAAAATGTAATTTATGAAAATTTGTTTTGTCTTTTTTCATTCTATCCCAAAATTTTTTCAGACGAGCCAGAAAATTTTGTGTACTGATTATTATGAAAAAAATTGTGATACATTAAATGGATCAGTGAATTTTTGCAGTCCTGGCTTTACTAATATCATTCAAAAACATCACTTTCGATAGCATTTTGACAGCTGTTATGTCAGCTGCAATTTTTTTTTAAGTTATCGAAATAGGTGTACTTTTGTTTTTTGCTTCAAACATTGTAGATGGAAGGAAATAAGCAACATTTTCCATGTATTATGCTTAATATAGATTGTAAAAATTCAAACAATATGTTAAAAACAAGTTGACAAATAAAAAGAGACTTATCTATGGAAGGGTAGGCAGTAGGAGATAATCCTCTTATAACCACAGATTAAGACAATAATCCTTCAGCAAATATCCTGATGTTATAGGATACAAAGGTAAAAAAATGTGCCCTAATTTAGCCTTTGAAATAAGGAAAGCAATATAACCATTGTAAGTGAATAATTATGCTTATTACCCCATTATTACCTTTTTGATTATGTTCATCTTGAGAAAAGATTTTTTCCCAGGAAAGATAGATGAAAGATTTGAGATTCTATCTCTATATGGTGGAAGAGCCAAGTTTTCGAGCTCTATATGAAGAAAACTAAGGATAATAGAAAAGTGACCATTGGGTGAGATTACTAAGCTTAATAATTGAGGGTTTAGATAGTAAGCTAGGTTACTCTGGGTACAATCGAATTTAAAACCAGCTTTACGAAAGACAAAAAATAACATTCATATAGTATTAAAGATACCCAGCTTTCAGGAAAGGACCCGATTTTAAAAACAAAAAGAAAAAAAACCATAAATTTAAGGTCTCAGTACTTTCACCTATCTTGACAAGATCTTTTGTGAGTAGCTTAGCGACATGTACAGGTATATATACCTGAAAAAATACAAAGACATTTATTGTTCGATAATTTTTTGGAAACATAATCCCAAAGTTATTTTTATTTCTTATTCGTAAGGTTTATCTTTTTCTGGAAAAATACCAACAATTGCATTTCTTCACATTCTGTTGCAACTAAGGAAGGATGGTGATTTTTGGATGGCAACACAATTTTCCACAATTTAGCTCCTAAAATTTATGAAGATGGATTTAACCTTGCTTATTTGTTAATTCATTAGAGGTAAATATCTCATACTTTGAACAGAAAATATGCAAAGAACCCAATAATTCATAGTAATTCAATGGTAAATAGGTACCCCAAAAAAGTGGTGTCTTAATTTCTTTTGAGGTACGCAGAAAACTTGTCTATATAAGATTATAACTCTCAATATCCTGTACTAATTAATAAGAACTTTTTTCTAATTTTTAACATGAAAAAAAATATATACTCACAATAGATATTCCATACAAGAAATGACTAACAGCACACTGCTACATCATCAGTTAATCAAAAATCTGATTTCCTTAAGACGCTGTTTTCGGTCAATTTTTTGCGTTCTTCATAATGTTAACAAAATTGTGAAAAATCAAAATTTAATCAGTTATTCTTTGGCCCAAATGTCATTTAAATTCATTGAGAATGTTCGGAGGTATTGTATGGGAAAAAACAAACATAGGTGAATAACCTCTATCCAACTTTGTTGACAGAGATCAATGAATAACACTTAGCATGGTTTCCAATTTTCAAAACATTTTGGCTCTCAAAACAATAACTTATAATAAAAATAGAAAGACCCCCTCATAAATGTTATGCACTGGGACCATCAATGTTAAATTTCGAGTATAAGGCCTTAGCCGGGTACTGTATATTTGTCACTTTTCCACTAAGAGTGGCCAATTTAATGGTTTTATCATTAGATTTTATTTGATCTCAACCTTTTCATTAACTAATGAGAGTGGGAAGGGGCGATGAACGACTGAAATATTTTTCTCCAATTCATTTCTTTGGCTAATACTCTTGACTCTTTCTTTTTCTTCCTCTCTCATTTGTTGGCTCTTCGTCAGAATTTGCTACATATGTATCTGTTTTGTCAAAATGCAAACTTCTGGCGAGTTGTCACTACTTTTTCAAAATTTATATTTATTTCTGTCGGATACTGACTACTATACAGTAATTTTCACTTGCTGTAGGGAAATGACACCCAGCATTCTTCATACAACAAAGAGGGGAAACTTGGCTCAAGGTTTGTAAGATGAGAAAATAATCATTACTCATTTTTTTTATTAGTTTTTCTTCCATCTTACAATTCTTCCTTTTTACACCTAGTTATAATAAGAATAGTGGTCTTGAGTCATTCAAATTTCTTTGATGAAGCATTGTCATTATTATCAATTTTTTACAAGTTTTTCTCTTTGGTAGATTATGCTCATCATTATAAGAAAGGTAAAAATGCAATTCAAATGCAAAAAAAAAGATTTGTACAGTTTATGGACGAGGAGCTGTGAATAACTGAACTTGTCAAAAGTGGTTTGTCAAGTTTTATCGAGAATCTCTACTGAATTATGCTCCAAAAACCTCTCCTGGGCTTAAAGAGGCTATACAAAGGGTCTTGAGAATTTCAATCCTTCTATGAGCTGATATTTTCACAAAACAATGCATTTGATAGATTGATTATAGGAATCTATTTATGTAATAAATTGTATAATTTTTCTAAACCATTCAGTGATTACAAATGTAGTGCAATGTTCCCAGCATCAAATTGAACAACGTAGCTATCAAAGATGGCGAAGGGTTCTATCCTTTTTTTATATGGACATGTCTTTTCATGTTCCAGTGCTCCTGATCATACGATTTTATGAACAGACTTGGTATCAGTAATCCACTAAACCCCTTCTAAAAATTATTCTTTGGATTTTTGCAAAAAAAGTCTACAGGGTTCTTTTTTAGGCAATCTGACAATTTTTTTAGTAATATTCTCCAGAATCTAGTTGCATCTAAATGCTTTTTCACTCTATTTCAGATGTTTTCAAGTGGAAAAGTGATGTCATCAATAGAATTTATTCTGACCATATTTATTGCTTGAGGGAATTTTTTTACATGACTTCAATCAATTTTGACGCTACAGTTGTTCAATTATTGACTCTGGTGGTAAGTCTATTATTATCTTTTATGTGTTCAGTAGAGGTTGCAGAGTGCCATAACAGTCACTGGCACAAAAAATTGGATCAGCGGACTAAGTTTGAAATGCAACCAAGGTTATTTATGGTCACTTCACACTAATATGCTAGGGAAAGGCATGAATCCACTTTTCTCTTAGGTATTGGTAAATAGGAGGAGAGATGGAGCCCTGTAAGGCTGTCCATCTAAGAGAAGGTTACTCTGATAGAAAAAAACCTACAGCCCAAGCCTAGGTAGAGGAGGAGTGTTAGTTGTAAGGCTAGCAACTCAACCCTGTAAAAACATACTTACAACTGAAACCAAAGCAGAGTGGTTGCGACCCTATGCTCCACAAGAAATCTACAGGAATGAAATAATTTTCTTTCAAATCTTGGATAAAGGTACTTATAAGTTGGATAACCCTGTAACAAGCAATTAAATATTTGAAACATTACTGAATATCAAGAAGATATTTTTGGTTTTATGTTAAATTTATAGTTTTTCTCAAATACTAAGTCAGCGCCTTCTGAGCATTAAGTGAAGATCAGCCATGCAAGACTTGTTGTTCAGATTGGCTGCATCCAAAAATTATAGCAATTATAAGAACATCGCAGTCAATAATTGAACAACTGTAGCATCAAAATTTGAAATCATGTTAAAAAAATTCCATTGAAGAAAAGATATGGTCAGGATAAATTCTATTTATGATATCTCTGGCATTTTCTACTAGAAAAAATTTAAAATGGACTAAAAAAAATCTAGATGTTGAAAGATAATAAAACATCAAAATAAGGTCCAAAAAGAACAAAAAAGTTTTTTTTTTTTTTTTCAAAAAAATAAAAAAAATTGTTAGAAGGGATGTAGTGGAGGTCTGATGCCAATTTTCAAGTCTGCAGACAAAACGGTATGTCCAGGAGAGCTGGAACACATAAACACAAATGCATAGACACATGCACATATTAAAAAAAGGATAGAACCCTTGACCATCTTTGATGGCAACAATTGTTCAATGTCAATTGCAAGTACATTTTGTAGGTCAGTCTTATATCAGGTGTTTACATTTTCGTAGAAACCAAATGAGAAAATTATACTTTTTCTTACAAGGAAAGGAACAGAATAAAAGCAGATTTTATAGGAATTATATGAAAAGAATCCAAAACAAAGTATAAGCTTGTAAAATATGAAATGCTTTTTGAATAGTAAGATGACAAATGGTATACACAGCAAAAAAATGGTGAATCTTTAATCAAAATATGACCAATTCAAAACCAATGAACTTTTTGCAATCATCCTCTAATATTAGAGATGTATACAATCAATGTATCTAACCGATAGTCACATATCACATATGGAGCTGAAATATGGAACCTTACCAAAAGATTGACCCGCAAACTGAGAACCATGCAACGTGCACATGAGAGAACCATGCTCAACTTCACATGGAGAGATCATGAGACAGCACAATATATTGGAGAAGAGACAGGAGTCCGGAACATCATAGAAACTGTGAGAAAACTCAAATAGCAATGGGCTGGACTTGTTGCAAGAATGGTAGATAACTGCTGGACATCACGACTCACAATGTGGATCCCCAGAGATCAGGTGCAAGTACTGGTGCTACCATGCCCATGATAGAGAGGTCTGGCGAATCTTGGGGAAGGTCTATATCTAAAGACGCACCCTAACAGACTGATGATGATGAGGAGGAATCTCTATTACAATTAGTACTGTTAGTGTTAACTCTAAATACTATGTTGATGTTATCAACTGCTTGAGCAGCATTATATCCTAATTTGAAATCGGGCTTGAAAATTAATCTAACTTCTGGGGTAGACACTGTCGCTGTTGAAGACTTATAAACCAATAATAACAAATTAAATCTCTTCTTACCTTGAATCTGCAATAAAATGTGATTACATTTATAAATTGTTGACTTTATCATTATTCTCTATGATGTGAAAAAAAAAAACTAACACTTCATTCAGTAATTCAAGCCTCTACAGATGAACTGAGTGAACTTATGTAATACTCAATGTAACGTGTAATATTGAAGGATTGCAAAAATTCCTAGTGCCCTCTTTTTATACAAACATTCTGAACATACAGTTGAAAAGTAGTCTGTAGCTGGAGACTTTTTCAAGTGCTAAATATCATCGGTAATATAAGACGTATAGTTTAGTATACTAAAAGCATAAATAGGAAGTAGAGGTAAAAAATTCCTGAGTACATTTAGTACTTGAACAGATACAGAGAATATGATAATAATTCAAAAAGCCAATCATTTTGCTTGTCTATGTTTTGCTAAAAAAATATGGAAAATATTAACTTCAGAGGCATGCCTACAGGTTACAGAAGTATATGTTGGCTTCATCACAGAAGAATTTGTAAAAGCCCACTCTTGGTGAGTGTTGGTATTGGCGCAAGTAGGTGAAAGTTGTTAATAGACATGAATGAAGGAAAATTACCAAAGCAATACTAGTACTCAAAAGTTGGAGGTTGATGATTCAGTTACTGGATCTTAGAATTTTCTCCTGCTTCAACACTAAATCTGCATGTTGCGCATTGAAAATCAGTAAGAAAGGAATTGTCAACCCACAAAAATTTTCCCATATAAATTGATAGAAACAACTTCTTTAGATTATGGCATTTTGGATTATGGAAGGTTTTTATAGGAATGCTCAACTTGAAAATGGGTAGGGGGCTGTAGTTAGAAAACCTTATTCATACTCAAGTAGATTCATTTCTCACTTATCAAATTAAGACATTTTTATTCACCTCAAATTAAACTGATATTTCAAGAAGAATATAAAAATCATAATAAAACAGATACTTTTTGCAGTTGTATATTTCTCCCCAAAAGGAGTGTCCATACTACTCGTGATTGAACCAATTGGTATTGACTATCATGCACATGGTCTTCTGTGATTTCCCTCAGCTTTTTGACATGTTGTGCACACCATACAAGCTATGTACAAATTTAATCTTCATGTTCATAGAACCTGATATCAGATTCATTTGTGAAGAAACAGATTACAAGTGTAGAGTTTAGAGCTGCACAAAAAATGGAAAGGTTTAATATCTCCTGAAAAGATGAATTTGGAATGTGACCAGGAATTTCACCTGACCCCAATCCCGCAGAGAATCTTGAAGCTATCATAAGGGAGCATGTTGAAAATATCCTCTTGGACTTGCCCCAAAAAGCAGTCGCATTCTTAATAGTGTTTGATGCAGGTGTTTAGAGAAGTTTTGGAAGAATTAAAAGCAGACTACAAACATTGCTCATTCAAAACTAGGTTGGATTTACTGAAGACTTCTAATGGGAAATCAATTTTTAAAAAAATTGATAAACTGTTGAATCGCTATTGTATATAGCAAATACCAAGCATATATTCACCATCAGGTGAGAGAACAGCATTCTCCTAATTTCATACCCTTTCATTGTTGTGAATGGAATAGGATGTCATAAATACATATAGGGTGATAGACAGTTACGAGAGGAGAGACCAAATGAGATTAGATTACAGAAGATCAGTTCGAAAGTGAATTATTACTGCCTCCAGTTCTAGCATGTGTTGACCAATATCAACAATTATAGAATTCAACTAACCATGACATTTAACTCCAATAGTATAACTCCGGGGAAAGAGACAACCTTCAGTGAAATACCACAGGTGCCGCCAAAGACAAGTTTACAAGCTCACACAAATATACAACATTTGCAACAGGAAGAAAAAACAATCGGTCTTATTAGGAGATACTTTTCTCAGTAGGTGAAGCTAGACTATTAGGGTACCATAGGCAAAAATAAATATTTTGAGTGTTGCTTATATATTACTGAAATTAAACAAAATAAATGATAGAGGTATTGCGAATCCCCACCCAACTCTCACTTAGAAATATATTTGACTGATACAGCTAACTGATTGTTAAAATGAAAATAATTAGGCAAAAACATTGATAGTCAGTGTATCAAACTTTCATTTTAATTAATTTGATCTTTTCTTCTCAGAACCTAAGTTGCAGATGCTAAAGGTTGAGATGATTGACCGTAATTTTTTTAGTACGACATTCATTTCCTTTCTGTGAAACACATACAACGCAAATATCCAAGAAATTAATGAAATAGATAAAAAAACAACAAATTGAAAAAAATAACTCAATTAAAAAACAATGGCTTCAAATTGAGTGTTATGGTCTACAAAGATACATATCTTTTTTTTTCTTGTGTTATTTCATTTGATTGAATTAAGATGATTACTGTTGTAACAGTACATGACATCAAAATAGTGGCCACTTATTGTATAACTGCAGAAAGGCAGTACACAAATTTAGAACATCGAAGTAGAAAAACGCAACCGAACTGTAGTGCCAAATTGAGTACCCATGTTGTATAAGAGATTGCAAATTCATACCTATATTTAATCTTTACACCTGGTACTTGTATAATACAAAAATTATATCATACAGTAGGCGGAAATGTTGTTGCCTTATCTTTAAGTTTATTTCTTTACCAAAAATTTATCCAATTGAAATTGAAGTACAGCTTCAGATGCCCGGAAATATTGCATTTCAATGTTTATAATATACAGTATCCATACAAACAAACAAACCCGACAGAAACTATTAAATTATCATGCGAAAAGCATCTGGGTAATTAATATTAAGTACTTGTAGGTTTCTCACTTTACTATAGTTGCTTTAAAGTAAACAAAACCACCATACAAGAGACCATCAACTAAAACAGTCAACATAGATTTCTTCAGTTTTTAAGTCAGTCTGGCAGGTTGGTTTGTACGCTCACCCATTGGCTTATTGAAGCCTCTGTATTTTACACATTCTTTTTTGTGACACACTGCACTGGCTGCTGCTATGCATGTTGTCCTGTTAATATAGATTTCTTGAGTTTTCAAGTTAGTCTGGCTGGCTATGAGTGTATGTATGTATGCATTGTGCATACAGACTGCACCAACAGAGCTAGATGCCTGAAAATTTAAAAATTTACTCCTTATGTCTAGAAAAAATTATTTTTTTTGCTTCCCAAAAATCCCCCCCCTAAATAGGGTTTTATGGGTTGGGGTTGGGGTTCAATTTGCAATGTAAGTTTATACTGAATTCATACCTTAGTGTGTGCCCAGCAGCATCAATACTAGTTTTTTTTGAAAATTCAGAGCAGTAACTTATTTATTGATCACACAATTTTTCAATTAATCACACTCCTACAAGGTATGTTTGTCACCTGATTGTCTCTTTTGAATGACTAACCAGGCCTGTCAGCTTATCAATCTTTCATTCCTTATCAGCCAATGAAATAGAAAATACTGATAATTAGTTTCAACCTGCTTCATACACCTCAGATTCAATTTCTTATCAGGTTTGATTGCATTGATAACTAATGTGCAATGAAAGAAATAAACAAAGAGACATCTGTTCAAAAACTGCAAAGCTGTATATACAGTTTTTGTCAGCATTTGTTTCTGTAATAAAAATATTGATAATATTCAAAAAAATATTTGTTTCCAATAGATTCTTCTTACTTCCATTAAATTTCCAAAACAAAAATAAATAATCATTGAATCAAAATTGAAAGGAAAAAGTATTGTCCAAAATATAATATAAATCATTGGCAAAGGAAAAAGTTACAAAGTATATAAGTGAAGTGTACACATTGGTTATAAACACAGTTGAGCCTGCTTCTTTTTCCTTTCTTTCCTTCTTTCTTGTATTCTGTTATTTATCTTGAGAATTAATTTTTGAAAAAGGATTAACATCACATAGTGTGATGTAAAATTAAATAATTTCTTTTTCTTTCTCTCTCTTATTAACCCTCCCCTTCTCAAGATAGCAACTTCCTTTCTTATGAAAATTGTCAATTCATCTTGAACGATTCTCTCTTTGGGTCAGTTAGTTCTTTAGAAACGCCGTTGACATATTCAAATGTGGTCTTGAAATTAAAATTTTCTTGTAGATTTACATCCAAAAGTTGAAAAGAAAATAGCAGTAACCCATGAATACACAAGAGAAAAAAAACAAGGTATCATCATCATAATCAGTCTTTGCCTCTTCAACAACATAAAACATACCAGGTATAGTCCAAGACTTTTTCAATGCACAAAGGCTTTTTGATTACATCCATTGAAAAAAGTTTCCTTGGAGCTTCCAAAAAGAATCCTGTTTTCTTAGATTGTCAGACATTATTTATCTATTATTTATTTGAAGTCAATAAACAGATAATCACATATAGATTGCATCCATTAAAAACAGCGGTTTTCTTAGAGCTTTGAGAATGACATCCATCCTCTTTGATCGTTAGATTCAAAATCACTCAAGTATAATGTTTTGCTAAACTGGTGATGAAAGACATTCTAAATGCATCTTGGAATGTTAAAGAAGCTGGTAACTTCCTGTCATTCACAGCTGTCGCGTAAAGATAGGCTCCCCAAGGAAAAAGGATACAAACTTGAGTTTTGCTGGAGGCCCCTTCTTTATTTCTGATGGGTATTGCTTACTAACAACCATAGAATGATAGTCTCAAAGCTGTGATAAGGAAGTGGAATTGAGATGAAATGCATAATTGTTCCATTCAGGCACAAGGGATGGAAAATTCATTATTTAGTTGAATCTAGTCCAAGCAGTAAGTGTAAAATAATTATTATCATCAAATTTCTGTCAGGTATTAAATAATTTTATATCAAAGGTGTAAAACAAAAATTCTCCAAGCTGAAAACACATGCATAAATTATTTTGAATTGATTGAATAGTCAAACACACAGGATTTTGTCCACAAAGGAGATATCACTCTAGAAATTTCTTTGTCCACAAACAAGATACCTCTCAAGAAATTTCTTTAACCAGGAGTTGCAGCTAAGATATCTATCAAAACATTTCTTTGTCCCAGAGGGGCTGATAAGATATCTCTCTTTGTACTTCATTTCTCACTCGAATTGTGATTCATGACAATTTGTTGTTGGTGTCAAAAGTATAGTGAATGCAATGAGCCTCCTGGATGGTTCACAAGATAATTTGCCATTAAGACTGCACACAAAAATATCCCTATCCCTGTTGATGGGATCCCTACTTGCATAAGTCTAAGCTGAGCTCTATATCACCACCTGATGAAAATCAGAGGCTTACTGTTTAACACGCTGATATCAAAAGAATTGAAAGAAATATTTCATAAGGAGAGTTGCCATTTTGAACACAACAGAACTATGAGGAGTAGGTGCAGATAGCCTTACAGTTGAAGCACAGGAAATGGAATAAACCAATCTAGTTTAAACTCTGGCTGGGACAGTTTGCATTCATTTCACTCTAATGCTTTGGTGAAAGGTATGAATGGAACTTAACCAAGAGACAGATCCGCAAATTGAGAACCATGCAACATGCATGTGAAAGAATTATGCTGGGCCTCAGATGGAGAGACCACTAGACAGCACAGTACATCCGGGAAAAGACAAAAGTCAGGGACATCATAGAATCCATTAAAAATCTCAAATGGCAGTGGGCTGGCCATGTTGCAGAAATGGCGGACAACTGATGGACATCACAACTCACGACATGGATCAATCCGAGATCACAAGCGGAACCGATGCTGGCAGAATATTAGATGGAGAGACGAGCTAGACAAATTCAAAAAGTACTGACTCCACAACGCCCATGATAGAGAAGTGTGGCGAATCCTGGGAAAGGTCTATGTGCAACAACGGACGTTGAAAGAAGACTACTGATGATGATGATGATGATGATGATGGTGGTGGTGGTGGTGGTGGTGGTGGTGGTGATGATGATGATGGATCCACTTCTACACCTGAACTATGGGTAAATAGCTGGGTAATTCAAATGCTTTAACCCAGTAAGGCAGTCCATCTTGGATGTTGGGCAAGCAACTTTACCTCGTAAAAATCCAAAATTGCTACAAAAAAAATGATTGGGTCTCCATGGGTCATGGAGACAAAATCATTGCCTCATGTGTTATGCTACATGGGAAGCGACTTTACTTGGCTTTTTTGATCTGAAACACTTTCTTTTCATTGTCATTTTTAATATGTTATTATTTCTTCAGCCCCAAAAGTTAATCACAACTTGTTTACTATAGCTTTTAGTTCCTTCTACCACCTCCCATCTACCTGACATTGAAATTATAGATTTAAACCTATGATTGACACTGGCAAGTTAGCAGAGTTCAAGGGGTGAGAGAAGAGACAATTCACATTGAGAGAAAGAGAGAGAGAAGGATGGACAGAGAGAGTAAGTGGGAGATAGGGTAGAGCAGAAAAGGAAATAGTGGGTGAAAAGGGAGAGTAACTTTGGAGACAAAGAGAGAAAGCACAAAAGGAAGAGAGTAAGAGTTAGTGAGAGAGAGCACCATGAAAATGATGAAAAAAAATGTGACAGAAAAAGAAACAAGGGAATGGATAGAAGAGTAAGTAATTAACATAGAAAAAGGAAAAATGACGGAGCAAATAAACACCTGGGTTAAGGTGAATTTTTGTGTCTAAGGAATGCAAAGAAACAGTTGGTAGGTGTTGGTATTTATCCCCCCTTCCCATGAGGGCAGAATGTGATACAAGGTCAAGTTTAGTGTGGGGAACCACATGCGTAAATATAGGTAGTGCAAGGAATTGTCTAGTTCCCTTGGCACTTCCCTTTGGTGTAATGCCATAAAGATAAAAATTAAAAAGTTGGCAACAGAGCTGGGTATTTATCAGCCCATCCCCTGAGAGTAAAATGTGATACAAGGTCAAGTTTAATGTGGGGAACCACACGCGTAAGAGTAGGTAGTGCTAGAAATTGTTCAGCTCCCTAGACACTTCCCTTTGGGAAGCCTCCAGCATCAGTGATCGACCTTGACCCGACCACTCTTAGTGCAATGGTGAGATGCAGCCGGGAAAAACTAGACTTTCAATTTTTTGGCATCTGGCCACAAGACTTGGAAATGTTTGCCTTAATTATCCATGCCAGGGAATCTTTAAAACAGAGACTGTCTTAATGACAACAGCAACGTAATTTACACTTGAGGATACCTTAGCAGGGTGGATACTGACCTGAATGTGTCTCATCTATCCACAAAGCCAGAAAAAACTAAGGGACCAATTTAGCATAAGCTTAATTCTAAATTGGACTATAACTTTTTCCTTTAAATATTCTACTCTTCACTACATTAACATCTAGACAGCATCTTTCAAATCAGATGACAGACCACTGATGCCATTGAGAAAGGCATGTACCTTAAAACCTATCAGACAGAGGAGAAATTTTTCTGTAATTTCGTCATGAGTCATTATCACTCCAAGAGTTGTTTAGATTACTAATGTTGATCTTGGTAGCTATTGTAGTTACCGCAATGTTTCAGCTAATCCAATCTCAGCTGAACATTCTGTATCGAAGATACTTTCCTTAATTTCTCAGACATTGTCATTATTATTCCAAGAATTGTGAGGACTTCCATTGATTTTTTTTTGATACCACAATGTCTTCGTCAATCCATTCGGTAATGGTTTGCTCAAGTGTACCTAAACATAAGCTGTATACAACAGAAAGGTTACTAGTCTCAAGAAGTTCATTTAACTACTGAATATACACCACTGCCAGACACTTCAACCATACTTATAGTGGTAGAGGTGACAACACAAATTTGCATATATTCTATGGCCTTCTTCAGGTGTACAATCTGGAAGCAAAGTAGGGCATCTTTCTTTCTTTTTTTTTGCTAACCAGAAAATGATAGCAAACAGAAATGGTGGTGAATCAATTGTGACAATTCATTCACAGTAAGACAAGTGATTCCATAATCTTTAATATGCAATTTTTGCTCTCCAACCCTTTCTTGTACATTGGTCTGCAAGGCTAACGTACACTTTTACAATTTTCTCAGCTTCTAGTGTAGAATGGAGCAGTTAAAATGTTGTAGCAACAAAAAGAATGACTTTAATAATTCAAAAAACTCGGGGTAGTTGGATTTTTGTTGTGATTCTTCAGTCTCTAATTGGTGACTCATTTGTTTCTACCATGAAAAATGCAAGACAGACTAGTCACAATTGAAATTTAGTAAATAGAGAAATTTCTGTGATGTTATGGAATTATACTGAACTAATAAGCAAGAGCAGATCTGCATATGAAAGACATACACACAAACACATATATAGATATATTTAAATACATATATATATATATATATAAACCAAAATTCAACCTGAAAAAGCTAGTGGTTTCTTCCTACATCCAAAGTATTGAGGGTTGTTTGTAAGATGTGTAATCTTGCACTCAATGATAAGTTCAATCAGGATAGAAGCACATATTTACTTAGAAGAACTGATTTCGAACCAATGCAAAGAACCTTCCCCTGTATTGTTCAGAATAGTAATGTTAAAATACAAGGTATCCAATGTATGAACAGCAACTGTCTAAAATTCTGAGACAAGGTATTATTAGGTTTTCTGCAAAGTGATGGCGCTTTTTTTTTCTTTAGACGGAATAAAAACTCATTGAAGTGTGCCAGATGTCAAATTTATTTGTCAAGAACATAATGATCATTACAAGCAATGACAAAGCCAATTGTGAAACTAATAGTTCTATTCCTTATTCAAAGGATCAGGGGTTCTGGATGAAAAGAATTCCAACTTGCCATCAGAGTTAATAATTGAGCAACCATTGCATCAAAATTTGAAGTCATGTAAAAACAATTCATCGAAGGATAAATATGGTCAGAATAAATTCAATTATGACATCACACATCACTGGTGTTCTCCACTGGAAAATATCTAGATTAAAGTACAAAAAAAATCTGAGAATCTAGATGTAATGAATGAACCTGTCAGAATACAGCCCCAAAAAGGTCGAAGAAGCTTTTTTCCAAAAATTAGAAAAAAAACATTTTTAGAAGCAGTCTAGTACTGATGCCAATTTTCAAGTCATCAGAAAAACAACACTGCCAGAAGTTAACACACGCACACATAAAAAGGATAAAACCTTTGATACCTTTGGTTGCTACGGTCATTCAATAATGCTGAACTGATCTTTTCTCTGTTTTTAAAAGTTTGTTGCGAAGGAAGTGTTCCTGTGATATGATTGAGGTAAAATTTGAAAGTGTAAAATCCAGTGAATAGGGGCACTGGGCTAAATCCTTGGAACTCAATGACTTTATCTAACTGAGAGTGGACTCGTATTGTCCTCTGGAAGAATCTTCAGTTTTAATTCATTCTTGACGATAAAAAAATCTACTGTGACTGTCTTGCTTTATTGTGAGAACTTGTGATAAAAAAAAAATCTTCAATAATTTGCTGACTGCTGACTGTGACATTATGAGAAGCTTTAAATATTGATGTCTAGTTTTCATCCAGAATGTTGAGATTCTTTCATCAAAAAAAAGAAGAACAGGTCTGATAGTCCCTCAATAGAGATGGTCATGTGACCAATATCTTTTGGCAGCATGCCTTGTTGGAGGGTGATCAATTCAAAAATAGGAAGAAAAGGGTGATCAATGAATAAGTTACTTCTCTCGCCTTTTGTTGGGCAGTAATCATTTAAACTGTCAGAATTTAAAAAAGACAAGTGTGGATGATGCTGGACACAAAATAAAGGACCAATTTTGCATGAATGTAAATTGAACACCCTCCCCTCGCTGAAAACCTATTCAAGGAGGGATTTAAAAAAAAAAATGTTTTCTATAGATACAAGGAGTAAATGCTTTACTTTTCAAGCCCTCTAGGCTCCACTGGTGTGACCTGTACACAAGACAGATCGTCAGCCTGATTGACTTGAGAACTGAAGAAACCTATTTTGACAGTTTTGGTTGACAGTCTCTAAGGAGCCTTTGTCATTGCTGACAATTGTGATTATTTTCTTGAATAAAATTCAACTTGTTAGATTTGACTGAGTTTTTATCCCATCTCCTAGAATAAACATTTCTTTCTGAACAACCTAGTATTTTTGTTGCTTACAATATGATGTTACGGTTGGCCAACTCTCCACACTTCAACAAGTGGATCTCATATCTGGTAGATATAAACATATAAAAAACTAAATCATTAGCCCTATGCTGTACCAGTTAGCTCTTACCTCGGGATATAGACTAAACAAGCCAGTTTATAAATTCTTGCTCCAGGTATTCACTCTCTATATCATATTTCTCCCAATACCATCAACTGTTAGTCATTAGTTACAATTCCCTGTGTCTTCGTTATTTTCTTTTTTTCTAGAAAATTCTTGGTTGTTTCACCACCCTGCCACCACATCTTACCTAAAATATTATGGATTTCACCTTTTGAAACCGTGCCAAAATCTCACCTCTTCTTCTATCCCTTAGGAACATTTGCTTCATCTAATATAAAAATCTAACATGTGTACACAGAAATTCAATTTCATAGATGTATTAGCACAGTACCCATAAAAATGACAAGATTATTCACGAATGAATCAGCATTTAATACATTTAGAGTTGTTATAGGTTTCACAGCAGTAACAACTGCATAAATTTCATGTTCTTTTATTCTCGTTGGAATAACAATTGGGAGCGTTTTTGTCAAATCAGCTGACACTAGTTTAATTTAGTCATATGGAACAAACTTTCATCCAATATCATAAGAATTCTATCCATCATACCTGCAGACACCTGGAGGTGAAGTGCAGGTAATACCCCTAAATGTCATTGTGCTGAAAGTATTCTTTGGATGTTCTAAAAGTAAGAGTGGTCTCCATTTTGGCTGCCTCCCTCGTATCTAGTAGAGGTTCCCTCCCAGGGGTACATTTGCAACCCACTGCTGTAGAGTGTAACAACCTCATTACAAAACAGCTGATAAACACAAAAAGATAATCTGTTATTCAAGCACTACTATTATTTTCATCAAAATGATCTTTGAGCCCACATTTTTATTATTGTTAGGGATAAAATCATATCACAGATCAAACCTCAAAACACCTGTACAAGATCTTTATTGTCCAGTAGCTAAAGTTTCCCCTTATATCAATGAACCTGTTGCCAAAAAAACAGGTTCAACTATCTCACAATCCAAGACCGACATAATCAAAGAATTAATCATTGAATATCATATAAAGTTGGAAAAGGAACTTACAGGATATTTTCAAAACCTTTCACTAACAATTAAATGGAGCTCTAATAGAAATCAATATGATTTTTTTCAATTACCGATCCTTCACTTTTGGAGGTGCATGAGAACCTGTCAAAATGTCCAAGAGGTATTAAGGAACAAAAAAGTTGGAAACTCCTGATTTAGTTAAACATTAAAATCCAACATAATGATAACTCCGAAACTAAGTCTTATATTCTTTGTGGAAAGTTAAAAAAAGTGAAAAAATTGGTAAGATTTCATTGAAAGAATATAAAACTGACGTAAGCGTACACAAATTAATCAAATGATGGTATAAAGTATCAATCAGTTTAGTAGGTCTAAGAATAATGAGCAAGTCATTCGATTGATTGATTGGTGTCTCTAGTGAGCAACTCGAATGCTTGCAGTTAATCTTGTAATAGACATGTAAGTAAATATATAAGTAACTCAATTGGATTTAATGGAAAGGAGAAAGTGGCACCTTGGTGAGCCCGATTTTGATGGATCTTGTCACACTCCAATGAAATGATTTCAATAGATTTCCCAGATGCAGCTTTATAGATAGAAAAAAAAATCAAAGAAAAAGAAATAGAAAGCACCAAATCATCATCACCATCATCAGAATTTTAGTGTCCTTGATAGATACAGACCTTCCCCAGGATTTGCCTCACCTCTCTATCATGGGCGTCGCAGAACCAATACTTTCTGAATGTCTATTTCGTCACGCCATCTCAAATCTTGCCAATGACAGATTTGTATAAGGTCTCTGGGGATCCATGTTTTGAGTTGTTATGTCCATCATTTGTCAGCCATTATTGCAATATAACCAACCTATTGCCATTTGAGTTTTCTAATGGATTCTATGATATCCCTGACTACTGTTTTTCCTCTAGTATACTGCACTGTTTTGTGATCTCTCTATGTGATGTTAAGCATGGTTCTCTCATGTGCACATTGCATGGTCCTCAGTCATAGGTCAATCTTTTGGTTCCATGTTTCAGCTCCATAGGTGACTATCGGGTGGGTGGATGCATTGGTTGTAGACCCTTCTTTCCAAAACTAATGTGATTTTCTTGTTCTTAAAGGTTGAGCTTGCTCTACCGAAAGCTTGTCATCCTAGAGTGATTCTTCACTTGACTTTCTCTTTTTTTAGGGCTTCATAGAAATTCGTCGTCCCAGGTAGATGTAGCATTCTATTTTTTTCTGGTTTGCATTTTCAATTTGGATTTTTGAATGTTTGTTCTCAACATGTTTATTGTACATGACATTTAATAAAAGGATACAAATCCTGTACACAGCTTTTCATTGAATATGTTATGCCGAACCAGTGAAATTGGCAAAATTTACTCATTTTCTGTACTAAAAAACTTAATTTCACTTTGATTACAAAAACTTCTGGTTGTAAAGGATAGTTATTATATATTCTTGTTTTGATTAAATAATCTTTAGATCAAATTAAAGCTACATATTCAATTTTTCCTATTAAAAGTTGAAACTATGTATTTGTAAATTTTTTGTAAAAAGCTTGATTTCACAAACTTTTGATTGTTAAAAAATAATCGTTTTAAACCTTTGTTTTTATTTATTGAACTTTTGATCAAATAATAACTACGTACTAATTGTGGCCAACAGAAAGTAAGCTGGCGTGACAAGCTACATAAATTCCCAAAGTACTGGCTCTGCGATGCCCATGACAGAGAGGTCTGGCAAATCTTAGGAAAGGTCTATGTCCAACTGTGGAGGCTAACAGGCTGATTATGATGATGAGAAAATTAACTGTCATATGACAGTATCTTAATAATGGAGATATACTTGTCCATTTTGGATTATATCAAGTTTCCTCTTCACTGGTCCTCCACACACAGCTATTCCTAAATGCTCACAAATTGAAACAGGTTTTGATCATTCACAGGTAAAGAAAAGTGACACTCACTTTACAACTGGATCAATCTTACAGGTGACAGTCACTCAGCAAACATATTTTTCATTCTATTTCTAGTAAAAAAGAAAGTATATTTTTTTCCAAAATCCATTCAAATAATTATAAAATCAATTGATTTTCATTGAATCCCAATTGAATGAAAGCTACTTTATTTTTGGAAAATTTTGATTAAAGAGTTTAAATATTTTTCTCAACAGACATAATCAAAGCATTGCAAAGCCACTGACAGTAGCAATTATATATATATATGAATAATTAATAATAAGGAGGATCAGTTTATTTGTTGATAACAATAGAAAACTGATACAGACTTGTTACTTGAAGTAGAGATGTATTAATCATAGGCGGGGGTAGTTTACAACTAAATATCAATAGAAAACTGATCCCCATCCTTATGGCCAGGGACATCTTATGCTAAGATGTATTAATCACAAGAGATCAATTTATTACTTAATAAAAAGATGATCCCCTACTTCATGTGCAGAAATTCTGAAAGGATTAAAAAAATCTTTTTTCGAAATTTCAAGAATGCATTTTAAAAAAATTGTATACCCTTTCATTCAAACCTATGTCAGGGTGTTGTAGTTAGTCTAAATACTTGAATATGAACAAAAATGTAACATGACCATTTTAAAATTTCAAAGCAAGAGACACTGGTGTTAATAGAGATAGATGGCTTCTTCTGAACTTACAAAACATGGCTCAGTCAGACATAAGGCCAGAAATGTTGAGCACTTGTTGAGGCCTGCTAGACACAATGGTACAGTACCCTAAAGTACTCTCTAAACTTAGCTTAGTCTGGCGTTAGGCTACAAATGTGGAGAATTTGGAGAGGAACAAATTGTCTATAAGACTGCTTGATAACCATTACCCAACTCCAGTCATTTATAGATGATTAGCTGAGCATGGCCCTATTGGGCAGTTTCAGCTAGTATGTATACATATATATGTATATTGAATGGAAAGTTATCATAGTTTAGCATTACAGTTACATTTCAAAAAGAACCCCACCCCTCTAAATAAAATTTTTCTCAAACTTTTTACTTTGAAACATTCCCCTAGGTTACAAAGACTAACAAAGTCAGCGGATTTAAAATAAATAATTGATAAAATATATATATGCATATGCATAAATAAACATATCCCTTAATTCGATCCTACTGATCGTCAAGTTCTACATAGGACAGGGGTAGAGCAGATGCCTCTGGGTCCAGAGTGAAGGTTTCGACCCCACCTAGCAGTACTGGAAGAGATATCAAGTCTATAGCCACACTGAAGAGAAACAGCCGTCTCTGGATGAATTATTAATTATATATATATATATATATATATATATATGTGTGTGTCTGTGTCTGTGTGTGTTGATGAAAATGACAATTGGAAGGTGAAGAGAAAAGACTCAAGAGATAAATGTTACATCTCAAAATTTTCTATTATTCTATAAACATATTCTGATGCATTTCGACCATGACTAGCTATCTTTCTCAAAGAAATATCAGCAGTTGTTCTTTAAAAAAGATGGCAGGCTCCGGTCAAAATCTTGGAAATATGCCCACAGAATAATACAAAAATTTTGAGATGTAACACCTATCTTTTGAATTTTTTCTACACCTTCCAATCGTCATTCTGTTAGATCACTTCACATCCACAATACAAACATATATTTATATATTGAGAAGAAAGTATAGGTTTAGTTTTGCCATATAGTTACATAGTAAATAGAACCTCCTCTAGAACCATTGAAAATTTAAAAACAAAAACAAAAAAAAGTTCTTCCTCTAGGTCCACTGAATATGCATACCAAATTAGGTTGAGCTGAGCCAATATTCAACAAATCTGGCAGAGAAGAGACAGACACACAGACAGCCAGTTGGGACAGCATTTAGGTGAATTTGACAGAAAGTAAGGGTACCATTTGCATTTTAATTACATATAAATCAAACCCCCTCTAAAACCCTTTGAAAATTGTTTTTTTGAAAACTAAATGGTCCAAGTTCTATGTCCATTGAGTACGCTCCTGGGTAGAGATACACTAATATCAAGTTGGACAGACAGATAGACAGACAGACAGACAAACAAACAAACAGAGCATCTTGGAAACAGGTACAAAACTAGACAACTACAATAAATTCCTAACATATGAGATAAACATAGAATGTTATTTTTGCTTTATTCTATCATATTTTTTCTTCAAAGCTTTTATTTTATTGACAACAAAAATGAAAAATATGAGAATATTAGGAAGCTCTCCGAGAGCGTATTCCTCTGACGACGCAATTGTAAGGTAAAAAAATCTGGTTGTCTCAGAAAATTATCAAAAAATTGAGGTAAAAATATGTAGAAGTATCTAAATGTTCCAGAAGATTATATGAAAATATCAAAATTCTGCCAAAAAATCTAAAAATATCAACATCTTGCCAAAAAATCTAAAAATATCAACATCTTGCCAAAGAAATCTAAAAATATTAACATCTTGCCCCAAAAATCTAAAAATATCTAGATTTTGCTAGAGAAATCTAAAAATATCAAGATTTTTCAAAAAAATCTCAAGATATCAGTTACAATAAAAAATACCCAAAGTGAAATTCAATATCTAAAACAGTAAAAAATATCTAAATCTAGATAAGAAATATCTAAATTGGCAATGCCAAAAATGAGTCTATTATGTGCATGTACAGAAGCACACATGTTCAAATTGTCTGCTGAATCTGAAAACTGTTATATTGGGATTCGTTAAACTGAAGGTTTATTGTACAAAACTGGAGACATTTTATTGCAACAGTTAAAAAACCTGACAGAGAATTTTGCAATAAAAAATAAATACCCACTGATGTCTGACTTTAATCAAACAAAAATGTTTTTGATTGCTGCGTTTGTATTTTCGAAAAAAAAAATACAATAACTTAAATGTGAGACTGAAGACATTTTATTGTGAAAGTTGAAAAAACCTTAAACACGACTTTACGATAAAATGTGAAAATATAGACACAGGCATCTAAGATGGGAAAATAAGCATATTGCGAATTCAATAGTAAGGTGATGGTTTCTGGAGAAAATCAAAGGACATATCTACAGAAAGATTCCTTCTATTGGGCTATGCTCGCCTATTGAACCCCACACACCTCATCTTGAATACCAACACTATGAAGCAAAATGTATTCAAAAGACAAACATAGAAATTATGAAGAAAATTCTGTGATTTTTGATTCTATTTTTCATTGGATTTTCCTAAAACCATCAATCCAAACAATTTCAAACTTAACACTGCACTGCCTTGTGTTTTTGACCAATATATCAGGCAGATGTCAACTCCATACAATAGTCAGTTGTCAAATAATTGCATTGCATACACACAGAGATATCTTCAATTATAGTGAGGTTAGAAATATGCAAGGGCTTATTTTTTCATAATATATAAATACATTTATAAAATGAACATTTCTCTACCATGATTTGAAATCACAACCAAGTGATAGGTAGCTGGCTCTCTTATTGACTGAGCCAAACTGACAAGTCTTAAATACCTACAAATTTATTTATCTATATATACAATACAAAAGTTGCAGTAATCATCTTTAGTCAGGATAGAACTAGGAGTTGAGTTTGACCCAGCAGCAGCCAGGCTAGGATACATCCCGAGAGTCTCAAAAGGGTTGAAGCACCGATAGGATACAGTGGGTTAATAGCACAGCACAGAATTTGTCCGCCAATATTACAATGTAAGACTTGTTCAAGAAAATACTTTAACATTAGTTTCAAAACCTTATAAAGATGAAAAGAAAAAGAAATTCAAGCCTTGGGGCAGGTATTTAGGACTTTGGAAAGACTTGCCCACTTGATGGACTGAATCAAATCACTGTAGCCCAACAAATGACCCGCCTGATCAACCAGCCAAAAGTGAACTACAGATTCTCCTCTCTCAACTCGTCTGTCTGTGTGTCTCCGTACTCTCCTGGTCATATTTTTGGGGCTACATGAGTACATCACTAGACACCATCGAAAAATGTTTTGTATTGTTTTCTTTTCCAGAAAATTGCTTTTTGTAGTCTCCAAGTTTAGATATTTTTTAAAAGATATTTTCAGATAAAAGATCTATATTCTTTAGATAATTTTGGATAAGAGACCAATCTTTTCGAGATGATTATAGATAATCTTTTAGATAATCGTTCTGGTGCACACACAGGCAATGGTTTTTCCATTATGCGAGGTACAGATATCCTTTTAAATACTAGCAAAATCATCAACACTCAACTGACAACCAAACTGGAATATAACCCGTTCACAGCCGAAAGCTGAAATCTTTCAGTCTCCGTTGGCCAATTCATTAATTGATGCCAAACTTGATTTTGTGAACTACAGAAGCTGATGTAGCATCCAATCGCTTTCCATAGATCAATAACACATTTTCTGAAACGCAGTATGCTTATTCAAGGGGAGGGGTTGCTCTGAGGTTTGATGGATCTGGTCTCTGATGTCTCTATGCTACTGGCTTCATTAACTGGCTCCGAACCCACCAACAGCTCCAAAACTCTGAAACCCTAATATATAATATTCATTCTCATTAACCAGGACAGTTGATTAGAGTGAGTGCACTATCAAAATGAAGTGAAGTTCTTATCTATTAACCTCTGGTCTTCTCTTTACAGGTAGAATCATGTTGGTTCACCGGTATACTAACACAAAGAAGAAGGTAAGGTGGATATCAGCTGCTGTGATCTGGTTCACATCATCAGTCTTTTAACATGCGTCGTTGTATAAGGACCTTCCTTGGGATTCACCTGATCTCTCTATCGTGGGCGTCGCAGAGCTAATACTTTTGAGTTGGTCTAGTTTGTCTCTCCATCTTGTATTCTGCCGGTGTCGGTTGCATATATGATCTCTGTGGTTCCATGATGTGAGTCATGATGTCAATCAGTTGTCTGCCATTCTGACAACCTGCTGCGTGGGGCAGGGGTAGAGAATCTGCCTCTAGGTCTGAAGTGAAGGTTTCGATCCTACCTAGCGGCAATGGAAGGGATATCAAATCTATAGCCACACTGAAGAGTTGTAATCCAACGAAACAACTGTCTGTGGATGACACTGTTCATAATTTTATACATACATATATATATATATATATATATATATATATATATATATATATATAAAGTGAGAGGTGTCTGTCTGTCTGTCAATCTATAAAAAGTACCTCAACAAGTGCAGCGCAGCCCAGACAAATTTGGCAAGCCAACTCAATGAACCTGGGAGGAGGTTTAAAACAATAAGTTACCAGATAGATATTTTTTAAAGTGTTTTAGAGGGGGGTTGTTATATATATGTTACAATATTGAGTTGATGGGACTATTCAATGAAATATTTGGTTTTTATTCTTGAATATTCAATTTTGATTTTTGAATAAAACGTGTTTTAGGGATGGTTTTGCATGAGCAGATATGAATTTTACTTATTTAGAATTTTGAACAGGTTACTTGTTCATATGTATACATATGTCAAAAATGACGATTGGAAGATGAAGAGAAAAAATTTATGAGAAAAGTAGGTGTTACATCAAAAGAATTTTATAATCATATGGGCATGTTTCAATGTATTTAGATGGTGTTATATATATATATATATATATATATATATATATATATATATATATATATATATATATATATATATATATATAAAATGGAGCAGGGATTTGTTACACAAACATGTTTATGTTTCTGCCCTGTTTGGGTTTCTTCAGGCAAATGATTTGTTTTTTTTTAAATTCCTATTTAAGACATTGGGGGATCTATTTTTCTAGGTGGTAGGGTCTTCCTTTTATCATATATATTTATAGTTTTGTTTAGTGGTTGGTCATAGCTTGTTGTATTTTTGTTTTAATTAATGGGGATGCTGTGCTTGTTGATGGTTATAAATTATAAATTAGGAGAGTCTGGTGTAGGCATTTTTGTTATCAGTACGTAGATGATCTATCAATCATTTGAGGTATGTCTCCTCTCTGAGAGTATTTTATTCTCACTTGAATCTCTTTCACAATGTTGGAGTTCACATTAATATGACTTTAGTATAGTAGCTGTTTTGATTATTTTAGGCTTGGTCTGTTTCCACATGTCTAAGATATTTATGTTGATTGGGTTGTTCTTTGAGGTGGCTTTGTGAATAGGATATCTGAGGTGGTTATTTTTTTTAGAATATCAATACATGGGTTATTGAGTTATGTTTGTTAAAAGAAATGCGCGATGCCAGCATTTTAACACTATTTCATTTCTTCTACTTGATAAGTCAAACTTTTCATTTAGGCCTAGGTCAAACAGAGTTTCAATATTTCTACATATGTGTTTGTTTTAATATTTTCTAATTTACAGTTGGTTTAAAATTATCACACAGTCTCCAATAAAATGTCAACAATGATATATTATTTTTATATTTTTCATTAGTAAAGGATGATATATGGATGGCTAATATAAGTTTAAAAAATGTTTTCGATATTCCTATAAAACATTTCACTTCTAGGGGTTTCTCTTGGGTTAATACTTTGATTTGATATACTATATTTGATTTGAGAGAATTGTTTTGCAAAGGGCATCAATTTTTATTTGTACAATTGCAATCTAGTTTATTTATTATGCTTTCTTTGTTAGTGTTAATTCTAATTACTCTACTGTTATGCTTTGTGATGAGTGTATTAAAATTTTGTGTATGACTGAACCTAATTTTCAGTTTGTTCTTGCTGAACATTTGTTGAATATTTATCCTAACTCAGTTTTTACTTGTAGGTTGAATGGTGGTGTATACCAGATGATTTTTCTACCAGTATTTTTTTTTGCTGTTGCTTTGTTTTTTTTCAATTGGATTTTACTTTTTTATCATATTTAAGGTTCAATCTAGTAAAACCGCTATTTATAAGGGCTTTAGTATATTCATTTCTAACATTGTTGAATATCATTTCATTTGAGGAATTATATATTAGTCTAGTTTCTGTAGATTCGTGGATCTTTTCAATGATTTTGTTTGGGTGGTTAGAACTAGTATTAATCTATTTAATCACAGAATTTTTTTTTCTACACGGTTCGTTGGTGTTCTTATTCAAATTAAAAGTGACATCTAAAAAATGCAGAATTTCAATATTAGTCTTGATTTTAACTTCAAAGTTAATTTTTTCATTTCTTTTATGATACATTTTTTAATATTTCCACCTTTTTGCATGTTGCTATTTTCTACAATTAGTGGGCTGTCATCCCAGTATAGTCCTATATTTTTGGAATCTCGTTTCTTGGTGAGGTTATATAAAACATAAAGACCAATAAGATCCAACATATCAGCTGAATCGAGACTGCCCATAGAAACATCAAAACCAGACGTCGGTCCATTGTTCTTGATTCTGAAATAGTACTGTCCATCGGCAGTGTTCAATTGTATCTATGTCTCCTTTGTCAATATTAATATAGATTTTGGTAAATTCTATGGCTTCCTCAAAGATGCCTTTGGTGGGGTAAAAGTCCATGATGTCAAATTGTACAAAGGCACATATATTTTTCTTTTTGTTGTTTCTAATCCAGGTGGAGGCCTCATTGGTATCAATTCATTGGCTTAGTTGTGATTGTAGTTGTTATAAGACGTGTATTTGAGAAATGGTCATACTTGGTCCGCCAAAAGCATAACTATTGCGTTGGAAGAGACGAACAGACCAAGGATAAACCAGATGAGAATTTTGGTTGAAAGCAGTTATTTGGCATGTATATATATATATATATATATATATATATATATATATATATATACATACATACATACACACATACATATATACAAATATTTACATAGACACACATATATACATATGTATGCATATATACACATATACACACATATATATATACACACACACATATATTTACATATATACACACATATTTACACACACTAATACACACACAATTTGTATATATATATATATATATATATATGTGTGTAAATATATATATATATGTATGATATATATGTATATACACATATATAGAGATGTAAACATATGTATACATACATATATATATTAATATACACATATATATCTAAATATATACACATACATATTCAACATATATATATATATACACTTAAACATACATATACACATACACACACATATATATATATATATATATATATATATATATATATATATATAAAAATAGACAAAGAACAAACAAGCAGAGAATTTAGGTTGAAAGCTGTCAATTGGCCTTTGCATTACTGGCCAGCTGTTTAGCACAATGGTGAATGCATCACTACATTGAAGTGGTTACCTTCTCGGTGACAGGTTCAATTCCCCCAGCAGTCCCATTTTCTTAAATTGCTTATTTTATTTGCATTGTCTAAATTGAATGATATATTAACCATGTAACAATGGGAGATCATTTCAGATAAGTGTCTATATAACTCAATTCATAATTAATGCATATACACATATATACATGCAAATACACAAATATATACACACACTCCTATATATATGTGAGAAAGCATCTTGCAATTTTAGAGCCTCAGCCAACGATTGTAATAAATTGTTCTTGACAAGGATGGGATTCAACCTAAGGCACCAAATCAAGCACTACTGATGTCACTCAACTGCCAACCACTTATACATCTTGGTGCTCAATCAAACAGAAGTGACAAGATATGACATCATACTTACAGTAAGAGTAGTCTTCATTCAACAATCCAACATAATGGCATAGAGCATTCAAGAGCAAATGAGAAGTACTGTAAAGCCTCTTTTTGACGGACTATTAAGGGTTGTAGCAGGTGGCCATAAATGCAGATTGTTTGATATAATTGAATTACATACTTCTAAAAACAAAATAGTCCCCAAAAATATGAAAATAGCTCAAACATATACTCAGTACACAGATATAATTAACCTTGTATAAGAATATGAAATTATAATAAATAAGGGTAATAAGACATGTATATATATATTATATATTTTGATCCAATCTTCCATTGTTTTATACTTCAAACTTTACTGGTACCATTTTCAATCCAATGTTTTTGAAACTCTTTATTTCAAAAACCTTTGACAAGAAAAAGAAAATATAATGATTTCAATTAAAAAAATCAGTTCAGTCATTCTTTATAAAAAAAAAAGCACAAATTTTTACGCCATCAAATTTTTATTATAGATTCCTCATTACCAAATGCCCTACTATCCAGATGATAGTTTCAATTGCATTATTATGAAATAACAAAAAGAGTTTCCAGTTTTTTCTTCCACCTGTATGAAAGATGAAGAAGTTGCAAAAAAAAAACTGTACTTACTCTGGAATGACTGCCCTGGCTTCAGATGGTAACGACTGGTCCATAAAAACATGTTCAATCAGACGATATGTTTGAGGATCTGAAACCAGAAACAATGAGTAATATTTTAATTTTTTCTTCTCACAATTAGATAAAGCATTGTCAACCAATATTAATTTTTGTCTAATATTTCTTTCATCTTGATTTTAGGTGTTTTTCATCACAGCTACCCAGACAGTCAGTCTATAACCACTAATACACAGTACAGGTTGGGAATGAAAAAATAAGCTCTGATCGAGACTCGAACTCGCATTTTTTCAATCTGCACTATTTACTAATAGCCGTAGAATCACAGTCTGAGTAGTTGCAATGAAAAGCAACTTGAACCAAAATGAAAGAAATACCAGTCAAAATTAATAATGGCTGACAGAAACATAACATTACCACAAGAATAATTCTATAGGAAAATGATTATAATAAATTATGCAAGCATTATATTCTAGAGGCATTTAAAAGTGTGAATAAATCATGTTAACAATGAGAAGCAGAACAAAAGATGAGATCCAAATTTGTATATCACGGAGGAATCTCAAATCTGTATGCATTGTTATATCCACATAAGGCATCCTTAATATTTGTAACAAGCAAACGAAACTGTTCGACTTCTATTTTGACTTCAACCATAACAGTAGAGATTTCTTCACAATGGTTTAATGATTAGCAAGAATTGGCTTGCTGATCATTACTGCTGGGTTGGGTTCAATTCTCACTGGGTGCACTATACTTGAAGACTTTTGCCAAAACTAAACTAACCTTCATCATCAGCATTTTAGCATCCATCATTGGACATAGACTTTCCCGAAGATTTGTCAGACTTCTCTATCATGAGTGTCGAGGAGCCAGTATTTTCTGAATTAGTCTAGTTTATCACACCATCACATTTTCTGTCAGTCATAGTTTTGTATATGATCTCTTGGGATCCACCTTGTAAGCAGTGTGATTGCCTGACATTCTTACAACATGACCAGCCCATTGCCATTTGAGCTTCTTCATGGTTTCAATGATATTTCTGACTCCTGTCTTTTCTCTGACATACTATGCTGTCTTGTGATCTCTCCGGGTAAGGTTGAGCATGATTCTCTCCTGTGCACAACCCTCAAACTGAGAACCATGCCACGTGCACAAGCTCAGTTTATGAGAAAATAGACAAAATTAATTTTACAAATTTCTGGTTCTTGGTCATTTGGCCGACCTTTAGGCAAATTATACCAAATAATAATCTTCATGGAGCTCTCAAATTATTTCAAATGAATTCTGTAGCGTTAATTCATTTTGCTTGATTTAATCATTTCTCATATCAGTATGGCTTCATACACAAAGAGTTTGGAGGGTTTTCTACATTCATTGCTCACCCTCAGGTGAGTCCTGCAAAGCTAGTGTGTGGAATACCCTTTGTGTCTGTGCTAATGAAGTATTAAGGTGAAGTGAGGTGATGTGACCGAGTTGTTATGGGATGATAGGTTAAGATCCTGAGGTCACAGGTTTTCTGCTGGAGTTTCCTTCTCCTACACAGATGTCTGAGTTGGCAGTAGAAGTCTGCTGACCTTCAAATGAGTATTCTGACAGTATGGCTGACCAGGGTAAATTTAAGTCTGGGTCCTGGATTGCCTACATAAGTTATTGTTATTAATGATGATGATCATTATCATCACCACAACTACTACTACAATCAATATCAAATTTTAACTTTGTGCAACCTATACTTAGATATTATGGATTTAAGAAATATGGGAAAGTATAAACTGAACTTGTGAATTTAGGGAATGTGGTATACATTTTTTATATATTCTTTTAATTAAGATTTTATATCACTTTAATTATTTTGTATGACATATACTAAGCACTAGAAAATCATTTATGTTCAGGGGATACCTCAATGATGTTTTTGGCCTGGATCATGGAATTCTACCATTCACAGGATAAGAATATCTGAGGATCTCAGCTTAGCTTAATATAGCACAAAGCCAATGTGGAGAATATAACAGGAAGATCATTTAGTGCCAATGTTCCAAGCTGGGAAGAGCAGTCTACCAAGAAAATCATCATTTGAAATCTTAGCTTCTACCTGGTACAGACCACTGTTGCAGCTGGGGGATATACAGCTACAGTTTAGTCTTGAGAACTTCCTACACCAAAGTGATCGAAGTAGTTTAGAGATTTGTTTACAAAAATGAGATAACCACTTTTTTGACAAATGGAGAATACCTTAGAATTCCGGCATAGGCATATGAGCCAGGGGTCAGCTGCCCCCCCAATTTTGGATAAAACAGTGGAAAAAATTCGACATTTTTCCTGCCAAATGAAGTAGAAAAACAATATTTCTTTATATTGTGAATAGCGTGATTTGTACTGGGTGTCGTCAACTGATAAACTGACACCTCAAATACAGGCAAAACAGTGGGGAAAATTCAGGTAATAGATATTTTTGTTTAATTCATTTCATATATATATGTATTTTGGATATTAACAAACCCTAACTTAGTACAGCCAAAGGCCAGAGTGTGTGTGTGGGTGGGGTATGGCGAATATCTACAATCTTTCAAGTGGGGAGGGCCTGCCTGCCAAGAGAATCCATCATTTTTATTTAGGCTGGAACAGCAACCTGGCCACCATTATACATTGGCCATAATGTATGGATATATATATATATATATATATATAAACTCATTTATGAATTAATCAACAAATAAGTCTCCATATTCTTTTATTCTTGAGTCTGTCTCATTCCCTATTGTTCATATATATATCATCTTTCATTTTTAACCCTTTTACCTAAGATCAAAGAATAGTATTTTTTTTCATTCTTGTTCAATGTGCAAGGAGATATCAGGGATTTGATAAATTCTAGAGTCACCCCTAGAAAGACAGGACTCTTATCCCAGCTTGAAATAAGTAGATTATCTTTGTTTGCTACAGTGATAAAAATAATTGATCTGGCACTAGTGAGGAAATGTAAAATTTGAAGGTCTTTTAATTCCTCCACTCTAATACAGAGTTATATCTGTCATTGTTTTATGGGTTACACAAAGGACAACTTCCAACTACTAATAAAAAACTTTGAATTACAATATTTCTAAGTAATTCAAAATATAAAAATGTCATGAAAAATAACGCATTCATTTCCATCCTTTGAGAAAACTTTCTGTCTCAGTCTATAATTGAACAACTGTAGTGTCAGAATTTAAAGTCATATAAATATAATTCATTGAAGAATAAATATGGTCTGAATAAAATCTTTTTAGGATAATACTGGTATTTTCTACTGGAAAACATCTAAGAAAGAGTAATAAGGATATCATAATGTACCTAGATTCTGGAGAATATAGATATTAACAACCCTGTCAGAATAAAGCCCTAAAAAGTTTGGGGTTTTTTTTTCTTTAAAAAAATGATTTTTTAGAGGCAGTCCAGTTGAATACTGATACCAATTTTCAAGTCTGTAGAGAAAACAGTACAGCCAAGAGTGCTTGAACACAAAAACAAAACACACATACACATATATATATATATTATATATATATGAAAAGATAGAAACCTTCACCATCTTTAATGGCTATGGTTGTTCGATGCCATTCAGGTATTAAACTGACTAGGGGCAATGCTCATTCCAAAGGTGCATGCTTTAAGATGTGTAGAGAAGCGTGCCAAAATTTTCATGAGTAATTATTTTCTGTCTGTCATACAAAACTACAGCTTCAAAGTATTTTGGTTACTTCCTTTCAGTCTTAGATATTGTATATCCAAATTCAGATAATTCTAAATAGAAGTCAAGAAGCATAATGAAAAAGACCTATAATCTTCAATTTTTCACCAGATTTCCTGAGAACCCCTGATCCAAAATACATCAAAAGTAGTTAGATGAGTAGAATATCTTTTGCTATTTCAGACAATTTAAAACAATAAGAAGTCGTCAATCAAAACTGTCAACATAGATTTCTGTAGTTTTCAAGTTGGTCAGGCTGGCTATGAATGTATGGATCACACATACAGAAAATTGAAACATTCACTCCTTATTATGTCTAGAAATGTCTTTGATTTTCGACTCCCCTTTTTGAGGGATGGGGGGCACTTTACTATGTAAATTTATGCTAAATCGATCCATTAGTTTGTGTCAGCTTGTTTTTCAGAAATTCAGACTCTTTTAGTGATAATAGCCCAACTAAGTGTAGGAGATGTTATTTCTTCATTGATCACTTTTTTGAATTTTTCAAATTGGTTGACCCAAAAAGACCTTTGGCACATGACAGTTTCTATCAAATGACTGATCAGATTTCTTCTTTTTTTTTTTTTCAATCTCCCAATTGTCCTCGAGGCATCATAGGGAGGTGGAAACAGCAGTCAAATTCAAATATTTCACTTGAACAATGTATTATAACCCACTTCCGGCTTGCTATGCCCATCAAAGCTTCACCAGAGCCTTGTTTAACTGTACATTTCAGCCTCTCAGGATACCGGATGAGTAGTTGGACTCCCCTGTTTGATTTTAGAGTAGTCTGACTTGTTAACCAAGGCTGAAGAGCCCAGTTTGCCTTGCTATTTACAGAGAAGAGATGGATCCATGCCTTTCCCAAGGGTATTAGTGCAAAGTGATTGCCAACTGTCTCAGCTGGAGTTTGAACTTGGTCCATTGATTCTATTTTCCAGATTATCAGCAACTCTGCTAAAGACAATTTGGCCATAATTATTTATATGCAAGAGTAACTATTTCTCATTTGTGATAAAAAAAGATTCACACTTATCTGATTTCTAGTGCAATTCAATAGAAATTGTGCAGATTCCTATTGATATTGTATTGAACAGGAACTGATTAATATTGGATAGGCTGCTCTAATATTGGTCCAACAGATGCAGCAGAAAATCAATACACAATAATTGAACGAGTCTTTTTTTTTTCTTCGTTTCCCTCACTCAAAGTATTTAAACTCCAAGGTGAAAGGAAACCCCAATACACTGAAGACCTGATATGACATAGAATCGCTTAAAACGCAGTTTGAGCTTGGACCCCAATTTTCAAAACTCTTAATAGCTAAATACAAAAATAGAAAGACCCCCCCCAATTGAATCAAGTTACACCAACTGTAAAAAAAGAAATGGATTAGACAAAAACATTTCAGTAGTCAAATGAAATTTTTTTTTCCCTTACATAGCTAAAAAGATTACTAATGCTACTAATGTAACCAAGTTTTGTCAAAATGAAACCTTCTGGTAAGGTGCCATGATTTTCTAAAATTTTTATATTTATTTCTGTCTTCCTGTCGAACTAGACTCACCCTACCTCCAACCCTTCAATTTTCTTGGGGGAAGGGGACTTGGATCAAGGTTAAAATCGAAAATTCGTTTCATGGACTCACTCATAGCGCAGTAGAAAATTATAGACCCTGACTTCTGTGTTATAACAGTTCTACAGGGTATGTTCATCAGATATATTAGAAACCATCAACTAAAACTGTCAGCATAGGTATCTTTTCTTGAAACCCACCCCTAATAAGTTTTTAGTTGGGGACGAGGCAATTTACAAGGTGAGTCCATGTTAAATTGGTCCTTTAGTACGTGCTTAGTGTTCAAAAATATTTTTTTATATTCAAAACTTTTTTTAGTGATTTTTGCAGCAGCCACAAGTCAAAAAAGCGAGGTCATTGTACTTAGCTTTGATTAATTCACAAAAGTTAAACATTGTACCATAATAACATAGTATATGTAAAACAGGGGGAAATACACTGAAGCACATTACATAAATTGCATTGACAGATATCGGGAAATAAGTAACTGAAGTAACACAAAAAGATATTTGTAAAAGCATTTTAATGTTCAGTGTTTAAAGCTGTAAAGCTTTTTATATATATATATATATATATATATATATATATATATATATATATATATATAGAGAGAGAGAGAGAGAGAGAGAGAGAGAGAGATATAGGTAGATAGATAGATAGAGAGAGAGGTAGATAGATAGATAGAGAGAGAGGTAGATAGATAGATAGAGAGAGAGGTAGATAGATAGATAGAGAGAGAGGTAGATAGATAGATAGAGAGAGAGGTAGATAGATAGATAGATAGAGAGAGAGGTAGAGAGGTAGATAGATAGATAGAGAGAGAGGTAGATAGATAGATAGAGAGAGAGGTAGATAGATAGATAGAGAGAGAGGTAGATAGATAGATAGAGAGAGAGGTAGATAGATAGATAGAGAGAGAGGTAGATAGATAGATAGAGAGAGAGGTAGATAGATAGATAAAATCATTATTAATAGTCCTTTCTACAAGATATTGAACTCTCTACTTATATAATTGGCAAAAAAAAAATGGAATATATTTTAGATCAGGCATTGGCTGCATCTGCAAGGATCTGGTACTCCAAGCACTGTGACGGCAAATCAACAAAGACTGGCAGTATCATGAAATACTCCTGCAACGCACTAGTTTAGCAGTAATGATGCCTTGGCCCCAAAGCAATACCTGACCCCAAGGTCATCAATTGATGAAGGCTTTGTTGGTGGCACTGCAAATGTTCTTGCAGCAGTAGTTGTATGCATCTATTCATCTATTACCTCTACCAAAGTTGGTGAGGTATATGCATTTGATATTTTCATTCTATTAAAGGTACTTATTTGTTCTTCTTACATACATTTATATACACATTCATGTCTGTCGATATGATATCTCTTGAAATTCTCAATAAAATTAGGTGGAAGGGTGGGCAATAGATAACAAAAAGAGGGATTGAATTCGGGGGCAGATCCTGATAATGGCATCAGCAGAAATATGCACGTCCCAACTGCTTTTTCATCATATCTTATATGTGGATGGATACACATAGGGTTTTATATATATATATATATATATATATATATATATATATATATATATATATATATTTTTGTATCATCCACAGACAGCTGTCTTATTGTATTACAACTCTTCAGTGTGGTTATAGACTATATCACATCCAGTACCACGAGGTAGGATTGAAATCTTCGCTTCAGACCATATATATATATACATGGAATTTTCAACATTATCAATAGCCAACATAAAGATTGAAATCTTCACTTCAGACCATATATATATATACATCAAATTTTCAACATTATCAATAGCCAACATAAAGATTGAAATCCTCACTTCAGACCATATATATATATACATCGAATTTTCAACATTATCAATAGCTAACATAAAGATGCAGAATATCTAAGAAAACTGGGTCAGGTTCTTTTGAATAAGATTAGGACTCAATAATCAGACGAATCTATAAGGTGTGTTTTGTCTCCTAAGGAATTAGATGCAACACTTCTTCACCCATACCTATACCTATAATCAAATCATCCAATAAATCAATGTCTCATTTTCTCACTTACTAGTCACTCTTTAATGTCTTCTCAACTTACAATTATCAAAATATCTCCATTTTTTATTTAAATAGATTTTATAGTATTTTTCAGTATCTTGTACAACACATATATTCATTGAATTGGGAAAAAATGCTTCTCTTTGTGAACCATTAAATCCACATTCAAAGGGACAACAAAGGATACAGTGAAAACTTGGAGTTTTTTATGGTAAAATTTCTAGAAGTTTTGGATAGTGCCTTGCATATTACATACATAAGAAAGTTATAATGGAACTTAACTTTGAAAAGTATCCAAAGATGCCAGTCTTTGGTATCATATACAATGAGGTGATCATACAGGTAGTATACAATGACAGTAATAATGACAGGTAATACCTTATCTGTTCTAATTAATGTATAAAAGTTTTTAGAAGGTTTATTCTTTCAGTAATAGAAGAAAAAGCCAACCAAATCTGACCGTACAGCAAGGTGTGTTTTGTCTCCTAAGCAATTTGATTCAATACTTCCTCATTTCTGTACTTATCACCAAGTCATCCAATTACACAACATCTCGCTTTTCATTTATAAGTCACTTGTAAATGTATTATTTACTCAAAATTAGCAAAACATCTCCATCCTTTTTATAGATTTTGTATCACTTTCAGCATTGAATAAAACAATTGAATTGTTATCATAAACAGAATATAAAGAAAAACCATGGAGAAAATATGATATTCCATGATTCTTTGATAGAGAGAAAGAATCAAATATTTTTTGGTAATGACAAAAGACAGTGTTATGTAAGAAAAAAATTTGATTAGTCAAGGCAATCTAGCCTTTTGAGTGTCAAAATTGGAAAAAATTAAAACAATTTTTTTCTTCACAATTTCTATGAAACGTCCAGAACAACATACTATAAGTGCTAAGAAATCCAAGATGGCAGCCATTTTTCAAGACGGCAGCCATTTTTCAAGATGACAGTCAATTTGACCTCCTAAGTTGTTTTGGGCCTTGAAACCCAAAATTTGTACAGATGATATGTTATATTATTGGAAAGAAAATTTGTCGACTTTCCAACAATGTATCTTGTCAAATTGTATTTGTTACTGACAATAATGTGCTGGAAGCATACATTGATGAAATTCTCCTTCCCAAATATATATATATATATATATATATATATATATATATATATATACACACACACACAATACCCTACATTTGTACAGAGAACATGATACAGTGTTAGAAAGGAAATCTTGTCATCTTTCCAAAGGTGCATTTTGTCAGTTTGTATCTAGAGTGCAAAAGAAGTTATAGCCAAAAACGTGAAGGTATATATTCCAGCATACACTGTTATTAGTCCAGTGGAAGTAATCATTTTTGTGGGGGTAGAATCTTGGCAACCACATTAAATCATATCTGAAAACCATCCAAATTAGGGAAAAAAGTGTTGCAAGTTTTTCTATGAGGGTGGTCATTTTTAAATTCAAAATGGGCAACTGTGAATGTACATTTCTTGAAATAAAGAAATCTTTAAGAAAAATTTTAATAAACACAAAAAGGTCTCTCTCAAAGAAAAAAGAAAAGATGCCTGGATCAATCTCAAAATTTTATCATTTCTTCCTAATAATATGGCTCATCATGCTACAAAATTCTATAGAAATTCAGTGTGAACCTTTGGAGATATTGCACAGACAGGGGAAATGTATAAAAAATCAAAGTAGAAAAATATATCCTAATTATAAACAAATTCCTGGATCCGCCCCAAAATTCAGTTACTTCTTCTATATTCCATATCTTCCACAAAATTTAATTGAAATTCATTGAGAAATTAAGGTAATAATGGAACTAACAGGGAAATGCATTTTTTTTAATATAAAAATATCTCCGCTCTGGAATCAAACAACTAAGTGAGATCAAATTGGCAGCCATCTTGGAAAATAGCTGCCATCTTGGATTTTCAGTATGTTGTTCTTGACATTTTGTAGGATTGCATTGTGAAAGAAAAATTATGTTTTAATTTTTTCCATTTTAAATCCTAGACTGCCTGGACTATTATCATAATTCACTAAATATCTGTCCGTTTGTGACAGCCTACAAAAGGATTCACACTACAGATTTATCTTGAAACTGACACATTTTTCGTGTAGATACTGTCCACAGTTATGAGAAGGGTCATTAACATTCAAAGAGTTCTGCAAACGACTGAACTCCTCATTGTTTTTGTTGTTAACACCATGTTTCGACCAAATCATTCTATGGCCTTCTTCAAGTGTACTATCCAAATGTAATGGTGGTAGGCAGAATTTTCCAATGCCATAACATGGCTACGATTGGGAAATTCCATTTACCACTACCACTGGGAAATCCGGTTTGCTACCATCACATTCAGATAGTGCAACCAGAGAAGGCTGTAGAATCGATTGGCTGAAACATTGTGTTCACAACACAAACAACAAAGAGTTTAATCTTCAAAAAAACTCTTTGAACATTTTAGGGGGCTCAGCTTCTTTTAACAGCCTTGTCTGCTGCTTTTATCGGCCAAAGACAAAGATGAAATGCTGTAGTTCCTTTGTATATTTCATAGAGAGGGTGGGAAGGTAAAACGTATTTTTTGAATTGCCATTGACAGTGGGTTTTTCTTTTTCCCACAATATCGTAGATAAAAACATTCTATATTTTACAAAAACCACAGCATCAAAATTTCTTTGTGTATAAATGTATACTAGGGAAAGATTTTCAGCAAATTATTTTTCTTAAAATCATCCCCAAAATTATGATTTTTTGAGGGATTAACAATTTTGTGTCAGCTGATTAAGCAAGTAAAGTATATATGCCAGAGTGGTTATTTCAAGTGCTCACAAACACTCTCTACAACCATTGTGGCAAACCAGTGATGAGATATTTAGCCAAGATATCCAGCAGTAGGACAGAATACAAGTGGATTCATATCTTTCCCCAAGAGCATTCATACAACATATATAACTTCTCCCGCACATTACCTCTTGGCCTATGGTCTAGCTTTAAAATGAGTGTCTTTAGTCTTCAACACATTAAAATGTTTCTTTTTTGCTTCTTTTTTATATTGATCATGAAAACGAACAATATTTCATATAATTTGGTTGATATACAAGAGTGTATGCGTTTTACTAATCGACAAGAAAAGACTTAAATATAAATCACCATCACAGTCAATAATTGAACAACTGTTGCACCGAAATCCAGGTAAAAAAATTCCATCAAAGAATAAATATGGTCAGATAAATTCTATTTATGACATTACTGGTGTTTTTAACTTGAAACCATCTAAGATAGAGGAAAAAAAACATCCAGTAATATCTAGATTCAAGGCCCCAAAAATATCGAAAAAGCTTTTCCTAGGCGGTTACTGATGCCAATTTTCAAGTTTGTAGACAAAAAGGTATGGCCATAAGCACAGGATCACATAAACAAACAAATACACACAAATGTAAAAAGAAGGCTACTGTTGTTAAATTTAATGAAAAAAAGGATCATTTATCATAATTTGATGTTAAAGAAGTATAAAAGCCAAGAAAGAATTTTATTCATCTGTTCTTTACTTAATCAGGTTTTAATTGGAATGTCATCAGAGGACAGTCAGGAATAAGATGACCATGACACGAGTATTTAAACACAGTCAACCAAGCAGAAAACCTGGATAAAATTCAATTCCAAAGAAGTTTTATGGGATATCCAGGTATATAAAACAGACACCCATTTCATTTTTTTTAAACTAAGAAGATATTACGCTGCATCAAATATGCTGGTATTATAACCTAGCGACCATCCACCGAAGTTTGAAACAGGATTAGGATGAGTTGCAGTGAGCAGCAGACCTCCAAATACCTTGTGAACCATTTTTATTGTAGTCAAGCATATACAGTAATTTAAACAACTAAAATTTCTCTTTCAAGTGTTGTACAAAAAAGAAGGCAAACTAAAACTATTAAAAAAATGCCGAAGTGTCTGAAATTTTATTTAAAATTCAGCAAAAAAGGAAAGGGTGGAGACTAAATATAAGTTTATTCATCAAAATCAAAATGATAATTATTCAAAGAATGTGAAGTAAGAAATATGAATTCAAGTGTAATAAATGAGGAGTCCTGTACAAGATACAGGCAAGGAAATTTCAGAGTGTGGTTGAGAATAATAGAAAAATGCAAGCATTCAGAGCTTATTATAAAGATGAAAAAAGATACTTATTTAAAAGCCCTTTACTGAGACAGCATAGCTAACCTATTGTTAATTTTGTGGTGAATCTCCAAATTTGACACATATATAACTTAATAGAGTTTCTTTGGCAGCCTTCCTGGAACCCAGTGAAGGGTTTCTGCTCATCAAACATATGGCAACGCACAATTTGCACAATAGGAGCAGGGCATCACTGTCACCGTTCCATTCTGGGTTAGGGCTTCACCAATGTCATCAGAGAATGCAAAGTCATCCTTCCCATGGGTCTGAGCTAGCAGGTCTTGGATCTGAGCCAAGAGTCTTTCCTTCAATCGTATTTTCCCTCTAGCATCGAGCTTAATGCTAAGCTGCTCAATCTTTGACACGTATAGATCTTGACACTTGAAGACTGATGCTGTCCTGTTAAAAAAGTGTACTTCTTCAATGTACATGACAATTTCAGCTAAGGCAATTTCTGATAGCACCTTTTCCTTGGCAGCTCACATTTCTTTAGTTTTGTGTTTTCTGATATGGTTGTAGAAGGGAAGCCCATCCGCTACCTGTGCTGGTTTCTCAGTGCTAAAAGTATGTCCCCCTGGTATGTTTACTTGGGCCTGCAATGGTGTCATCATTACCTGTACTGCAAGATTTCTCCAGAGCTCTCTTACCAAACCATTGAACCTTTGTCTCGTTGAAGCCCAGCTCGCACATTGATGCCACCAAGTTTTGTTAACAACCAGAACAGCTTCCAAGCCCCTTACCTTCATCTAGTTTCTCTATCTGTATATTTCTAAGTAGTTCAATCATTTTCAGGAGATTTTCAGCTACTGATGTATATGTGCTCTCAGCATCCTACCTCTTCATCAGCATTGGGTCAGTCAGCGTCTCATTACGATCTTGTGGGCAGATGACGCATAGTGCCAAGTTTATTTTGTTTACAGGCTGTTGATAATATGTTGAGGTTATTGGATACCCAAAGTCTTCTCGCAGAAACCTTACTAAAGTTAGTCAGTTGGTCAACTTGATGATTACGAGACTACAATAATACTAACATCACGAATTCAAGAGCAAATGAACACTCCCAAAAAGAACGTCAAAGTAATGTGAAATCTATGTTTAATTTTGAATGACAATTATTTTTATAAACTTAAGAAAATGAATCTGCAACTTGACAAGTCCTTTTTATTTTCCAAGAAAGAAGAAAAATTCAGGTTTCAACTACTCTTCTGTGGGAGACTGAAAACCAAATCACAATAGTCACCTATATGATTCAAACTTTTCCTGACACTTGAAAATTACCATGTATCTATTATCTGAGATAAATGATGGTATTCTGTAATAGTTCTTGTTTCAATTTTAGGATGAAAACATTCCCCATCTTAATTTTATCATTCATATCTTTATCTATACATCTATACATTTTGACTTGACAGATTAGAATAGTTCAAATAAATATCTGGAGTTTTAGGGTTGATAGAGAGATTTTGCTGATATTTTTGTAATCAAAAGGTATGTTCACGAATATCCCTATACTGAAAACTACCCAAAGCTGACAGCTGGTCAGCAGGTAGTTTTAGGTATAAAGACAATATTTTGGGCCAATAAAAAAAATTTCATACCTTTATGCAAAGTTTAGCCATAGAAGAACTTTATCTACCGGACTAAAGCTACAAGAACTGTTTTTACTAATTCACAGTCTTCAGATTATTATGGTATATACCAGGCGATCAAAATCATGGTGGTGTGTCTTATAATTTTATATTTCTGCTAGGAATGGTGTGACAGGCAAACATTTATATAGTTAGATATGAGGTTATACCCAAATGTTTCAGGAATTTGTAAAGTGTGCAAACCAATTCCTGCTACCCTTTGTGAGCAAGTAAATACATGCTCAAATGGACTTCTTCAAAGTAAACAGTAGAAACTAGAAGTTAGGGCAAGCAATTTTTTTTCAGAGTCAGAATCCTAGAACTTTTAGGTAGTGCCTTGTATGTTATTCTGAAAATCATCTGGCTAGAGTTTAATAACTGCTTGTCTTTGGTATAACATACAATAAGGTGATCACATTGATCTCATGGTTATACATCCTTAATTGCCATAAGCAGATTTTTCCTTGTGCTACAGCTATACTACTACCAAAGCCATGGATGAGATAGAGAGATTTTTCTCTTCAAGTCAGATGTTTTAATGGGAGTAGGTAAAAGATACCTACAAGTTTTACATCGCAAATCATTATAAATTCTTAGCTTTATAGTCAAGCAGGAAGAGTAATAAATATCATTTTTTTTTAAAATCATGACACACAAGAAGATTACATTTTGACAACTCAGATATATATGTAATGAATGTCCAGAGTAAAAGTTTGATAGAACTTTAGTAATCTTCTTAGCGACAGATGACGGGGAGTCTGATTTTTTTAAATGCATTTTTTTTTCCCTCTTTTGCTGTAAAACTGGAATTTAACAAGATTAAGATTTATGACATGTGCATGCTCATCGATCCCTGGAATTGCTTTTAAAAATCTTGTAAAACGCAATTTAAGCGACATCAAAGAACTAGCCAGTTAAAATATCAAAGTCAGTTGAAACAAAAAAACAAACTTTAATGACTGAGTTGAGAAAGCAATTTAAGTGACATCAGATAAGCAGTTCAAGGGAATGCTCTATGGGGATCATGTGAGGCATGTGTACATATTCATATGCATCCTGTGTGTATATATGTATGCATTACGTCTTTTTGCATTGAACCTCTTTGCATTGTAAGTGTTTGCATTATTGACCCTTACTGCACTGAATGTATTTGCATTTTGGATATTCTGTCTCCGGACCCTTTGCAAATTGACATTATGTACTTGGGCAATTAGTTGTGGACATTTTTGATTTTGAATCTTTTTGATTGGATTTTTTTACTCAAAACCATACACTCACAATTATATCCTTATAAACCATATATATATATGATACGTATGTGTATTTATGTATGTGTGTATGTGCGAACACACACACATAAACACCAGACACACACACACATGCACATGCACAACGTTTACCAATTTAGATGTTTTTGTTTTGTTTTTTCGAATTTGTCAGTCCAGTGTTGACAATATTTAGATTATTTTTCCAAATTGTTTTATGTTTTCAGATCCAGTGTTGCCAACTAAGATGGTTTTCTTTCAAATTTGAGAGTAACTTCTAGAACCAAAAATTGAAAAATCACATCTTAATTGGCAACCTTGACCCAAACATATACTAAATGACACATAAGTAATACCACCAGGTGCAGTATATACCAGAGGAGAGCCATAGAACATATCATCTAAAACATAGTCGTTAAAAACAACAAAGCAGAAGATACAAGTCCAGAGGAAATCATGGAATAAAATTTGACCGAATCAGGTGAAGGAAAAACAGGTGAAGTGGAAATCAAGAAATTAGAAAGGTGAATTGAAACATAGGATTCAGCATCAGACAGAAATGCAATTCACAAATTATACTACATTGATTTCTCCTGTCTTCTAGACTTGGAATATTCTCAACAAAGTCCTGCTAAGAAGTTGCATCAGCAGCACCCTAGCCTCATTTTCAATCAATTTTTTTCTCTTTTTGAGGAAGCCATTATGCACTCTAAGTTCCCTGAACTTTTGGGCAGCACCTCACATATAATCACACATTCTCATATACACAAATATAAAATGCAGTGTGAATCCATATATGAATATATATATATATATATATATATGTATGTATATATACATATATATATGTGTATATATATGTATATATACATATATATATGTGTATATATATGTATATATACATATATATATGTGTATATATACATATATATATGTGTATATATACATATATATATATGTATATGTATATGTATATATATTTAGAGAGGGAATAGCATTTTCCAGTGTGTGCACAGATACTGCACTGTGATCCAAGGAAGAACATAGAGATACCAAACTCTGATCCTAGGTAGAAGTGCTGATCTAAACATTAATAATCCATCCTTTTTAATGGGTATTATGCTAGAATATATATATATATATATATATATATATATAATCAAGACAATAGATATATGATCCAATAGAATGAGCAATTCTTATTTATAATATAACACAATTTATGATAATTCTGTCGGATCATAAGTCCATGATTGTCACATTGAAAGAAACAAATAGAACAGAAATAGACTGTGAATAAGCGAGACAAGAATTGAGTTGAGACAGTTATTTGGGCCTTTGCATTATTGGCAACTGTTTAGCTGAATGGCAAGAGCAACACTAAGTTGAAATGGCTACCCTATCGTTCACAGGTTTGTTTTCTGCAGCAGCCCCATTTGTTTGATAGTTTATTCTATTCAAGTTGTCTAGGCCAAATAGTATATACACCATGTAATAATGATGATCATTTCAAATAAGAGTTTCTATATGATATAACGCAATTTATAATCATACATTATATAATATATATATATATATATGTCTAATAAGCTTTACATCAAACACTAAACATTAAAAAACTTAATCAAAATCTTTTCATGTCACTTCAGTCACTTATTTCTCAATATCTATCAACAGAATTCATGTAATTTTCTTCAGTATTTTTTCCCCGGTTTTACATATACTTTGTTATTATGGTACAATGTATAGATTTTTCCTCTTGTTGGGATTATTAGTTGCTTACCCTGTAACTGTTCCGAGGATTTTAAAAACAAAACTGTTATATCAACATGGCACCCCAGCAGTGTTGATCAAACAACATCCCCCTTTCAGCTATGTTTTAATATATAGCTTATGACATGCATGTAGTTTGTCATTTTATATACGGTATTATGTGCATTGTATACTGGTATTATTTTAAACAACATATCATTTATTTTTTGAAACAGGGCTTACTTATGTTTTTAACGTTTTTAACAATGAGGGATCAGTAAGTATAACAACAGACTTAGCTTGCTGTTCATGTCATTTCCATTGAATGTTCACACATATATAATATATAATATCAAATCTGTTGTGTCGGTTTCAATCTCAGACTGCAGGCACACCAACTTATGATTTCATACATATGTATGTATTAGGAAAAGGGATATATATACAATCTGACAGAATGATAATGAATTGCATTATATTATGTAATAAACATTTATTTGAAATGATCTCCCATTGTTACACACTCAATGTATCACTCAGCCAAGAAAACGTGAATAGAATAAACAATTAAAGAAAACTTATGCTATTTACATTATCTAGGCTGAGTGAGACATTAACTGAGTAACGTCAGATCATTTCAAATAAATGTTTCAATAGGATATAACACAATTCATAATCATACATACATATATATATATATATATATATATATATATATGTCAATATACACAAGTGGTAGTATACATTTATATGTGGAGTGTTTTTCATGCCTGTCTAGAATGTAGGAAATTGATAAACTGTAAAGTTGTACAGATAGTAAAGCACCTCTCTTCTTCCGCAAATGAGACTATTCGACAGTCACTTTCTAACACAATATACATGTGAGTCAAGTGAGAGAGAGAGAGAGACTTCAGAGATGGCCTAATAAATAAATCAGTAACAGATAGAGTCAGCTAAGCAGTTATCTATAATTTTTATTGTTTTGTACAAATTTTGAGGAAAAGATACGAAAGTTCAAGTGAATAGATAAAGTACCAAGAGAATCACTCTTTTACTTTAATTGTCCAAAAAATGTCGTAATGGTTTTATTGCAATGAGTACAATCCTCTAGTTAAAAGGTGAAGTATCTGTCTTCTTGTCTCCTAATCTTTTAGATAAACTTACAGTAAGCTAAGATGCTGGGATATATGATACAGATGTGATAATTGAAGACACTATTTTATATATGCATGCAGTATCAAATTAGAAGACTTGGTAGAAACATCTCAACACCATCAAATTTTGATGTTTGATTCTTGACAAACTGTTGGCGTGAAATCAAGTTCCCACTGAGAAACAATATGCAAGAAAATTCACCTGAATCAAAATCTACATTAAAATATCAACTTTGTTTCTCCTTCTCAACATTGCTTTTCTCTAGAATGATAACGGTATATTACAAATCAGATATTTTGAGCCAGATAGCAAGCTGACAAATCAGATTGCTGCAATCAGAATAAATATGCAGAAATTTATTTCCTCAACTAATTTTTTCTAAATCAAAATTTAGTATGGATTTTTTTTGTCTTTTTTCTTTTGAATTGGCAAATAAATGATTTCAAATCGACAGGATTCTTTTTCAACATTATCTATTAACATAATGAGAAGTACAACATTTTCTATTTCTTTCTTTGTTTCACTGTCCATAACTTGCACTAGAGCATACAGATACTACACTTTGATCCAAGATAGAGGGTCACAGAGTGACACCTTGATCCTAGGTAGAAGAGCCAATCTATATGCAAATAATTCTGACATTTTTGTTGTTATTAAATTCATTGTTATAAACAACTTTACATTATAAAAAACCAATATGAAAACAATATCAAATTTAATATCTTTTTATAATTCTCTAAAAGTCTGTCTGTCTGTCTGTATGTGACAGCTTACTGCAAAAATCAAACAATATAACCCCATGAAATTTTCTGTGCATACCTGTGGGATCCTGGGAAATGTTTTTAGCAAATTAGTTTTAGAAAATCAGCCCCACCCCAAATTTTTTTAATTTAAAATGTAAATTCATGCTGAAATGGGCACATTTGTTTTGTGCCTGCTTTTTCAGCTGAATCCACTAGGTGCTGATAAAAAACTACTTCATCATTGAGCAAGATAAAATTTTGTATTGTTTATAAAGTGGAAGGGAGAGCTACTGATTGAAATTGCCTTGCCTCGCCAAGAGTGAGCACTGTTGTATAGTCTATAGAAGGGACCAAAAATAACAGGAAGAATGTCTGTTTATTTTTCGATGTTATGCGTATATACATTCAACATTTTTCTGAGATCATAAAAGAAAACTCTCCAAGTCACAAATATAACATTTTCAAAACAAATAGTAGACACATTCATCTATGTAGACAGTAACATCACCCCCTACAGAGATGAATGTAAATATACATTTCTTAAAAGTACGGGTCTCAAAGTCATCTGAAAATCATCACTGTCCAATGATCAGATGAGGACCTTTTTCCAAGCCACTGTAGGAACTGTATTCTTACACAGATTCAAAGCCTAAAATCTTACCAAACATCTAAAATCAGAGTTTAACTATACCTACACCCGCACGCTGCAAGTAGAACTTAATATCTCCAGGAAGCAACACTCAACCAATCAAAGACTTCATGGAAAGCTTCTTGCAATAACAGAAGTCATCAAGGAGTAGCACCGATATTTTGCTGGAGAGTGAAACAAGAGTTCATCAGCACAACACTTCTTTGGACACCATGCCATGGACACAAAGGTTTCGATCAACCATCTAGAACATACATCTACCAACAATACACAAACACAGGATGTGGCCCAGCCAACCTACCAAATGCAATGCAGGACTGAGATGGGTGGCGTATTAGAGTCGGTGAGATCTGAGCAAGCTCAACCAGATGATGATGAGAGCAAATGATAGATGATAAATTTAAACACTTTTATCAATTCTTTTTTTTTTTTTTTTTAACACCAATTTACTCTATCTGACCGAGCAGGGGAGGTCAGCTAGTAATTTTCTATTCATCTTGAATAAAGAATTCGGGACTGACTGATTTTGATAACAATAACAGTTTGATAAAATCATCTTTGATTATTATGAATGGATTCCTTGGTACTGATATCCTGTGACATAATCTATTTTCAATTTGTTTCTATGAGTATCAACAGAAAGAAAATCCAAGAGACTCAATGTTATCTGAACATATAAATATCATCGTCACTTTTTTTACTTATCCTGTTCTTTTGTTTATCCTTTTTGCTATTCCAAACCAATATATACAATTAAGAAACACTACCATGGCCATGACTTGATCTCATAACATAGTCCTTTGTTGTCGTAACAATATTTTCCAAATGTGACTTTGAATGGCACCAATTATGGGACATCAGAGTGGACTGAACTCAGAACAGTATTTATGATCAATGTGACTAATTCACTAACCATAATTCCACAATCAGATTACCTGACATATTTACTAAGTTTATCCTAGTCTGAAACGGGGTTATTATTCTGGGGCATCCAGTGAGGATTGAGTTCATTGCAGTTATAATCATCCCTGAGACTAGCTTGTCCACAACTCCATAAGGTACCTTGTTCACTCTATCAGCTTTCATATTTTACACATCGACTCATGTTGGTATCTCTTATATGAATTTGAAGTCAATACAACATATGAAACTGGTCTGGTTGGTCATTTAATAGAAACCATCACATGACCAAAGTCTTTTGGCAGCATGCTATTTCGGGGCGATCAATTAAAGGTTGGGAAAGGGGTGGTGATCAATGAATAACTTATTAATCTCACCTTTCGTTGGGTATTGATCACTATGAAAATCTGAATTTTTTAAAAACAAGTCTCAATGCTGCTGGATACAAACTAAAGGATCAATTTAGCAAAAACTTGCATTGAAAATTGAACCCTACCATGAAAACCTATTCAGGTAGTGAATTGAGAAAAAGAGAAAAATGTTTGTTTTCCTATGTATGATAAGGAGTAAATGTTCAAATTTTCAGCTCACTAGCTCCATTGATACAGCCTGTATGCATGATACATACATACATAGCCAGACCAACTTGAAAACTGAAGAAATCTATATTGACAGTTTCTAACACCACAACACATATATCAGCAGCTGATGCAGTGTGTCACCAAAAGGAATTTGTCACATTCAGAGCCTCAGATGAGCCAATGGGTGAGCATAGATATCTTGAAAGAATTATCATACACAAATTCCTCAGAAGGTACGAGTGGCTTAATGATTAACAGTGCAGACAATATAATGGGTGAGTTGAGTTCAAACTCCAGCTGAGGCTATCAATCTGCATTTTATACTAAGGCCTTGGGGAGAGGCATGAAGATATCTTTTAATTCAGCTATGGGTAAAATAGCAGGGCAGACTGATCCCCCTAAGTTCTGGAGGCAATGAGTCTAAGGAAAGGTCCCCACTAGGAACCCCACACCAACATGTAGGCCAAGCATGACAAGTACAGACCTACCCTTAACCAAAACCCCAATGTCACAAGATCGGTAGGATAGAACACAGGAGGTCTTCCTTCTTTGAGAGTGAGAAATGCCTGATGTCGATGATGATTGCTATCTTAAGAATCCAGTCAGAAATTCAGACAAAAAATAACTTTAGGAGAGTCTTTCTCACTAGTCTTTTTACAGAACAAGGCAGAAATTCAGACAAAAAATAACTTTAGGAGAGTCTTTCTCACTAGTCCTTTTACAGAAAAAGGCAGAAATACAGACAAAAAATAACTTTAGGAGAGTCTTTCTCACTAGTCTTTTTACAGAACAAGGCAGAAATTCAGACAAAAAATAACTTTGCGAGAGTCTTTCTCACTAGTCCTTTTACAGAACAAGGCAGAAATTCAAACAAAAAATAACTTTGCGAGAGTCTTTCTCACTAGTCTTTCTACAGAACAAGGCAGAAATTCAGACAAAAAATAACTTTGCGAGAGTCTTTCTCACTAGTCTTTTTACAGAACAAGGCAGAAATTCAGACAAAAAATAACTTTGGGAGAGTCTTTCTCACTACTCTTTTTACAAAACGAGGCAACTGTGCTCATTGTAGTTATCCAATAAACTTTGTAGCAGCTTTCATATCTCTTATATCAACCTATGTTGAATACCTCTTGAATTTAGATTCACTGAACAATACAACACACAAGACAGTAGCTAATGCAGTGCATCAGCAAGAGGAATGTGTAACATACAGTGCAGTCAATGTGCTTGTGGGTGAGATTACAAATCTTTGGGTAGTCTTTCTCATTATGCTTGTGGGTGAGCATATAAACCTTTCGGTAGTCTTTCTCACCTCATCTCTAAAACAGTCAATCTTTCTATAGCTACAGGTGTCCCCCATCTTAACACAGGTGTTGGAGTCAAAGAATGTCAACCATGTTACAGCTGAGCCATGATAAAACTTCTTTAGCTATTTTGGTGCTAGATCTAACTATTTTGGAGGTATTAAGTTGGTACAAAAATAATTGCAGTCTAAACTTTAAGGCAGTATATCTCAGTTTGGAATAAAAGTTATCAGTCGAAACAAGAACCTTCAAATCTACATATTTTTGCCAACAAGTCTATTTATTCAAACATAGAATTCAGGGGTGATGGAAGGGTTCTCCGAGGGCTTTTTGAGCAGCTGCTTGGTTGTTGAAGACCTTTTCTCGCAGGAAGTGGTTGAAATGCTTGAAAAAGTGGTAGCAGGTCTGGTGAGCAAGCTGAATGGAGTAGAGTTTCCTAGCCTAGTTTATTCAATTTCTGCAGAGTCATTTGTGTGACATGCAAGCTTTTCATTCTGGGTCATTTGCACGATATATCAAGCTATTTGTTTTCTTTTCCAATTTGGTACAAATGTCTAACAACTCTTGAATAGTCAATGTTCAGTTCCTTTGCAACTACAAGTTGTTATTCATAGATCCGCTGCAAAGATGACCTGCAATTGGATTTTGTCAATCACAGAAGGATGTCCACATCTACAAAGCTCTTGTCCAACTTCTGAAATTTTTGGAACCAATGTTGAACTGTAAATTTGTTGACAGTCCTTTGGCCAGATACTTAGTTGATATTGTGAGCAGTTTCAACCGCTTTGCTTCCAATTTTGAACTTGTACAACAAAAATTGCTCCAATTCACTCTTTTTAGAATCAGCAATTTCAAATTGCTTTAAAATGGTCATTGTTAAATAGTGCTCAATTCCAAAATCAGTATCAAAGTTTGAAATAACAAAAAAAACAATCATTTTTGCCCCCACCTAATGAATATTTCAGAGCACATCATCTACCCCTGTTATAATGTGAACTGCACTATAATGAGCCGTATTCTGATGAAGAGGCCTGTATTAACACTTGCTCAATTTTGGATAATCATTAAAGAATTCTTTTTCTTTCTACTTTTTATATGCCTTGTACAATTGAAAGCATTTAAAAAATTAGTTGAGGTCAAGTTTTGTACATAGACCCAAGAGAAAAACATGAACCAAACTGACTTTGTTTCTTATCCAATTGCCAATCATCTTTAATGTGGTCAAGAAAAAAAAAAAAAAAAAAGTGATGGGGGATGCTGTGCAAGATCCCCAAAACATAATCTCATGCATATCCAAACCTGATGCTATGAAACTCTCCTTCACTATAATCCAATATGCTGGTATACAAGATGGACATTTAGTTTAAAAAAAAACGAACTCTGCAATTATTACACAGAGTCCAATATGTTGGTATCATGACTATGGGACAGGCTACTACAGTTCAATATGGATAGTTATGGAGGCTTGGATGAGTTGCAGTGAGCGATAGTCCTCCAAATGTTTATAAACCATCTGCCCTATAGTCCTTACACAAATCCTAATTATTATGGACGAGATTTCCAACTAGTTCTTGCAGAAGGCCTAAATTGGGCCTTTGGCCTAAATAAAAGATCAAATTTTTTTTTTGAGAGGTACCTTAATTCTATACCTCTGGTTTCAATACAAAATTCCTGCTACTTTAAGGTCATATACAGATAAACAGAATCAGACTTTTAGTATCATAAAGCTAGATAGATACGTAATCATCTTTTTCAACTATCAAAGACTGATATGCAAAAAACATGCCCCGGTGACCCATTAACCACAGAAAATTTGGTGACCATAGCTCTAGTGGTCCTTAAGTTATGCTAATACAGATGGACAGAGACATTTGGTGAAATGAAGTAATAGTAAATTTTCAAGTAAGCACTCAGAATAATGGACCAATTTACCGAAATATATAACTTCAGTGGGGTCCTCTTAATTCACACAGAAAATTTCATCACAATACATTGTGTGGTTCCCAAGTTATGTCAAGACAGATAGACATTTTGAGAATTTAAGTGATGGTGATTTTTTTTAGTAAGCATGAACACAGCTGGAACACAAACTGAAGGAAAATTTCAGCATGAATTTACACAGTAAATACCCCCTCTAAAACCTTATTTTTGAAGTGAATTTTCAAAAACATATGTTTAAAAACCTGCTCCAGGGGTACCATTAATAAGCACAGAAAATTGGGTGGCCATAGCTCAGGCTGTTCTCAAGTTTTGCCGACACAGATAGATGGACAGACATTTGGTGAATAATAAAAAGACAGTGAATTCTTAAGAAAGAGTGAACGCAACCAGACACAAACTAAACAGAAAATAACTACTACTCACAGGGATAACTGGTGTTGCCTGGGAGAGAAATAACTTGAAATATAACAGGTAGAATAAGTTCTTTGATACATTTCTCTTTACGCAACCAATGAATGAACAATTATTCATACTATATACACATCAAAAAGTAGCTGTAAAGGAAGAAATATTGAGATGCATGAGAGAGAACAAACAATATAGCTTAGAGCTTCTGTATACATTAAATAAGTGTTTCTCCAACTGGATGCCGGGATCTAACCCTAGAATAACCAATATAGAGCTGCCCATATGAAAAGCATAGAGAACTCTCTTGAGAGACTGTCCTTGTGCCGTGTTACAATATCCAAAAATGAAATCAGATAACCTCGAGTGATCTCCAGCATCAACCTATAACTTTTGTCTCATAAAGATGTACCCCTGTGTAAAACTTCTGCATTCTAGGTACAATATTGTGGCCAACAAAATAGAAAATTCACTAAAAATGACCAAAAATGAAACATGGTGACCTTGAATGACCTTAATGTCAAAATCACATTTCTAAGTTTGGCCATTATAGAATCTATCTCAATGCTAAATTTCAGTTTCATAAGTGCAAAATTGTGGCAAACAATATAGAAAATTGGCTAGAATTGACCAGAAATAACCTGAGGTCAATATCGCATTGTCTTTGACCTTCATCAAGGTAAGATTTATTCCTATGCCTAATTTCAGTTACATAGTTGCAAAATTACAGTCAAAAACATGGAAAATTGTATATAAAATAACCATGATTAACCTCTGGAGACCTTGAATGACCCGAAGGTCAACTTTGCTTAACCTGTTAACTTTGATGTGAAAAGATGTACCCATCTGCTCAATTTCAGCATTCTTGGTGCATAATTATGGCCCACAACTAGAAAAATTGGCTAGAAATTACCCCTAAATGACCTCTGGTGACCTTGAATGACCTCTGAGGTCAACCTCACATAGCCAATGTTTTAAGTAAACCTCTCCTCAATCTACATACAGCATATTAGGTCGATAGGCCAGGTAGTTTGTGTGGAGAAGAGGCACAAACAAATAGAAGGCACAAATATTAGTGTAGATTAATCAAAGTAGGGTGCCTTGTCGTGATGTAATGGTTAGCAAGCTGAGTAATGAGTTTGATCCTTACTGGGGGCCCTATACTTGAGGCCTTGTGCCAAAATCAAGCAAAGCTTAGCAAATAACTTCTATCAAATAAAATAAGGTGCTTTGTCATGGTGTATCAATTAGCAAGCTGAATAATAAGTTAGATTCTTACTGGGTGCCCCATTCTTGAAGGCCTTGTGCCAAAACTAAGTTAAGCTCAGGAAATAATTTCTATTAAGCTAAGTAGGTTGTCTTGTCATGGTGTAATGATTATCAAGCTGAGTAGTGACTTGGATCTTCACTGGGTGCCCCATGATTGAGGGCCTTGTCCCAAAACTAAGCTAAGCTTAGGAAATAATTTCTATTAAGCAAAATAGGGTGCTTTGTCACAGCATATCAATTAGCAAGCTGAGTAGTCAGTTAGATCCTTACTGGGTGCTCCATTCTTGAAGGCCTTGTGCCAAAACTAAGTTAAGCTTGGAAAATAATTTCTATAAAACAAAGTAAGGTGCCTCGTCATGGTGTAATGATTAGCAAGCAGAGTAGTGACTTAAATCTTCACGAGGTGCCCCATGATTGAGGGCCTTGTGCTAGAGCTAAGCTAAGCTTAGGGAAATAACTACTATCAAGCAAAGCAGTACAATCTGCATAGCCATGTACTGGTAACTGTAGCATACAGGATGAATTACATAATAAAATGTCGCACTTTAGGGTTAAAACGAGTGAACTGATCAATAAGAGATGACTCATAAGCTCCAGTGTAGACTGAGCACCAATCAGGAAGTTCCCGGAAAAAATTCTGATTCCAACTTTTGGCTAAGTCAATACATATATGGGCATTGGGGAGGCTATTTGTGCTAGGCATAAGTACAAAAATCTACTCATAATTACTTGTATCTGAAACTACATCTGTGCATTCACATTTGTATACAAGTTCAAGATATAAGTGTATATATTTTTATATATATACACACACACACATATATATATATTTATTTATTTATAAAAAATATACAAACAGTTACATGATAAACAACTGATGATTCTAACAAAAGAAAATTTACACATTGTACCATTATAACAAAATATATGTAGAACCGGGGAAAAAACACTGAAGAAATTACATAAATTGCATTGACAGATATTGGGAAATAAGTGACTGAAGTGACACAAAAAGATTTTTGTAAAAGCTTTTTAATGTTTAGTTTTTAAAGCTGTAAAACTTTCTACTAGAATATATATATATACATATATATATATATTTGTGTGTGTGTGTGTGTGTGTATATAAATATATATATATGGATATATGCACATGCATACACAGGTATCACACATTACTAGAACTATCTATGGACATCTAACAAATACACACACACATATATATATATATATATATATATATATATATATATAGAGAGAGAGAGAGAGAGAGAGAGAGAGAGAGAGAGAGAGAGAAAGAGAGAGAGAGAGAGAGAGAGAGAGAGAGAGACACACACACACACACACACACTGTTCAGAAAATATCCAACTATTTTAAATTGACAAAAATAAAACAGCCTACTTAGGGAAATGGTGCCCTAGTCAATCTAAAGTTTTACCCTTGGGGCCTCATGTTCCAATGTCACTTCTATTTTCAAAACAGCCCTCTTTTGGGATTGCCATCAGCTATCTCATTGCACTCTCCTTAATCCTGTCCACTCACATTTGTATGTGTAATGAAAAATTTCATTTTTTTAATTTTTTTCCTTTACTTTTCATCATACATCTTATATCCTTTATTTCAAGAACTCCAAGTAGATTGATAATTATGTATTGATTGGTATTTTTTTAATACATTTTCATTCTTTATTTTTTATATTAAGCCTTGGTCCAGACATCCAGGTCACCTCCAATTCAAAATTTACCTGCTAAATCATTCAGTATTGTATTGACAAAAATAATTGTTAGTACAGTAATAGGTTAAGTAATAAAAATGTGGATTTCAGCTGAAGTATCTGTCATTGTCAAGTGGTCACCCTACATAGCAATATTCATGCTTGGCATTGCTCAAACTTGATCAATCAAGAATACTCATACTTCACAACCTTGAACAACCAACAATGATAGAATTAGTACTTGGTTGACAATTAGTTGCGGGCATTCAATGTTGTTAATTGCAGCTAGTATTAGTACATTTGTCAACCACGAGAGGTACTTCATACCGTAGTTTTAGAGATTTTGCCAAGAAGAAAATCAAACTGAATTTAACAGAGTAACAGGTCAATGTTGATTTTTAGGTTTTACAATAATAGAAAAAAACAACTGTGTATGGTCTTACAATGAAAATGCATTGCATACTACCTCGGACTGACTAGTTAGATATTTACTGTAGTCCTTGGATATTTGTTGGTCTCAACTAAATATGGCACAAGGTCAGATTCATGGAGCATTCAGTGAGGGACAAACTTACCGGCATCAGTAAGCAAGACAGGTGCCAAAATTAGGAAATAAATTGTGACTTGCCATCATAGTCAATAATTAAACAACCATAGAATCAAATTTTGAAGTCATATAAAAAAGATTCCATCTAAGAATAACTCCAGTCAGAATAAAATCTATTTATGATATCAATGCTGTTTTTCACAGGAAAACATCTAAAATAAAGTTTTTTAAAAATTCTAGAAACAACTAGATTCTGGAGAATCCAGGTGTTATTAATAAACTCGTCAAAATGAGACCCAAAAAAGGTTTAAAAAAAAAAAAAAAAAAAAAAAACCCTCCAAAAAAAAATTTTTTAATAGGGGGTCTTGTGAAGTACTGATGCCAATTTTCAAATTTTTCGACAGCATAACCAGGAGTCCTGATACACATAAACATACAAACAATTGCATATGTAAAAAGATGGAACTCTTGCCACCTTTGGTGGCTATGGTTGTTTAATTTAAACATGTAAACATGACACATTTGTCAACTGACTATTTGCTATTATTTCTTTCAAAAGAAAATAACAAAATTACAGAGAGATTGTAACCAAAATTAAAATTGCTGCAAATGTATATTCATATTCTGTATCAAGTATACTTAGAAGTCATGAGTTGTCAAACAATATGAACAGGTAAGTTAGCCAGCACCACCCCTCATAAACTAGCTTCAGAATTCTTCCATAACCTTTGTCAAATAATGTACCAGCTAATTAACTCACTCTACTGAACAGGTCACAAGGAAAGAAAAAGGAAAATAAAATCAGAAGAAATCATGCAGGTCTTTTTCATTAGTCCCCATTCCCCAACAAAAGATATCATCCATAATTTTAAAGTATCTTAAAAGAAAAAAAAAAGAGTCTTTTTTATTAGTCCCCACTAAGAAAACCTTAACCCCTAAGAGAAATAAACTCAACATATAAATTCCCTCTGGTTATAAGAATTTTGGTCAGGTGTAGACTAACGAAAAAGCCCTACATCACTAATTTTTCCTCATTTCAAACTTTTCACAGCATTATCCTCATCTTGGGGCAAGACGGTAAAAATCTGACATTTCAACTGATCTGAAACCCAACTGACCATTAAACTGACCCGAGAAAAGTTAAAATGTTTTAATTCTCCAAGATCAAATTGCTGTTAAATTTGACCTCAAACAAGCACTACCATCTGAGTTTCTAGCTGATGAGAAAAAGAAAATGTAACTCAATTGCTTTTTTAGGTTTCCATACTTAAAAATGATGGACGTTGGCTTTTGGTGCAGACTAACAAAAAAAGCCCTAATTATGCTCCTTAGATTCCTTTTAACACAATCTTAATTCATCATGTAATATCCAATGAAAATAATGTCACTAAATTTTATGAACAACTTGGTAAATTTCAAATGGAATTTGGCTAATGAGATCATAAGAAATTTCTTCATTTCAGGAATAATAGCCAATGAGATATCTCATGAGAAATTTCTTTGTTTATTGAATAATAGCCAATGAGATATCTCATGAGAAATTTCTTTGTTTATTGAATAATAGCCAATGAGATATCTCATGAGAAATTCCTTCACTTCTGGAGCAGCAGACAAGAATTCTTTTTTCCTGGGTTCTCTTACTCATGCATTGGATCAAATAGTGATTCAAGACAATTTGTAGGTGGGGTTAAAGACAGTGAAAGTCATGATTGTCCAGGAGCAGATGACAAGATATTTAGTTGATGTAACATTACGCAAAAATATCCCAGTCCCAAGTGATTGAAGTACCCCTTCGGTACACTTAATGAAACACCTAACAGAGAAGAACTGATATTATACAGGAGTAGAAAGGAAATTTGTCCTTCACTCAGTAGAGTTGATTTTCGAGTATAGTAACTTAAGTACTAGTAACCATCCTCACTAAAGATGAGGATTTAATCTCCCTCGCATACACATTGAATGTAAACAAGAATGTTTCACTGTTACATAGTTAAGCTTTAGTACTTAGTAAATACCTATGTACAAAAATCGTATTTACTCATGTTTTGATGCTCTATTGTTCAGCAAAAATATATTCAAAATATCTTCAGGTGTTGCCAAGTTACTAATCACGCCAGGCCAGGTTGGGACAAAACTATTTGGATCGTTTAGTGAAAATATACATAGGAAATCTTTATCTGTTCCCGAGACACACTGAAAATGAGGTAATGTAAAATAACATTGTATGTATGTTGTGTTTAGCTACAGTATTTTACATCCATATAAGTTCCCAAGTTATTAAGCTTATAAAAGTATAACAAAATGGACCAGATAAGACCAGGTTAGGTCGTTTTTTTTCTAAATATAAATAAATTTTCAAAACATGTTATCAAATGGCAAAAAATTCATTGTTCTATCTTTAATAGTTTCCGAGATATGAGACAGCTCTGTGACTAATACATTTGATAAAAGCATCCTCACTCACCGCAACATGGCCTTATGAGACAAACACACTAAAATCTGATCTACATTGACTACTTATTAGTGAATTTAGTCAGTGACTACCCATTAGTCAATAGGGTGAAAAAAATTCCTTTATCTGATTTTTATATCATCGTATAAATGCTGATTTTTGTTTTATGAAAATCAATATCTCTATTCTTGCAAAACAGTGAATATATTGAGTGAAATAAGCAGCTACAATGACAGGCTAAATCTGTGGCTATTAAGCTTCTCGATTTATACCCCACCTTGACATCTCAAAGAGAAAAAATTGATGTCCCTCTTACTATATTAAAACAAATTTGAAGTAGAAATGGAATATATAATTTAAATTGCAGACTTTCACCAGAAATGTAAGTTTTAAATCAAGGAAAATATCTGTAAAGAAACAAATTCTATGGGAAAAAAAAAACTTGATAAATGAATGTTATGGCACTTGCTAAAATTTTTATAATTTCTTTGTGAAATTTGGTAACAGCAAGGCAATTACCTCATTGCTTCTATACTTAACAAAATTAATGAGTTAAGCATTACTTACTATGGAATATATATGAAAATTAGTAATTAATATCAATGTGTAATTAGGAATCTATTGTATTGTATAATTAGAAATTAATCAACTAAGCCTTAGCACGACTCAGTTTTCAGTCACTAAATATTTTTTGCTCTCCACTCCTATATTCCAAGTCCCCTCATCTCTAATCCAATATATTTAGATTGCTCCACAGTTAGAAGCACTGGGCTAAATCTATTTCAAGTCTAGGTCAATTCTCAAGAAATGGTGACCCTGAAGGCAAATCAGGTCAATTTATGGCAAAGTGTTTTTGGGGGGGTTTTTTCAGAGGTATGGAGGAGTGCTGAATCTGAATCCAAATCTGCAAGTATGCCCAGCTCAAAATTGACTGACATTGCCTCAAATTTGAGAGATCCAAGATGGCTGCCATCCTGAAATCTGGAAGATACATTGCATACCCAAAATTGATACAGGCAACAAAGCTGGAGTCAATTAGTTCTGTATAGGTTGTGCATAAGAGACTCTTGCCACCAAGCTTAAATGCAGCCTAGTTCCACATCATTACCAAACAAGCGTCTGGAACCAGGTACACTTGCCATTTGTGGATCTTCCTCCAGTGATTGGAATGGGATGGATACACTTGGATGGTCAGTTAGTGTCATTGCAAACCTCTCTGCCAATTTTGCTGAAAGCTTGCAGGAAGATCATCTCATGTGGTTGTACAAAATGATGCCTCAGGCATTGCTGTAGCTTCAGGAAATTTTGCATGGAATGCATCAAGGAGTGTAACTGGCGGAAGCTTAGCAATAACTGTAAGAACACTCATGATGACTGCAAATAAGTTCATGTGTGCACCTATTATGAATTCAAACACGAGCGGGTAATGCCAGACTTATTATGCTTACAAGTATTAATAGATAAGCGTCTGATAGTACCTAATAGAGCGGACTATTATGAACTAATAATTGGAGGCTATCTCAGAAAGTTGGCCACCAATACTGGAAAACTCGGGCCCAGTCAGTAATATGATTCAGTATCATTCAATGATATGAACTCAACTTCAGCCAACAACTTGAACTCAGCCGAGGTCAAGTTTTCTTTCAATAAAAAAAAGGGTTACGCAATAACCAACTGCAAATCATGTCAATATATAACATAGGGTTTTCTTAATGGATATCAAGGGGCACTGTACTCTCATCTGCTGGATATAATAACTTATCTGAAAAAAAATAAACAATAAAGTATGTAAATTCCTGGACACCTATGATCAACCTGTTTTAGAATTTTATTTGGTTGACAAATTATTTATCACTAAACACAGCAAGTACTTCAGTTACTTCTCTTCAGTGTGGCCAATTTAGATATTTTATATCTGAATCGAAATCTATTGCCAGTTTAGATAATTAATATCTAGATCGAGATCAGTTACCAATTTAGATATTTTTAACTAAATTTAGAGCTATAGCCAATTTAGATATTTCATATCCAAATTTTTAGATCTATTATCCATTTTTTGTAGATTTCTTGAGAACTGCTGATCCAAACAACGTTGAACTCATCACTGCAATGCCTTGTGCACTAATTAATATATCAAGTAATTGTGATGCATAAAAGCATACACACAGACAGAGATTTCTCCAAACATAGATAGGTGATATAATTTTCTAGGAATAGTGGATTTTAGAAGAATATTCCTCCAAGTCACAACATGATTATACATGGGTTTATTTACCCATTTATATTCATGTTGTAAGTTGACTGAATATTCATAGCATTTGACTAATTAATAGAAATTAACATGATGTGATTAATGAAAAGAGAGGGGCTCTCTTTTTTTTCTCAGTACCGCAAACAAGAATGGATTGGTTGAAATATCATGGTAACATTAAAGGAAAAAAAAAATCATAATGATTTCAATCATCCAAAAAAACTTTCAGAATCATTATGGTGATTTCTTTCCTGGAATAGAAAGTCTTGGGATACATGATAAAAAATAAAAAAAATTGTTCTCCAAGACATGATACTGAAAATGTAAAGGCCTTCTTTGAAATTGTCATTTTTACAAAAAAAAGATGATCATAAAAGCTAATGTCAGTAGCAGTGTTGGAAATGGATTTGGAGAACTTGGTATACAGAAAGGTTGTATCTGGGAACTATGCTCGGGAATCACAGAGGGGTCCTTCAGAGATAAGTCAAGTGAACCCATGCAGCTGGTGGGGGGGCTTCCCGTGGCTAATTTTCAAGTATGGCTAATTTGCGGGCTGAAAATTAAGGAGAAGGTATAAGCCGTAACCTCCCATTTCCATCACAGGTTGATTAAGAAGCTACCCTGTAATTATGTTAAGAAATACTGACGCCTTTCTTGGACAGCACATCACATTCCACTAGTGCTATCATTTCCTACCAATCTCTTGTTCCTTAGATAGTTCAAAGGTTCCTTAAAAAGTAACAGCTTGATTTTACAAACTATTGAATTAAGTACTTGTTTTAATCCTTAAACTCAGCAAGCAGCTGTCCGATAGTTGACCACCAAGCCATGCCAGGTAGAACTTCTCATTGCACTGTAACACATAGAGCATGAAGGATACATAATTCTGTCGAGAGGGCAGTAATGTGTGAATGAAGAAGGATTAGTAAAGTCAAGGGACATTCACTCAACAGAATTATATTCAACAAATGATTTACTATCAGTTCTTCAATAAGAAGTCAAGAAAAGAAAAAGAAAATAACAGACACTAATGTTTTCACAGCACATCGGTTAAACAAACCTGCAAGACACAAAATGTACATTTTTACCCATTCCCAAGATAATATATAAGTATTATAATGATCCAATTTCTGTATGTTTGTGTGGTGTCTCCCATAAATGAGAACACCCAGTCACTTTGTTTTTCTAAACCAAACATAAGTTTTCATCATTTCTAGAGATGCATTAGAGAATCCAAACGAATATTATCTGGTACAATTCATAACCCAAACAGTTGCCATAAATATGAATGTTACCATCCAAAAATGAGTACATCCTTACAAAAAAAATATTTTTGGCAATATTTCAATGCTACAGAGTTTGGTTATAAGTAATACCTGATAATATCCTTTTTCATTGTATAATGTTCCACAAGAAATAATAATGTTTTAGTTCCTGTTTTGGTTCAGATGAAAATTAACTTTCTATAAAAAAAAGTGGAAGGAGTGTACTCATTAATGGGCGATACTATATACTTGTCATTGTAACACAACAAAAACGGCACATTATAGCAGGATTTTTTGTCAGTACAATAGCATTAAAATGCTCTTAGTCAAAGGACAAAGTTATTTCCAGTTCAAATTACTTGATAATTGTGTGGGGTCAGCGTTCATGCTTGCACTGATAATCTATATCAGTGCTCTTCAACCTAGGTGGTACTAACAACTAGTGGGTGTTTTAAGCTTTCAAGTGGGTGGTAGAATTACAGCTTCTATATGGCACTTATCAACAACAAAAGTGTTATCTCTTTATCTATTGAAAAACTTGATCTTTTCCATCATAATCTTTTAATGAGGGAATTTCATCAGTTTCCAAAATTGTCCTCCATTTAAGATGATGTAACTGCAGAGGAGATTGAAAGGTTCAGTTGTCACCTCAATGAACTTGAACTGAATACAAAAAAATGTTTCAGTGATATTCCAAACTTGAAGGTGCATGACTAGATTATGGATACTTTTACTGCAGAGGCTGATGTACCAAGTCAAGAAGAATTATCAGAAGTAACTCAAAGAAAGCAAATCAAATTTCAATAGTGTTGGCTTGGCTACCAAAGTCTCTTGCAGAATGAAATGAAAAATACCTGCCTGATGTCGAAATATGTGAAGAGCATTATCGAATTTACAGGTACTTTTTCCTACTTCACATCCAGTTAAATCAGGCTTTAGAGTGGTGAAACGCATAGTCACCAAACAGAGAAATTGTCTGAAAATTGTAGAAAGAAGGGACCTTCACTTCTTACTTACAGAAATCAAATCACACATCCAACATTTAGTTTGCCAGCATTAGGCTCAAGGATCTGATCAAATTAAAGATAATTTCAATGAATTTTATTTTTTTTATTTTCGTAATAGGTGGGCAGTAAAGCAATTTTACCCTCATTAATGTGGGCACAAAACATAAAAAGGTTGGAAAATACTAATCTACATAAATGATCCCATTTCTCAAGGGAGATTACTCCAGGTGTATTAAACGCTAATTATAGAGTAGTTTCTTTTATCTATTTATTTAATTAGAAATCCCGTAATAAAAATATGCTTAACCTCTTTGTCACAAGGTATCTCCCAGTCACTTGGGTTTTATGCCAAAACAACAGTTGTAGGCTCCAGACATTACACTGTAGATCAGGGGTTTCGAAACTTTGAAAACTCAAGGACCCTTCTATGAAGTAAATATTCTGGTAGACACCTATTTTTTACATTTAGTTTTATTAGACAGTAATTAATGAACTACAATAATAAGCAACTTTTGACCTATGAAATCAATTTTATTCTCGACAGCTTACATTTATTCAAATCATAATATATGGTACAGTCCTGCATACAATATTTATATTTTTTGCGAGTGATAATGTTTTTCTGCCATAAGATTCACAATATCAGGTTCAATATTTGACAAGTTACTTCTCAAGTCCAACATTCAGTCAGTTTTGTTGTTTATTTTTTATGTACCTCAACATGGAGAGAGTCTGCTCACAAAGGTGAGCTGTACAAAAAAAGCTCAGTCATCCTAATTATAAATTCATGCTATTGCTTCAAATTTTCAACTGCTGACCGCTGACTATAATCTGACAGACTTTCAGGGTTTTACAGACCAGTTTCAAAACCATTGCTGTAGATAGTTATAGGCTATAATTTCAAGAATATTCCATGATTTTTGAAGCACAAAAATGCATTTCAAGAGCTTAACAAGGAGTAACAAAATTACAGAAGATGAAAATGGGTATCGTTATTATGTAAGTTTTTTGTTGACATAACTAAAACTAAGGGAGTTAAAATCATTATTCAATTTTTTTCTTTATATCCACCACATTTATTCTGCTAGGAGTTCTAATTTGTTTTTAGTATTTAGTTGATATTACATATAAGGTAAATGAAAAAAGATTTTTTCTGGAAAAACTGCTATGAATGTGAACAAAACTAATTCTTGACCAAAAACCACTATATAATTTTTCAACTTCTATTTCCCTTCATAAAGCAAATAATATTACTTATTTGCTTTTCAAATATTAGGATGCCTGCCATTAAAGAATTAGCAAGCACAAAAATAAGTTAAACCGAATCTCAATCAATACTTTTAGGAGCTACATTCAATTTAGCAACCACTGGCCTATCAATGGATGACACCATCAGAGGAGTGACACCATAGGGTTTTGGTAGCATGAAAATTCAACATTCATCGCAACATTCAATGCTATTTTTCACTATGTCACCAATCCTAGGAACCCCACTGTCATCAGCTATCTGGGGCATACAACAGTAAAACATTGAATTATTTCTTAAATTGAGTATTTCAACCGAGGGCTCTATATATCTGAGGGTAGCTTCTGGGGGGGGGATACTTTCTTATAATTATAATATAAATTCTATAAATAGGAATGAGCTTGCCATCGAGCTTCGGGGCTGCAAAAGGTGACTTCTAATTGAGAGAAAATATTGATTTGATTAGAAAAATCAAAACTTCAGTTATAAATTTCCAATCAGAATAAAGAGTTATTCAATATAAACTGATTATAGCAAAACAGCCTCCATTTAGAATCTTTGATCTTTAAATGCATGACAGACATAGTTTGCATAGTAAACGGCCTCAACTCTGTCTCTACAGACAATGAACCGACACTGGAGTGTACCATCCAGGGCAAAGCAAACAGAGATTCTGCTATGTCCTGTTGTCAGAATCCCCCACTTGGTTCCGAAAAGCGAAGAGCAATACATTTGGCATCAGCTTGCCAAACCACCCTAAAGGTGCTCAACTCACCGGTTTAGAATCAGTTGGCCTTCTCCTAGACTGGTTGCCATCCCAAGCCCAATCTATCCTACTATTTTAACCATAGCTGTGCTGGATGGATTTATGCCTTTCCCAAGAGCATTAGGGTGAAGTGGATATAAACAGTCATGACCAGAGTTCAAACACCATTCGATTCCATTGTTCGCACCATTACTGCCACGCCAATCACACCTTTATCATTTGTATACTTGGAACATATACTATTCCTAACATTTGTCATGACTATCAATTCCCTTATTATTTTTATTGACTCCTCTGAAGGTTGACAATGGGGGTAATAGCTTTTTTGCTGATAAGGTATTTATGGAAGAGTGGTTTGCTCACTTATCCACTCTCTTCTTTGTCTATCATCGTAGCATGCCAATGATAAGACATTATGCCAAAAGATCTGGTGATGGAACAGAGCACAGAGAGAGGTGGATTCATGCCTTCCTGAAGAGCATAATGCAAAGTGAACATAATCAACCCAAATTTAAATTTGGTTCAGCAAATTTGCTTTCTGCGCTTGTAACTATTAGACTACTGAACACCTCCATGACTCTCAATACATTCTCACTAATGGTATAAAGTATATATACAACCTTCATGTGGGGTGTCTGTTTAATTTTTCTAACTATAAACTTTCTTCTGCCAGGATATGAACATTTCTTCCCTAACACATCACCTCCAGTGTCTTGGCACATTATGGGGAACATAAAATCTCCTATAATCCATATTTCTCTATTTTCTTTTTTTAAATATCTAAAGATGAATTATAAACAACTGATTTTGAGGATAAGGTTTCTTTCTAGGATATTTTTGATGTATGATTCTACATAATATAACACAATTTATAAACTTATTTGAAATGATCTCCCGTCATTATACGGTAATGAATCACTCACTCTCGACCACATAAATGAAATAAACATTCAAGAAAAATAATAATTCTGTTGGCCTTTGCATTAACGGCAACTGTTTAGCTCAATGGTAAGAGCATCACTACATTGAAGTGGCTACCCTATCGGTGGCAGGTTCGAATCCTACAGCAGCTCCACTTTCTTTAATTGTTTATGGGAGATCATTTCAAATAAGTTTATATATATATATATATATATAAATATATATATATATATATATATATATATATATATATAGGTACATTGATGCTGAAAAAAGCATCTATTTTACACAGCAAATATTTTTTTCTAATATATTATCCTGTCTTGTCAATGCACTTATATTCAGTGGTGAATGTCAACAAATATCAACCTTTCTAGAGTCAAAATTTCATATCAAAATTCAGTAAACAAAATGTCAGGTAATGGAGTTATTGATCCACCCTCTATATGATCCTTCATCATTGAATATGTTTTTTGAGGTAACTCATGTGAGTAAGCCCTGTTTCAAAAATTTAAATGATATGGAGTATAAAATAATATCAATATACAATGCACATAATACCGTATATAAAATGACAAACTACATGCATGACAAGCTATATATTAAAACCACAGCTGAAAGGGAGGTGGTGTGTATGATCAACACTGTTGGGGTGCCATGTTAGTGTAACTGTTTTGTTTTTAAAATCCCCAAAACAGTTACATGGCAGATATCAATAGGTATAAGGGTACAAATGACAGAAGCGACACAAAAAAATTTTTGAAAAAGTTTTCTAATGTTTAGTGTTTAAAGCTGTAAAGCTTTCTAGGATATATATATATATATATATATATATATATATATATATATAAATATATATTATTGTGTCATCCACATATATATATATATATATATATATATACATATATATAAATTGCATTATTTCATATAGAAACACTTATTTGAAATGACCTCCCATCATTACACGGTTACTGTATGACTTGGCCTAGACAACATGAATAGCGAGGATCAAACCTGCAACTATTAGGGTAGCCACTTCAACATAACGCTGCTCTCACCATTGAAACAAATGCAGCAGATATAGACCGAGAATAAACGAGATGAGAACTCAAAGTGAAAACAGTTATTTGGGCCTCTGCATTACCAGCAACTGTTCAGCTCAATGGTAAGAGCAACACTACATTGAAGCAGCTACCCTATCAGTCACAGGTTTGAATCCTGCAGCAGCTCGATTTTCTCCAATTGTTTATTCTATTTGCATTGTTTAGGCCCAGTGATGTATTAAACATCTAATGATGGTAGCTCAATTCAAATAAGAGTTTCTATATAATATAACGCAATTTATAATCATTCAGCCGGGTCATATTTATCCATTTCTTATTATTTATATATATATATATATATATATATATATATATATATATATGTATGTTTGCAAGAATGTGTTTGCATGTACATTACACACACAAATACATTATTATCCCCCAAAAAAGCTAGCTGCACACTGGCTGCACACAAAACACATATATGCAAGGTGGGTATAGCCAGCCTTTTTTGGCAGGTCCAGGGAAGCAAAAGCTCTCTATTTTCTTTTGGGGGACAAACACACTTTTGGGAGGGACTTCAAGCAAGTGATTAGCAAAATTATAGGACCATTTCCAAAGCCTCGGCAAATGTCCAAGGTATCTTTGTGCCAACAGATATTTTTCCTGGACCCCACTTCATCCCCAAATGACGTCAACTAACAGGTGTGGTCAGTCACATTATAAGATTTGTATCCAGAGGCTACAGACCACACTTTTTAAGCCGGGGTCTTCATTTTTAAAATGTAGACCCCATCTGTTGGTGCACACTGGCATTTTGGGTAATTTCTGAAAATCGATTTTCAAGGTTCAACAGATGCTGTTAATTATGTTAAAAATCAAGCCCCATAAATATGGTGAAAGAATGGTCTGACAAATTTGTCCAGAAGCTACTGACCACGATTTCTGGCCAAGACTTACCAAATTAGGGAGGTATGTAGTTGCACAATGGGACTGCTGAATGGTGTTTTAGGGGATTTTTGAAAATTTTGATTTTAAAGTCCTAAATGCACAGGCACAGTGTATATAAATCCAAAACCCAATAAAGCAATATTAATTAACCGAAACCTCATGACTTTTGGTATTTCAATGTATTTTTGGATGAAGAAAAATTTAACTAAGATTTTTGTGATTTAGAAGATCAATTGTAAATGCATAATGCTAAAATCAAGTATGCACAGTGTGTATAAATCCCAAACTCAATGAAACAAACATTAATCAACCGAAAAATAGAGGGTTGGGTCAGAAAATCATCAAAATGTATGAGCTACTTAATGGAGGCCCCTGAGTCCATGTTCTGTACCATGGGCATACTTTTACAAACTCATTTTCTTCTAAATTAAAACAATCAAAGACATACCTAAAAGAATGGCTGAAATAATTGGTTTTATTTGGAGCCTGAATATTTTTAATATATTCTTCTATTAGCTGCGATTATTTTGAAAAAAATCAAACAATTAGCATTCCTTTGAGATTTACTTTCAAAAATTTTGAAATGTGGTTTGCACAATCTAACATTTTTCTCAAGAAAACTACCGATTTTTAAACATATTTTTTTTCTCGAAGAGGTAATATCTGCAACCTACATTTTTTTTTTTTTGGTCTAAACAGTTAAGAACATTGGTTTCATCTTTATGCCTTATTGGTTACAACATCTGTCGAATTTTATGGTATAGGATTATTGAAAGATATTCCCTTGGGCCTAATACAATTATTCATTTATTTCTTGAGTGCATATGCCTAAAATCAAAATGAAAAACTAACCTATGTCAAAAGTATAAGGTTTTCTCCCTTCAATATTAAAATACTCTTGTTCTCAAAAATATAATTATATCAAAGATTTAAACAAGATAGTCTACATAATATAGTAGTTTTTCTTTGCTTTACATGTGTAAAAGACAGATATACTTGATCGGTGTGGTTAATTTGTTCCGAAATACATAAATAGCATCACATCAGAACCAGCACTAATAAAGACCACAGTATTCAAGGAATTGCTATCCACACCTTTTTGATCCAGTTTAGGTAAAGATAGGTTGAAGCATCTATCTCTTAAGAGACACTCCCAATGGAATATGACAGCCAGTGATAAGCCCCGGTTTCTGTCGTACGTGTCAGCTCAGAGGTTGTTGTGAGACTATAAGTCTTGTTTATACCAACCAGTTTTTATGACCACCCCCTTATCAGGATGAAGGATACCTCCATCCCAATAACACAGCTTAGAGTGCAATTTTCCACACTTTTTGCTCATACCAGGAAGTGATCCCATGACCTTCTGCACATGAGGCAGACATGCTAACCATTACACTATCCAAGTTCAGTTTAGGTATTATAACCAAATACTTGTCTTTTCTCACTCATGATTGTTTATTCTTCCACGTACAATATTTTCCAAACAAGTGTGGGTAGGGGTCCATATGAAAGTATGAGGTGGCATAAATTGTTACCAGCATGTAAAATGAAATTGGTGCACAGAGTTCAAATTTCCAGCTTTGTGCTGTTTTAAGCTTACTTTTTATCAATGCTCTGGGCCCAAGGGCCTTGGCAAAGACATGAATCTACTTCTCCCACGCAATCTGTCTCATCACTAGCATGCCGTAATGGTTGATGAGAAAGAGAGTTGATTAGTGAGCCCTTTTGTAAACCACTCTCCTAATAACTACCTTACCTGCTCACAAGGGAATCGCAGCAAAAAGCTGTGACATATTTTTAACCTTGACTGGGGCCAAGATACAAGATTTTTTTTTATCTCTGTACAACAAAAAAGACGGTTAACTCAATGTCATTCCAATCATTATTTTTCCTAAAATTCTGTATTTTCAAAAGTCAAAACCATCTTGTTTTGATTTCTTACAATTTTCACAGGCTTTAAATAATTCTGTTTTTGAGGTTTGAAAGTAATTTCTTACTGTCAAAAAAAATTGGTGACAGAGATTTCAACCCGGACTTGAAATCTTTTTGTCTGTTAACTCGATAAATCTTTCTTGCGTGTGTCAGTATGTTGAAACCTCCGTCATTATAATGGCACCAACGTAAGTAAATAAGTAAAAGAGGCGTAGTTGAGGGGAGGGGGCTATTCGAGAACAGCTCTTCAGCCCCCACCAGAGGGGTCTCAAAGGCTTTATAAATAGTAGTTCACATACTGCATTTCTACTGACGTCACACTATGCTATGACAAGGATTTGCACATACAAGAATTGCATAAATAATAATTCAGCCTGTGAGGTTGTTTTTCACAGAAAGTTCATGCATGTCTATTTATTTATAGCTATTTTTCCTTTTTCATCAAATGTCACAAAATGTTAGAGAGGGCCCTCAATGAGCCAAGCCCCCCAGTCCCTAAATGTATAACTACGTCATTGATAAGTAAATACAATCAAAGATAAGTAAATTAATCTTAATCACTTACTAGTTCACGATTCTAAATGTTGAAAGGTTTGTTGTTTTAAAGCTTGAGCCTTGAAATGAGTAATTTTTATTTTGAATATTCAACAGAAATGAAATTCAAAATACTAAGAGATTGAAATAAAGCGAAAAGAGTTTTAAATTAAATAAATATACTTTTCTTTTTACATAATTTTTTAATGAAAGCTTACACCAAAAAAAAAAAAATGAGGACCCTAAGATGTAAATGAAGTGATCCCCCATTTTGTGAACACTTCCAGGAAAAACACAAGTCGCTTCACTTCAAAAACAAAATTATCAATGGACAACGGTAAGTAAAATAATGTCTGTAAGTATACTTGAAAAGATAAAGTTTGAAGATTCTAATGAGATAAATACAATAAAACACTGAAGCAATTATTAATTAAAATAAAACAACAACAATGGAAGTGTTCGAAAGAAACAACGCTCCTAAATAAAATAGCAACCGACCGGGAAAAGCATGATTGACCTATTTCATACTACGGATGCCCAATGGTACATCAACCGAGTTTACTTGAGGATGTCAATTAAAAATTAGTTATTTCACAGCTGATGCACAACAATAATAACAAAATCAATGTTCGAAAATGGTGTAATGGAACAGCAAAGCATGTGGATTACACCTGAGGAGCTTCAGGTCCATATTTATTTCGGGTTTTCAATTCTAATGTGTGCTCACAACATTTTTGAAGACAAGTTTGATAGGCCAACAACCGGTGGAACCACCCATTCGCAAAGAGGATTCAATAATGGGAAAATAAACCTCCTCTCACTTTTCCTTTAGTTTTAATTTTATTCATTACTATGGTAGAAGATTTCAAAATAAACATAACCAAAAGGACAGTTTCAATTAGAACAGGTGTGATCTGCTGTCTTCAGATTTCGATACACTAAGGCCACTACTACCGGGATTGAGTTCTTCAAACTCCCGGAACCTAGTACGATAGTAGTTAGTACAAGACAAAAATGTATTACTTTTCAATAAACAAAATTAATCATTTCAGGAGAACACTAATTTTGATTCTGGATGCTAAAAGTCTCCGGTCTAGCAGTATATTTACATTGTAAATCGAGCATCCACTATCATGAAGACGTATACAAAGTAAGGATCCAGTTTTGGATTATATGTACATCGTAAATCGAACCCCCACTTAGGAGCCAATTCACCCGCTTCCGCTTCAGAAGTTATTTTTCCCCAAAAAAATGAAAAAAAATTCCTGAAGATACAGAAGGCCAAATACGGTCAAAGCTGATCAATCTCAATGGGAAAAAAAAACATTTTTCCATGAGAATAAACTGGTTTGCTAAATCGAACTTTAATTGTTTATTGTTATGTTCAGTCACCATTAATGTCATTATTCAGATTGTCAGTTGAATAACCATGGTCCCCCCCGCACAAACCTTTCTTTCTCTCTTTTTTTTTAAAGGATGAATAATTGTCACGTCAAAAGTTGAAGTCAAGTTAGATGCTTAGCATGAAAATAAAGAGGAAATTTGAATGACTCAAAAGATTCCTTTAAAACGAGACAACAAGCCATTGTTTTAAAAGACATTGACACTTCACGGTACAATAGTCACAGCTGTTGTTTCATGTCAAATTTTTATAAGCACGTGATCGGGCGATGAAAGTGTAAATAAGAAGGCATTTATATTCAAAAATAATAAATAAAAACGGTTGATTTCCATGAATGTAAAGATTACTGCGATTAAGTATGAATTTGAATTCTGACAAATAAAACTGTGAAAATCATAAAACGTCAATTTTGATTTTACTTCTGCACTTCATGAAAAGTTTTGTAAGAGGCACAATTCTGATATTGATAATTGCTTTACTTTTAACAAAACCATGTTTTGGTAGGTGATGTCTCCGATCGTATTTAAATTATTCAGATGACGTTGTGTAGAATTTCCTACCTGTCAATATTGCTGACTGAGGTAAACGACACCTAAATTCTACATCATATCACCTGGATGGTTGGAGAAACTATCGATCGAAATATAAAACACAGGCGAGTTTTGTCCGAAAAATACTTCGAAGCGTACGCTACACACAGCATAAAAAAATAACATTTAAGTACCACTGGGCATCCGTACAGGAGAAAAGTAGCAAAATGTTGTATCTTCGATTCGAACACTTCAAAAAGAAAACATAAGTAAATTCAATGCAATTGTTTATATAGATATAGATATATTTTTCTTCTTACCCATTGAACTCCTGGCGTGTTTATGATGATGTAAAGGTGCATCCCGACTGTTATTGGGTAGTCCACCGCTGCTTTTGGCCGGAGCACACTCGGCGGCAGAGGAGGCCCGGGTTTTCTTTGGCTCAGCCATCAGATCGTGAAACACATTCACTATTTTTTAAGTTTAGAAACTAACCGAAAAATTATAAAAGAAAGAGTTGCAATAAACAAGAATTTCACTCAAGTTTCCTAAATTCAATTATTTTCCCTCCTCTTTTAGGATTATATCATATATTTTTTCTCTGGTCGCAGCCAAAAGATGCCGACTGTTCTTTTTTTTTCGATTTCCAAGCAGTTCTGTCAAACAAGTTCCACTTATTATTGTAGGAAGTATTGTTGGTGATCATCAACAACAGGGTCGAAACATTTGGAGCTTCTCCTCCTGTAGTTGGAACAACATTATTCATCATGGGTCATTCCAATAATTTTCATTCATATCTGTTTTTGTTAATTATCCAAAAAAATCGTTGCTTGCCCGGACGGACTCTAAAGTAGAAACCCTGCACACCGAAGTGCGTGTTGTAAGATGCACTTGTTTTACGTACACACCTCTGAAATACTTGTATTATATTATGTATATTTGGTTTTATTACCACTGCTGATTCCTTTCTTTCTTCTCTCCCCCTGGCTTCTACTCTCTCCTGGTTTTTGCACCTCACACAACAACCCAGGGCCAGGCTTTTCAGGAAGCTGCCATATTCTGAAATGCGCTTTTCTCTCTCTAAATGTCGCTCAATAGAAGAAGGAAAAGAGAAGGAGAAAAAAAAACGCCGAAAATAATGATTTACCCCAACTGAAAAAATGAAAAATACTATTAAATTAAATGAAATAAAATTAGAATTAATCCCATCATTTAAAAATTTCCAAAATATTGCATTTTAATAGTAGCTCTTATTCATTTACATGCCCAAATATTTTTTGGTATTGAAAATATATATCCAGTGTCAAAAGTGGAGGTTCATTTTCCCAGATCAATTACATTGGAAACTGATCCCCCACTTTGAGGTCGCTCAGCTCCAAAGAAAAAAATAAATAAAATTGTTGAATAAAATAGATTAGAATTGAACCATCATAAAAAGATTCCAAAATATTGCATTTTGATAATAGCTCTATTTACATGTCCTAGTGTGCTTTTTTTCTTTGAAAATTAAATATATTTAATATCAAAAGTGGAGGTTCAGTTTTTGAGATCAATTAGATTGGAAACTGATCCCCCATTTTGAGGCCGTTCAGCATCAGAGAAGAAAGACGAAGGGAGGGGGGTTGCTTTCACAATGCAACAAAATGCTTTTATTTAAAAATAAAACGAAATTTGATTGATATTGAGTAATTTTAGAGTTTTATTTTTTTAATACTAAAAAGGGTTTTGTATGGAGGCTACAAGAATGATACGAAAAAACACACCAACTACTCTGCATAAATTGTCTCCTCTTCCTACTGCTATTTATTTGGCTAAGGTCAACGATGACGCCAATGACCCGGAAGTAGTTGACAGCTCCGACCTACATAATAATGTAGCGCATCTGTAGCAGACAGACGTCACTACTCCTCCATAAGTTGACATATGGCGGCAGTGGATTACGATTTTTTTTTCTGAATGAAATAAAATATTGATAAGACGTTTCTAGAATTTTTCGTTATTTATTTGAGTTCATGAAACGTTTTTGAAAAACTTTTAATGTTTACATTCCGTAAAAATCATAACTTACACGGAGCACTATATTACGTGGAGACTATTTGCAGCCGCTAGATGATGCAATTAGTCTCGCTTTCACTTATTCACTTACCCTTTCCTCGTCTTACTCTTTCCTTCTCTTTTTCTCACTCTCTCTCTCTCTCTCTCTCTCATCCACTCACTCTTTCATGAAGCTCATTTCAGTCATCTACTCACACTTTCACTTTTTCAACTTGTTAGATTTGTAAATTCATTTACAATATCATTTTTTCATTCTCTTACTTTCACTTACTCTTTCAATATGTACGAACGCTCTCCATCAGACTATCTCTCAACTGTCAACTTTTTTTTTCCTTAATCGTTTTCTACGACTTTCTCTTTCACTTACCAGCATTCCCTCTATCACTGCACTTTCTATCTTCAATCACTCAGTCATATTTATCGAACCACTCTTTCTCCAGCTCATTCTCGATCGGTTATCCACTCCCTGTTGAATTTATAGACTATTTCCATTCACCTACCCAGTCTGTATTTATGACTCATTCTGTCACTTTCTTTACTCCTCCAATTATCCGATCAGTCACTCTTTTATCTACTCACGCTTCTCTCATCCGGTCACTCATTCCCCCTCTATATATAATCGAGTTCGTATCTCTACGTACTCAGCAACTAATCCATTCCCTCTCTCCTCTCTCTCTCCCTCGTTAATATTATCCTCCCCAGTCGGTCTCTTCAGTCTCTCCTCATTCCTCCCCCTCTTACTTCCACTTTTTATCTGATGAACAACAGATTCCTACGCGCTTGCTATATTTTTCTCCGGGAGGAGCAGCCATCTTGTTTGAAGGGGTAGCGGTGTATTTAACTGTGCCAGTTGATTTGCAGGGGTTTTATTGTGTCATTGCGTTTATTTCACCGCCTAACAGCCTGCAAACATGGATGAGAATTACGACGTGATTGTTCTAGGTACCGGATTGAAGGTGAGAACCCACCAAAATCTATTTTTATTCCGATTTTATACTTCCGGATTTTAGTATAGAGTACCGCTATTTTTCCTTTAGTTAGTCTGTTAAATTAGATGATGAAATGTGAAGGTTGCTTTTTTTGAACGAAAAAATTGTTAACGTTGACAGTTTAGTAGATTTTTAGGTAGATCATTTTTCTAGAGTTTGATTTTGAAGCCTATCTGTGATTAAGTATTATAGATATTTTATTTTTTTTCTGTTAGTCTGTTTGTCAGGTGGGTGTGTATAGTGCAATGAAAACCCTCTGCGAAAAATTGTCTTTTTTGATTTTGACATTAAGAAAGTTCTAGTTCTTAAAAAGGAAAAAATATTCATTGAACCGTATTATTTCGATAAGTATTTGTGATTGCTCTGGAAAATTTTCATTTACCGATCATTTTTTTTTTTTCAATCGTTTGCGACAAAAAAAAAACCTTTTTAGACATTCATTGACTTCATTATGGAAGTCGTTCGTTTTTTTTTTCCTTTTTTTTTTGTTTTTTTTTCTACTGATCCAAATCCAAAAATATTTTTTCTAAATAGATTCTTACAATACATTTCTAGATCCTTATGTCAGCATAAACGTTTTTAAAATGTCTATTTTTTTCTGTTGTATTTTATCAAAAAAAAATACCCAGTCTAAGTCATGACTGCGAAAATTTCTCTAAATGTCAGCTTGTACTCTATTACTGCAGCTGCTGCTACTTACTGACTCTTCAACTACGAATATTTAGTATAGATTACTATTTCTTATTACTGTGACTAATATTTGCTATTATAGTATTATTATTCAATGTTTACGTTAATATTACAGTTAGCTATTGGTATTATCCCAGTATTTCTAATTCAAACTGAGAATTGCCATTTGGATAGCAGTAATGGTAATATTACTACTACTATTACTACTGCATCATTACTGCTGCAGCTTCTGCTACTATTGTTATTGCTACTAAATACTAAGTACACTGCTACTACATTTGCAACCCTCAGGAATGTAATTATGTATTTTTAAGACTAAAATAGTTAATATAAGCATCTTTATTATTGAGTTATTTTCTAAATTGAGTACTTTTGTTGGTTGAAATTCCTTCAAGGACTTACGAAGAGAATAAGGGAAATGCTCATTGTAATAAATTCTAATCTGGAAAAGTTTATCGTCTGGTATGTAAAAATTAATCGAGTAGGTTTAATTTCTTTTACAACACTAATGAAAATTAGTATTGAATACCATGGTGTATTGACTATTTTCGTATTTTTCTTCCGTGAGAACACAATTACTACTGGCCACTTGGCTTCATGTAATAATCATAAATTCACTAAAAATAAATGCATCCATTACCTTACAAAAACATGTAAATGTAACTATTGTTTAAATTTTCCATTTTTCTAACGAATTACTAATGAAAATCGAATAAAATCATCCCTCCATGTTTCTAGTTGGATTTCATTTTGTTTCACTTGATGAAATAAAACAAATTGGTCCTTCAGTTTTCAAAAAGGTTGGAAAGGCGTGTCACTCATTCACTACAATCAGTTGTTGCTAAAAGCCAAATAGACATTTTAGCTTGAAACTATTTACATCTAAGCTATTTAAATATAAATGAATGACTACCTTTTTTTTCTCTCCTAGTTATTCCTTCTAAGGTTTAATGTTATAAAATAATTAATAATGAACTAACGTCGATACGAACAACGTTTTATGTCCAATAATGAAATGACAGACATACTGGCTATTTGACGTCGACGTTTGAATGTACCAACATTCTTTATCACTTTCGATGATTATGGTCAGATATTGAATATTTAATATCTGATTTACTATATAAAACATTGGCTTTTCTTTCTTTTCAAATAAATGGAAAACCTTTTTTATCATGTTTAAAGATATGAAAAAAAAAAACATGGTTGCCTGATAATATATTTTCACGTTTTAATACTAGTTAGATGTTTAATTCAGGCTTTTGGGGAAAATCTTTTTTAAAGCCTATTATTTTACATTCGCTTATCGTACATTTTAAAATCATTTTTAATCCGAAGCTATCAATTTAGCTGCTCTCGAAAAAAAACAGATCTTTCATTATATCTTTTTTTTTTTTTTCTCATTAATTTTATTTCGTGTCGTCAATCAATCATATGAATGGAAAGTGAAGTGGTTAATTTTTTATCTGCTTTTTATAGAAAATGAAGACTATTTGTTCGTCTATTCATTACGTGTCTATTTTAAATCATCGATTTAAAATCCTTTTTATGCAACGAATTGCATTTTTATATTTCTTCTCTTTAATTGCTTGGAGATTTTGGTTAATGTTTAGTACAAATAGGCTTTCCATTCACTTCAGTATGCAAATCAATCAAAACCTTCATTAGGGTTTTTTACCAACTCCAACTTATGACTAAAAAAAAACAAATAAGACTTGACTTGATAAGCCATTTTTTAAATTTTGTCAAGCCGGTGTGTTTGGCGATATTTAATAGAGATTAAATTACCGGCTCGATCTACGTGTATTTTAAACCTGTCTCGTCTCTATTCTTACGTGATGGTCCGCCCACTCCCAGACAATTGGCGTGGGGGTGGCGAATCAGTTTTTTCGTGAACCGAAAATGAGATGGTAGCTTTCTCACTATACAATTAATAGCATTAATTAAATTTCAGAATATTACATGTGCCGATGATTCTGAACTGAAAGTATTTTTATCCCGAAAAACGTATCGGTGTATCATCGAAACAATAGATATTATCTTCCACGGACGAAAAAAAAAAAGCCTTGAAAAAATGGTCAAGTTTTCCCTTATTTTCTTTACATCGGAAGGCTTCCCCGGTTTGAATAGGTTGAATAAGACAGGATATTTATTTGAAGGCAGTTATAAAAAAAACGAAAAAGCGATTTAGTTGAGGGTGTAGTTTAAATAGAAATGGAATTATGTTGACATATTGTCTGTAATGTTTGCAGTAGACTGCAAAATCCTCAAATGTTGACCCGAAAATGGCGGAATGTGCTTTCTGTCTTTTTTAACCAAACTGTCCTTCCTTTGCAAATGCAGCAGATTTATTATTTATACGACTGACTTAACTAAACTCAATGGTATCTTTTTTTTCTTTTTTTTTTTTAATTTTTTTTTTAGAATAGAAAAAAGGTTTCACGTCAAATGTACCTTGTAATTTCTTATCGCATTTTTATTTTTGCTATTGGAAAATGAAAATAATGGTTTAAAAAAAAATAGTCTCGGCATTCCAAGGTTGTATTTGCTCAATCATATCGTGTTGTACAATTTTCATTTTAATGCAGCACTCTTAGTCACATGGTAGTGTCTAGTGTGAATGTCTCAATTGTTCGTGGTTTTTCTATCAAATCTAGTCAATTCTAATTCATTTTACCGATACTACAGCCATCATCAAATTCCAAACTGTGTTACAGAGTTTCTCTTTTTCTTTCTGTTTCTTAAATTTTATTTAAATTGTTTTTAAATTGCAGTCCCACTAAAACAAATGCTTTTCTCCTCCTGCAGCTGCTACCATCGTATTGTTACTACTGCTGTTCATGCAGTATGGAGGCAAATATCTAGACAGGAGGACTAGAAACTGCAATAGTTCTCCTTCTTTCTCCATGTTCTCTCTAGTAGCAGTAGTCATACACTGCATCCAAGTCTTATCTTTATCCTAAATTCTTCAGTCTCTTGGCAAATTGTCCTTCTTTCGCCAAATAATATCTACAGCCATATGTTTTCAATAATTCTATTTGATATGTAACTGTAACAAGTGTATCTTCATCTTCATCTTGACGTCGTGATGTGTGCAACACGCACAAGACACTAGCGTGTAATATAGAAAGAGTCAATTCCTCCTTTTTAGTTTCGGCTTTTAACTTTTTTAAATTGATATTAATGAATAATTCTCAAAATAGAACTGAAATCACTTTTTATCCCATATTAGAAAATGTTTGATCTGAATTATGTAGACTTTACTGTCCGTTTCGTTAAAATGGTATTGTAGTTCTCTGTCATGTGATTTGTCTGACTGAAAAGTCCATAAGGTCTAAATTTTCTCGCGTGAGGGAATAGAAATTTTATGGAAATAATTTCTTTCATTAGTCTAAACAAGATTAAAGGAAACTAAATTTTCGTAGTTTTTGGTTGCTTTTCGAATTTAATCTTTTAGTTTAAAAATAAAAACTCCACTTTTACACATTTGTACAATTATTTAGTAGTCACCAGTTTCCTGAGACAGTAAATGTCCTTTATATATACACACACATACCTTGATAAGTGCGGTTAATTCCTTCCAAAAATTTCCACACTATTCAAGGACTTATAATTCAATGCCCCCTCCCCCAGATTATTCTTGGTTACATAAATTTATACAGCAATACCTTAATCATACATCAAAACCTGCACTATTCTAGGTATTCCTGTATGTATATAGATATATATCTCCATTTTAAAATAAATCTATAGTAGAGCTGGGTCAGATATTAATTATTCAACTTGAGCTGCTCTTGAATTATACTGTTTCAGCTGTAGTAGCACCTGCAGATATTAATGTATTGCTAAAATGCATGAGACTGTCTCCCCTCATTTAAGGTAGAGGTGTGTACCCCGGTGAGCTTGGGTCTGCTCCAGTTGTACTTGCTTAAGACAATTATCCAGTAGCGACTTACTGCAGCTTACTAATTTGTCATTCAATTGAATTAGTCATCTTGTACTACCAACAATTGAATTCTTTTGTCTGTATAATGTTGTAGAAATATAAACAAAATTTTTTTGCTTTCTAATTAGAAAAAAATCAACTTTTTGTTATTCTTAATTATCATGGAAGAATTATTTTTTCCGCTTATACAATCAAGGGAGAGAAACTTCAGGTTTAGTTGTTTTTTTTTTTTTTTTTTTTTTTTTTTTTTTAAATCGGAATTTTGTAAAATCGATCTTTCATTAATGGAACTATATAGATAAAACAAGAGCCCCTTCTGCCCCCTTCTTCAATTTGGTTCATGGTTTCAACTTGGGTTTTATATCTGGCCTATTAAGTTGACCACATTTAATTTTATGGAAAATGTGGAATCTGTCATTTAAACAAACGCATTCTAATTTTATGGAAAATTTCAAGAACTTTTCAAGAAATAATTTTAATTGGTATTTGAACAAAATTTTCCAATAATGAATTTGTCTTATTCTCCTCCTCCCCCCTCCTGCGCTCAATGAATTACAGTATGTGCTCTGTTCATTGAAGTGTTTCTATATACGATAATTTGAAGATCATCGTCAACAATTTAGGGTAATGTCAAACCTGGAAGTGTGGTCATCTATGTATGTTTTGTTCACGGCTATCTAAGAAATGAAGCAAAAATGCTGTTTTTATTTCCTTGAATATTGTTGACTATATATTCTGTACTAAAGGAACCTTAATGGTTTGTTGGTGAAAATAGGGGTTTTCTAATGCATACCAGTCTGTTTTGTTTTTGTTTTTTGTGTTGTCTTGCTTGACTGCTATGGTGGTGTGTTGAATGATGACAGAACATCTGTTACCACGATTGATTTTTTTTTTCTTTCCTCTCCCTCACAAAGATCCCTGAAAATTTCTTCACTATGGAACTATTCACCTAATTTTTAATGGCTATAACTTTTTTTTTTCTTTTTCTGTGAACACTTCTCATATTTTTACTAAAAACTTCCTGAAACAAAGACTAAAAATGCCCAAATTGATGAAATATTGATTTTTTTTTTTTTTTTCTTTTTTTTTTTTTTCTCTCTCCCCCTATGTTTCATCTTGAAGCATCTAGAAATAAGTGTACTGTCTTTACTTACAAGGCCTTTGATATGTTTCCTTATTCACTCCATTATTTTCCCTCTGGAAAGAAAAACATTGCATGGTTTAAATACACTTCATTTTCAACAGTGGAATCTTCGGAGAAAAAAAAACCTTGCCTATATTATAGTGTCAAATCAGTAATAGAGATGAAAGTCACAGAACTAGTTGCAATGTAGTGTTACCTTGAGCTACCAAAAAAAAAAAGGGAAATAAGGTAAAAAAATCATTTTAATAAAATAAGATTTTAATTCAACTTATACTACTTGAATTAAAAAAAATTGATTTGAATGAATAAAGGTTTTTGGTGACTTATTTACCAACATATCATTGGTGTCAAATTATTTATACATTGTGATCTTGTTTATATTGTTGTTTCACATGAAATGCTTTTTTTTTTTTTTGACAATATAGTCACATTGTAAAATAAGTCTTTCAAGTGAATCTAGACTAACAATAAATATTTGAATTTTTTTTTCAGATTCAATGTGAATAGATATAATTTATAGTTTGAGTTTTTGGAGTGATGTTCATGGAAAAAATAACAGTAATAAGTATTGATAGAAATGTCTTGTGTGTGTATATATATATATATATATATATATATATATATATATATATATATATATATATATATATATATATATATATATATATAATGTATGTGTGTGTGTGTTAGCAAGAGTGTAGAAAATTCTCATATAAAAATTGTTTGAAAAGTTGTTTATTTACATTGAGCAAACCAGTGTAACCTAATTTACTTTAACACAACTTGGCTATGATTTTGATTGTCAACATAATCTTTATTGAAATATTATATTTTACTATATGTGACATATGTAATCCAAACGAATTAAAATATTACTTTGTTTAAAACAAAACTTTCCTGTGACTTTTTTTTTTTTTTTTTTTTTTTTCAACCCAGAAACCAATTTCTTCCTATTGTAATTTTGGTACGTTGTAACTTTTGTTCCATGAATTTCCTTCCAGGACTCATCCTATCACAGGAACTGTGTCAACTTGAATTTTCATAAGTAAATATGATCAAAGCTTAGGAAATAAAGTTTGCTCTGTGAACCCTTATTTAGCTTATCAGAATATTGGTTGAATTTCAAAGATATAACCTGATTTATAATCTCTCAAATATATAAGCCTGTCTAGTAGTATTGGGAGGGTGGCTTTTAAGTGAACAGTCATGATATTGTGAATTTTTGAAAATGTTGATATGGTCAATTCAAGATAATTTTTTTCCACTTATCTCTTGAATTGATCTCTGTACTCGGTAAAAATCTGCTTACAGCAACCTTTTTTATTTCACTCAGTGCACTTGATTTTTTTTTTTTTTTTTTTTTTTTTTTTTCTGTCACTATTTGATTAGCCACTCTTACTATGGCTAGTTAACCTTTCTCATGAAATTTATTTTATTTTTATTTTTTTATAGCAACTTGGAGATATGTTGTTATATCAGGCTGTAAATCTTGAATATTGTTTATTCATAATGTTAACATTAATGACTGAGGATGGGAGGAAAACTTAATGGAATTGTTTTTGTAGAATTTCCCAAATTTAATCTCTCCACCATCACTTGATTTTTTTTTTTTTTTAAATTTTTTTAATTTTATTCTCTTCACTTCAAATCTCCCACTGCTAGTAAATAGTTACTAGAAATTAATTTTGCCCCAAATTGATATGCAATAGTCTTTCTAACTTCAGACTTTATTATTTGCTGAATTTTTCTTCTCTGGATAAAGGGAAGCTAATTCTCGTAGGCATCTACAGTTTTGGCACCCCATTTTAAAAATGTAATTTGAATTCTAAATTGTTTTTACTGAAAGGAAAAGTTCCAATATTTTAGATCTTAATTCTGATAATTCTGTATTCACATAGTGTCTAGAACAACTCTTTCAATTTGTGAAAAAATTTATCAAAATCAGCTGAGTCTAGGTTGACCTATGGCCTTTCATTCTTCGCTAAATCGTCTTGTTTGTTTTTCTAAAAGAGAATTTATTTTTCCTGACTTATCTTTCCTTTGTGGAAAAAAAAAATAGATAAAGATTAGGGAAAATAAGTAAAATGAATCCACTAATAGATTAGATTGAGGGGCAGGGCATATACACACCAAGGAAAAGAAACAAATTTCATAAATTAGGAAAGGAAATTCATGTTTTCTCCGGTGGATATCAGCAAAGTTTGCATGGATGCCTAAATTTTTGTCTCTATTTATTCTTTTTACCTTCCCAATCCTCTAAATAAATGATTAAATGATCATTCTATACAGTTATATTAGTCTGTTGTTTGGGTCTGTGTGTGTGTGTGTGTGTGTGTACATGCATAGATGGTCTCATTTGCTCACCATGTCAAATTCTGAGAGGAAATAGAACTGTGATAGCAAAATGCTATTTTTTGCAAAGGGAGTATTGGAAGTAGTGGCAAGTTATTTCAGCAGATATGTGTATGTGCGCAAAGTATATTAACTGCATAACTAGTGAATTGATTGATCTGAGAGTGATATCCATGGACACTAAGTGTTGCCAATAAGTTCCCAACATTCATCTTGCTAATAAATGATCTGCCTTAAAAATGTATTACTCACTTTCATCTTCCACACCCACTTCAAGTTGCTGGGACTCCAAAAATGAGTCCATTTCTAATAGAAACGGTTAACCAAAACTATAAGTTGGTCTGGCTGGCTATGTATCGTGCGTACTGGCCACACTGATGGAGCTAGAGGGATGAAAATTGAAACATTTACTCTCTATGCCTATGAAAAAAATGTTAGTAGGTTTTGAGTTCAATTTTCATTGTAAGATCATGCCAAATTGGTCCCATATTTTGTGTCCAGTATTCACACTTGTTTTTAAAGTATTTGGACTCTTTTAGTGATCACTACCCAACAAAAGGCAAGAGAAGCAACTTGCACATTGATCACCCAATTTTTTTAAATTTTTAATTGATCACTCTCATCACTGCATACTGCCAAAAGACATTGATCACATGGTTTCTATTGAGTTACCAAGCAGACTGGTTTATTTTTGCTGGCTAAGGTTACATATAAACAAATGGAAATTAACAATAGTTACATCTACAAGATATATTTTGGTTGTAGAAGCAAAGACATCATGTATGTCTAACTTGAATTGAATGTTTAACTTCAAAGCCTCAAGTCTGATATAATGAAATGTCCTTATCTTTCTTCGTATTCTCATTATGATGTAGTTGATCTTGTATTTTTATAATTTTTAAAGGAATATAACTTAATGAGCTGATCAGAAAGCCTTATCCAAGAATCCCACACTTATTATCAAAGATGTTTTTATTAGTTTTCTGTCATGCTTCCAAGAAATAAGATTGAGAGAAATTCACAACTTAATAAACTGAAGGGGAAAAAAATATATACTGACCATTTTGTTTCGAAACAAAATGGATTCTGTTAATTTGCATTAATCTAATTTCTAGCAACTGTAACGAACTCAGATAATTTTCTAAAAATTATCTTTACGCATTCAAATATTCTTATATATTGTTTCATAAACTTATATATATATATGCATAGAAGTTGAGGTAAATAATGGAAGACAGTCGTGGAACCACTAAGATCAAGGGTGGTAATCTATGTAGCAACTGCTTGGAGTGTTGCCAATTGAGATGTTTTTGGTTGCGTTTTTGTCTGAGATTGCTATTAAGATGATTTTTGATAAAATAAGTAATATTTTCATATTTATTAAAATAAAATATATTACAATATTTGTCATTTTTGTCGGCATGGGTACACTACTAATTCAAATAACGATCAAGACAAGTTGAAATGATACCTTATGATATATTTTAGATGTTCATAAACTGTTATTGTGCATTTGAGTATGTTTTATACACGTGATGAAATTCTACTTGCCTAGGATACCTTTGAATAGTTAAATGTCATTCAAACTTAGTCTGTAACAAATACAAAAGCTCAAATTGAACACTGTCTTACTCCATTAGTCTTTGCGTGAAGAAACTTAACATGAATCTGAGAATTTTCTTCTGATTAAGTGTGAACACTTTTGAAAATGCTCAATTTTATTTTTAGATAGAAAAGAAAAGAAAAACTTATCTAAATTGAATTTGTAGCTTACGTTGTCAAAAAAAATTGAACTTATCACCTAAGATTGTCAAGGTTATCTCGATTTTGAGTTTTTTCCCTCACTTGACCGATATATTTTGTGTAAGAGTTGTTGCTAATATATCACTTTATTGAATACTTACTGTAATGTTACATTTTGATTCTTTCTAAAAAGATTTCTGAATTATTGATATGTATTTGGTTGGCTGTAATTGTTAGTGTGCATACAGGGGGGCAAGATAAGACAAATTTAACTGACAAGCAGGATCAGCAACAACCATTTAATTGAGTTAACTTGTGGGGAAAGGCCAATTTATTTTTATCACGTGCAGTATTGTTAACCAGCACTTCTCAAACTAAGGGTTGAGACCCCTCTGGGGATCACATATAGATTATTGGGGTTTTTGAAGAATATTATGTAACTTTCTTTTCTTTTAATCTCATACATTGACTACTATTGGTACTTTTTGTAAAATGACTGTTATTCAATAATTCTATGAATGCAAATCTTGTTTCGGGCACTTATTAATTTTTTTTCTGGAAGGCAACATTAATTAGTTGCTATGTTGAGCTACAGTAAGATTACGACTAAAGACTTTAATAACCCTGAGGTGTCACAAAAATACTTCTCATTGGTCATAAAGTTTGGAAAGCCCTGCTGAAAACCTTTTTATTCATTTTTGACTACTATTTACATTCATTTTATTTTTAGTTGATTCTTAGTTTCTCTTTCCAGTCAAAGAAAAAATTTACTCGTTTTTTCATAAGAATTTTTTGTGCTTCCAATCAATATCACCTTAACACCTTTGTTACCTTTTGGATAAATGTCAGTAGTTTTGAAAAATAACTTTGATACGGGGATGCAATTTACGATGTAACTAATGTGGAACTGGAAATTTGCTTTCCACCTATTGTACGGCTGTCTGGAATCTTCTTTTTTTTTTTTTTTTTTTTTTTTTTCTTTCACTTTTTCAACATAGCAATTTTTCAGAATATGATGAAAAAAATTTATTTCACATCAGCAGTGACATGAATACTTCAGAGCTGTACTTTTTATGACTAATGTTAAGTAAATGTCCAGATCAACATTATAGTTAAAATGCCTGCTAAAAACTTCTAAAATGGACCCTTTTCCAAATGATTGATTGAAAGCAGTGCCCCCCCCCCCCTCCGTGTTGGTTGTAAAGAAATTCATTCAAAAGCATAACTTGAAATATGACGGGAAGTATCTTCCCCTGGGCCATGCTGGGTATCCCTGCTAATGTGTGATATATAATGTATAAAATCTCGCATCACATGACACCAGCGAGTAGTTATCTAATGAGACAGCTTATGTAAGTCAAACCAAAGTGCTCTTCCATGAACCACATGGTATACATTGATCAGTTAGTAAGCATTAACAACCCCAGAAAGTTCCAATCCACACTTAATTTTAGTCTGCTGTTGTGCATTGTTTGAAGCGGACATGTTTTTGACATATTGTAAAAAATTGTAAGCTAAAAAATTTAGTAACTCATCAATTTTTCGAATTAAGTGAAATGGCTATTGAATCTTGTATGCTGACTGAAGTTATGGAGAAGAATTTTTACAACTTGTCAGAAAAATACATCTACCTAGAGTGACACATGATAGAACTGAGAATGCAAGCAGATTAAAACTGTTGGGGATTGTTTATGCCTACCCTTCAACGTGTACCTGATGGTTTGTGCTCTGTGGTTAGACTTGCATAAGTCCAGTCTTATTTAGTTGCCACATCTTGTATATGGTCTTTTTCATAAATTGTTAATGTTTTTTGTTTTGTTTTTTTTAAATTTGCCTAATGACAGTAGTTAAGTGTATTTCTTCCAATATCTGCCTGACTTTCCCTCATTGATACAGTGTTATATTTACACCTCTGTCTGTATTTGGCATATCTTCAATGGCAATCAAAGACAAATAAAACTGCTCTAAAACAATTTATTCAAAATGAATCATTGTTTACTAATTATACTTATCCTGATGATCATAAAAAAGTCAAGGAAGTGATTAGACAAACTGCAATGTCGACTAACGTATGGCGATAATTTAGCACTGAAATTTAAAAAATTTCTTTTGAATGCTGGTAATGTCATTTTCTATTGTGAACCTATAATCTAAGTTTAAAATTTAAATCAATAACTCTAGATATCTAGAGTAATAACCTAAAAAGAAATTCAGATCTTTGTTAAATAAGATTAAATTAGTTGAGTTTAATACTTGAATATTTTGACTTTTCCAAGTCCAAAATTTTGAAGTTTGTCTTCAAAGGGTTATATTAAAATTCTTGTTGAAAACAGAAGCCTTTTCCTTAATTAGTTCTATCTATTAAAGGATTTTAGCTGACCCTCCTGTTGACCTTGGTATTAAATATCTACATACTCATCCTTATATAATCCTCTTATGAAATTAACAAATATTGATCCTGAGAGCACCCCCCCCTTACCTGTGTTTAAAATAACATCAGTTTTTGTATATTTTTTATATATTTTTTTCTCAACCCCCCCCCCCATCTCTACCAATAAAATCAGAAGTACATGTATTACTCTATGTCCACGTGATATCTCCAAGTTAAATTTTATGGAATGCTTGGCTAAGAAAATGGGTGATTAAATTTGGGGATGGATCCAGGACTTTTTTTTTTTCTTTTCTTCTTGATTAAGTGTGGCATTGCTAGGTTTATGCACTCTAGGCATTATAATAATTTTAATAAGTATGTCACTGGGATGTTGTCCAAAGTTGACCATATAGTTATCTATATTCTATTCATTTCCTATCAATTGATATTCCTTAGGAAAGTGTTGAACTAGTAGATTTTATTGAAAGTGAACTCATCTGCTTCTCAGTCTTCTGAACAAATATTGTCTTTTTATTTTTTACTTTTTTTTTTAATTACTAAAAAAAAAAAAATTATGCTTACACTTTTCTGAAGCAAAATTTGATTTTGATTGAAAATAATTTGTGGAAATTCAGCAATTTATTCCTAATTCAGAACATTCAAATAGTTGGAAAAAATTTATTTGTTGTAATCATTGATTGGATAGATTAGAAAATTGTACCAATGTATTTCTTCTCAAAAATCCCATCTTGGAATTTTTGATCATTTTAAAATTATTTCCTCTATAACTTAAGGTTACAACTGATAAATTATCATGGAAAATTGTTTGATAACTTAAATTCAAACTATTCAAGTCTGACCTTTTGTCAATTTAGCATAACCTGTAATTAGCCATCAGTTTTAATACCATAGTTGTTGAAACTTTACTGCAATTTCAAAGTATCTTCTAACTATAAAAGATGAATGGAAATTTGATTTCCAGCTCTATCATGCAGTCTGAGATTAGGTCCTTTTGTATGAAATACTGCAGGAATTATAACCTCTAATCTTATGATCATTAGATATTAACAACTTAGAAGGCAACTCAGATTTTTAATCCTTTTAAATTCCTGGTCCTTTGTGGCTTCTGTTAACTAGTCAGAATGTAAAACAATTTTGAGCTTTGAGCTAGGCTGCTTCTAATTTTAACCTTTTTCCAACTAATCCTAACTAGATTTTCCTCTTCACTCCAGAAACTCATCTGTTTTTGCCATATTAAACCTACTTGATGAATTGACTATTTTCCACTAACACTATAGTGGACAGCGTTTACACTTCTGATTTTGAATTTTCAAAAATGGCAGACTTAGGAAATAGGTGCAACAGTCTTTCCTCTCCAACTGGTTGAAAAGTATTTTTTCTTTTGAGTATTTACTTGTAGAATATTACCAGTTTACATCGAAGACTTTTTTTTTTTCCTTTCAAGATGAAACGGTTTCATTTGTTGTATTCAGCACTAGCTATTATTCAAAGATTGCTTTGCGTAGACAGTTGTTCTGTAGTCATTGCTAAACTTTAATGTTCAAACATTACTCAACCTGAAACAAAACAACTTTCCAGTTTATTACTAGTTAAGTGATCTTACTAGACTGACCTAAATTCTTTACTCTCAGTGAGAGCTGCAATTACTGATTGTTACCAATGTTGGTGGTAATTAATGAATGGGACCATTATCTTTATTAAAAACCTGCTGATATCTTATTCCTCTAATTTTTAATGAATATTCAGACTTTCCTTTGCCATTACATTAAGAAGAAATTGGAATTCTGGCTTAAAACTAAATGAAAAATGGAAATCAGTCTGGTTTCTCTAATTCATTTTAGGTCAAGTTATCACAAAGCTGATCTCCCATTAACATAAACTGGTACTGTAGCTAACAGCAATGTTTTGTAGACCTTAGTGTTAGCAGATACATGCCTGTCATGACTGACAGTGGATACATTACCAAATTGCTGCTGTTGTCTGGGCAACTAATTCTGAACTTAGGTACTCACTTAACCACTCCTTGACAGTCAGCCGATTTTTTTAGAGCTTAATTTAACTAATAAATTTATATAGGAAAATTGAAGTATTTAGATCATCTCAAAATCTTTTGACACAAATTAAATCATTACAAAAGATAACTTCCAGCACAAAGCAACATTTAATATGTACTGCAGGGATAGAAGCTACTATTTGTAAGTTGCAAGGACTGCTCTATGCAAGTGTTCAGTGAAGTGAATAGTTCAAATGCCCACTGAACACAACTTATTCAGATTTTAATCTCCGAAATGAATTCGCTCACAAAGGAAATAATTGCACTTATCCTCATGGCTCTTATTAGAGAATAGCTAGAGACCTCAATCAGAAGATTCCATTAAGTTAACTTTTTGGCTTGGAATTATAACTTGACCATTACCCACATGAAGCTGTACTAAGTTGATAGTATTCAATATCTATGAGACATCCACTTGGCTGATTTTTGTTAGTTTATTTGATTAAATATAATAAGATGACTAACCCAGTTTGTTTTTTGTTTTTAACCTGTTTGCTGCTACGGATAAGATTGTCTTGCAATGGGTTTTTCCTTTTCGTTTTTTTTTTTTTTTTTTTTTTTTCTTTCTTTCTTTGTTCTTTCTATTTAGGTATTTATTTCAAATATCATATATTCTGTTGTACATATTAGTTGATTTATATGAAAATAGAAAAGTTACAAACCTGCAATGAAGGCTTACTATTTTCATCAATATTTTTTTTTTTTTTTTTTTTTTTTTTTTTACGAGGAAAATCTGGCACAGAAGTTTCATTAAAAAATGTCTGCCAACAAGTGTTCTATATCGGCAAAATAATAACCCTAATTTTTTTTTCTTTTCTCTTGTATTGTTGCTACCAAAACCAGTGATACTTCTACATGTATTGAAGTAATTCTATCTTCAAATTATACAGATAGGCTCTGAAATCTTATTTTCATACTGCCTCTGTTCTCTTCTATCTTGCTCTGATGCATTAAAGATGATACAAAGCCAACTTTGTTTGCATTACTTCCTTCCAGACTGCAATCTGAGAGTTCCAAAGAAGGTTGAGAATGGCTGGTTTAATAAATGTCAGTGTGATTGAAAACCCTCTTGTTTCTCACTCGTTTTCTCTTAAAGAAATTCATGTAACATATTGATCTTGATGTGTCTATTTTTATGCTCAGCCAATCCTCTTGAGACACCTTTCGTTGTTGCTGACAGATACATAATGCTTGGCCAATCAGTAAACTGTACTTGGATTTGCTTTCATCTGATAAATTTAAGGCCTACACATTTTAAGGAATCTTAATCTATAGATGTGATTTTTCATTGTTAACCAGTAAACTTTGTGTAATTTAGATAAAATTGATAACTAGACTTGATTCTCCGTAGTTGGACTCTTCAACACAATTGAATAGTGGAGTTACTTTTCTTAATAAGATGAAATATTTCCAAGTGTCATCTAGTATGACACTTGGTTGACTTTATTCAAGAGAGTAATGTAGTATGAAATTATTTTTAGTAGTATGGATTTTTTATGCAAATCATAGAAATGAGTGATGGTGAGATAACAATGGCTGTTTGATAATATTATCGACCAACTGATTTTGCAGACATTATCTGCGATTATAATAAACAGGGTTCTCTCCCCCATGTGTATGCGTGTGTGTGTCTATGTATACAAAGTATTTGCTAACTTTCAAGTCAAATGTTGAAATTTTACCTAATTTACATGGTCCTATGTTATTAGTTTCAGAAATTTGGGAAAAAATCAGCTTTACTGACACTTCAATTGGTCTATTGCAAAATCTAATTTTTGAATCTTGAAGATGTAACTCCAATCTAGTTTACCAAGGGTGCCTACCCATAGACAGACTAAAAATGATTAATCAACATAGTATATGTAGATAAAATTTCAGCTTGTAATTTTTATATTTAACTACTCCTTTCTTTATCAGATATCACAACTTAACAGGAATGAAGATTTTTGTGTTATAATTCCAGAAGTATGACAATTCCAACCTTTAAAATTCCTGCTTTATAATGACGAATGACTCAAAAATAGGATCAAATTTTATGTATTTCAACTGTTAAATGAAAGATCTTAATTTTCAGTCTTTTAATGCCCAATGGAAATTTTTTTCCTTTTTCCATAATATCACCCATCCTTTTTCCTGTCTAGACTTTCAGCTAAATTGCTATGCATTCAATCCACATTAATGCAATTGGGAAGGGCATGAATCCATTCTTGTGTGTAAATAGCTGGGCTGATTTAGGTTGGAACCAGTCTTGGAGGCTGACAACTCTGAATTCAAACTGAGAAAGTCCAACTCTTCTAAGAGGTTGGCAACAGTCAGTAAGGAGCGTCTTTCCCAAATGTATGATTAATTGGACTCTAAAAATTCAATTGGCCTGGCAAACCAGAGGTCGATTATAATAGATCGCTGAAGTAAAACATGGAGAATAAAAGCCAACAAAATAACTTGACTGCTGTCTCCACTTAAATGGGTTTTAAATTTTCTTTTTTTTTTTTTTTTGCTTTTCAGGAATGTATCCTCAGTGGTATGTTGTCTGTGGTAGGAAAGAAGGTGTTGCATATGGATCGCAACAAGTATTATGGAGGAGAAAGTGCATCCATGACTCCATTGGAAGAGGTAAGTGGTTCTTGATTCTCTTCCCATTATTACAATTCAGTTAATGCTGCTTCACATGATTTCATGACTCAAATCTCTCTTCATTATAAGGATTTAAAAAACTTTTCTTTCTTTTTCTTTTTTTTCTTTTTTTTTTTTTTTTTTTTTTTTCTCTCCAAGTACTTGATGGGGTGGAGAGGCTTTTGAAACTCTTTCATTAGTTTGACGTCTTGGGCTCTCATTGCCATATTTTCATTCAGAAGAAAAACATTCTGGAAGTGGACTTTTTTTTTTCCTATCCATAATCCCACTTAACGACTTTGTTTCTCTAAAGTAAGATTCTTGCATTCCATTCAGAATCTGGAATAAATTTAGCTGTGAATTAATCAATGGGAGAAGCAATATTTTCCCTCCCCTTCTTTCTCCATCTTTGTTTCAACAGCTTTTAGAATCTTTCAAATAACAATTCAAAAAGCCCAAGTTCATTAGACCAAATGTCAAACAACCTGCCACATCTCTGCTGTGTGCCACATGGCAAGTTTATTGATTAAAATCTCACATTGTCCAAGGTGATCTGTAGCAATTTGTATATGTATAGTTTTTTTTTTCTATTTGAAACTCATCCTGGTGAGAACTTGAAGGGGAAAAAATGTTGTTTCAAGTTTCGCCATTTTAAATCTTGGTATTGAAACATGGTGCACTTTTGGTGTTTATAGTAATGTAATCATCTAAGAAATATCTTGTCTTGACTGATACTTGAACTATTTTCCACCTAATTCGTTTCATGCATCAAATTGTATTTCAAATCAAGTTTTTCAGAAAGATCAAATTCTGACCTTGTACCAGCAAAATTTTCCTTTTTTTTTTTTTTCTTTTTTTTTTTTCCTTTTGGTTAATTCATGTTTCCAATCTGATACTTTGTCAATACTTTCCCACAGCAAACAATACTTTTTTTTTTTTTTTTTTTTTTCTTCTCTCCCACTTCTCCTCCCGTGGGTAACAGTGGGCACTTTTACCCACCATTTCAAACAATGAAATCTTTCACTGGAACATTCAGTAAATTTTCTTGAAGAAAAAAAAAATCTCATAGAATATAAATATATCGGTGAATTTCATTCTGGCAATTGTACAAAGTTGACATTTGCCAGATGTAATAGTGGCTCATTTAGTCCGCACACAAGGCTGTGTGGTGTTGAGTTTTCTTGGATCTGTGTTCATGAAAAATCTTATTTAAAAAATGAAGATTAATGGGGGGGGGGGGGTAAATCTTGTTCAACTTCTGCTCTTTGGTATTATCTAAATTTAGATATGCAATATTTGATTAGGCAACACTGAAGAGAATTGAAGTCTTCGGAGCCACAGCTTCATACACCGGATGCAAAATTATTTTTACATGACAATTATGGTAGCCTGTGGCATTCACTATAATGTCGGACACTTTTGGAACAGGTACTTAGAATTTTTTTTTTTTTTTTTTTTTTTTTTCAATTTAAATAATTGTCATAAAAACTGATTTTGTAAAATTTTCTGTCAAAAATAAACATTGAATAAAAAAAAGATTTTTTTGAATTTAAGATAAAGAAAATAGTTAAGGTGAGTCACCATTTTCCACCTGTCTGATTATACTGCTTTCTATACAAAATACAATGGTTATCTTGAATTGTATGAAACCAATTGTTTCAATATATTCTAATCCAGATTAACTTGAAACAATTTTCATTACATTTCAATTCAGGCATTTTCGCTAACAATAAAACTTGTCAATTCTCCAATTAACTTGATAGAATTCCCGATAGAACTAAATGCGTATCTATTTTACAAGTTGTCAACACACACACACACACACACACACACACACACACACACACACACCCTTCCAACTAACCAACACTGCCTTACTTATATACAAATAGGATAAATGTATCATGCTGTTTGATTGAGGTAGTTTTCTAATACATTTTAAGGCCTTTGAAAATGGAGTGTTGAATCTTCATTTGAGTTGAGTGTCCAGTTATTGCTTTGGTTGACATGATTGTCAATGTTACTAAAACAAACTACAGTAAACCGTTGGCTTAAACGGACTCCAATGTAATGGTTTTCAGATTTAGGCCTAGTAGAGTGGAGTAGATGTAAATGAGATGACCTTGGTTTAGCGAGAGTCACATCAGGTTCTGTTTGGCACCAAACAGGAGTTTTTGGTATGTAAATCACAGCCATGGCAAAATTGTCCACTTCTGAGGAGCTTCTTGGTCCTCAGAATTAGGATAAGATTTTGTATCTGTATAAAAATGTTTTGGTGCCGTTTTAATAACTGATAATGCAAGTATTGGCTGCAAAGAGATCAGGCACAAAGTAAATCAATTGATGTCAACCTTTTCTGATAAAGCTTGTTCAAGTGATTTAGGAATTTAAGAATTGAACTTTTCAGATAATTCCTTGAAAAATTTGATGTATCCATTGGTTAATAAAGTTTTCAATGTATTTTTAGCCCTGGTACTGTTATAAAGCCTTGTAGGAATTTTTGAATTGACTATTGAAACTGATTGGACATGCTGGAGGGACCTTCTGTCAGTAAGAATATCTGGGGTAGACATTCCAGATCAGTTCTTCCATACATAGCCGTTTCCCTTCCCAAAACCCCACCACACTTTTTTTTTTTTTTTTTTCCTCTGCTACATCCGGCTGAGCCCCCCCTCCACTTTATTCAGCTGATGAAAAAAAAATCTGTTTAATTTTCTAATGTTTTTGAACTTATAGTTTCCCTCACACACACACCTACACCTGGATGAGTTGACGATTTTATTTTTGCAGCATTTCAAAATTACCCAACAGATTGGATAATAATCTATATAACTGTTTTGTATATAGATAATCTTTTTCTTTTCTTCTCTCCCCCACCCCTTCCCCAGGTACTATGCTAGGTAGGCTGTCAGCACTAGGGTTATTAAAGCTGGAACTGGGTTTTTGATACCCAGCTGTATTGTTTGTTTGTTTTGTTTTTTTTTTATTTCATTTTTTTTTTTTTTTCTTTTTTCAATTTTGTCTGGAGTGGTTAACCATACCTGACAGATTTGAGCAGGGGAGGGGTGTTAAAGTTGCATAGATCTATTTCATAAAGTTCATTTCCTCCTATCACATTATGAAATAACCTGTCATCAATTTTGCTTTCTGATCTTCAACTGAAAACCACTAAAAATCTTGATAGTGAGTCATGTTTTGGGGTTTGTTCCAGATTCCCCCCCCCCCTTTTTCCACTTCCTTCCCTCTCAATATAAAATGAGACATGATTGTACTTCTGTCGGAGATATGACTTACTGATTGTGCTCTAAATCTATGCAAGGTAATAGATGGGTCCAGAAGTTACTGAAAAATGCTATTCAAATCAAGAATTGGAAGATGTTGCTGATTATTGTAGGACTGAACAATTTTTTTTTTTTTTCTCACTTAATGTAGACTTGATGAAATTTATCTGCGAATTGGCTTGGGAACATTTATATCGGCAAAATTCTTACCTTTTAAAAAGAGTCTATTGCTACAAACAGAAATCAAGAAAATCACACTGTACATTATCAAACCATCAGGAAAATGTTTGTTTTTATTTTGTTTGTTTGTTTTTTTTTTTTTTCCTCTTCATCAGCCCAAGCAGATGAAAGTCGGAGAGTGCCAAATCCGGACTCTACGGTGGGAGTGGTAGGGTGGTCAAGGCAAAATTTGCAACATGCTCCATGGTCTTCAAACTGGGGTTGGGCCTGGTGTTACCTCGTTGGAAGTGAAAGGTTGCACATCATTTTGCATGCTCATGGCTATGTTTTGAATTTTTTAAGGGGGAAATTCACGTATGGCCACTTAATGGACTGTAGTCTTGATTCTGGCTTGTAGTGATGACACCACATCTCATCACCAGTGAGAGGGTCTGGGAAAGTGTCACCTTCATGCGTGGTTCTGCAGGTCTTGACAGTCTTGCATTTGATGGACTTTCTATCCTTCTGAGGGACTCAACTGACACAAACTTTGTGCTATCCTAATACTGCCAACATTGTTTCGATTCACGTTGAAGTGAACATTCAGCTCCATACACAGTTCCCTGTCTGTAATCTGTTGATTCAAGCAGTTCAGCTAAACCATGTGCTCTTCACTTCATGTTTGGTGCCTCCCAGAATGCAGTTTGTCACTCATTGTTGTCACCACTACTGAAATGTGTTACCCACTGCCTAACTGTGCTCGCATCCACTGTTCAGTCTCTGTAAACATTCAGCAGGCATCTCTGTATGTCAGTGGGTACAATTTTTTTCTACGTGCAGGAATTCAATGACACACCTCTGCTTTGTATGCATGGGTTATTATTTCTATTATAATTATGGGTTATTGGCTGTAAGGTTGAACCTCTTCTGCCATACGAACATCCGCCTCCGATGTCATATGCCAACACCATAAAGTAGGAGGCATTACTTTCGTGGCGACCCTCGTAGATGCCCACACTTGTACATCAATGATGTAAATTGAATAACTTCTGGTTTGGAACCAATTATTAGCCATCTCGTATTCAATGATAAATTCAGATTGTTGAATAAAAGAAAATTATGCTATTAAAAATTCTGAAAACCTGACCTTGGCCCCAATATCAGATCAAAACTGATTGTTTTTAAAGGTTCCTTAATTCAATACATATGGTAACAATGCTCAGAGGTCACATACAGATTATCAGAAAACAGACTTCCAGCATTAGAGAGATGGACAGAAATGAGATTCAGGATTCAGACAAATGTAGACCATACACAATTATTCAGTCAAGGCCCAAGCTTCAGCACTACAACTTTCCCTTGGAATTTCATATTTGGATTGTTAATCTGCAGAAATGTGATAAGCCATTACTCATTTATTTATAATGGCCATTTTGTCTGCATGTAAGTACTTCTACAGGAAACAACTGTACTTGATTTTTTTTTTTTTTTTTTTTTTTTTATTATTTGATTTTTTTTTTTTTTCTTTCAAATGAAAATACAAAATTATGATAGCCTACTTTAAAATTTAATTTTTTTCTTTTCTCCTCCAGTTGTACACAAAATTCCAAATGGGTTCTCCCCCACCAGAACTTGGCCGAGGAAGAGATTGGAACGTTGATCTTATTCCCAAATTCCTAATGGCTAATGGTATGTTTTGGTTTTTTTTTTCTCTAAATATCTGCAATTTGAGAAAAGGTGCAACTTGAAATTTTTATCCATGATGCTGTGAATATTTGATATAAATATGAATCCTTTACTATTAATGTGAGCTTTTCATGCATTTGAAAAAAATTGAGTATTAAAAAAAGTAATGTAAGTCCTGTTTTTATTAAATTCTAGGCCAGTTGGTGAAAACCTTGATCAAAACTGGTGTGACTAGATATTTAGAGTTCAAATCTGTGGAAGGTAGTTTCGTGTACAAAGGAGGCAAGATACACAAAGTACCTGCTGATGAAAAAGAAGCTCTAGGATCATGTAAGTATTTTTTTTTTTTTTTTTTTTTCTTTTTTTTTTTCCTCTTTAATTTTATTTATGAAAACTGTTCTTAAATTGTGCAAACTGAAGATTTCTTTGTTTTATTTTCTTCGGCAACTAAATTGCATTAGGTTATTATTGAACAAGACTCTTAAGATATGTAGAGTTCTACCTGAAAAATTGCATACGGGTTGTGTTGATCCAGTGACGTCTTAATTTATAGTTGTGAATATTAAAATGAAGAATTCCGTCCATGGCTTCTATATGGAATGGATGACTTTAACTCTACTATTTTGATATGATAGAAAGTTTACTTTTTATAATTCTAATATGCATTTAGCTTTTAATGCAGTATGTAGCTATATTATAGACAACAATTAAATGTTTCAACTACAATTCAGTATCCCTTCTTTGAATTTTTGTTAGTATCTGGAATTATCATTCTAACCTTTTTTTTTCTTTTTCTTTTTTTCTCCCCCCTTTCTTTTCTTCCTTGTTGTTACTGTCCTCTTTAGAGCTCTTCAGATTTCAGTGCCCCCTGTCGAACAGGCATTTTTTTTCCTTTTTTATATCTATGGCTCTCTTCAAACGTGCCTTGGCCTCTAAAGGATTAGTATGTTCCCAATTTAGAACAGCTGCCATAGGGTTTTTCATAAATGTTTAAAAAATTTCCTTCGTAGAGAAGTCTTGAACTTTCATTTTCATTCTTATAAATCGTGCAGAGATCAGAAATAAAGGAGTCTCCCTGAAAGACTATACTTTATTTCTGATCTACACTAACTTGCATTGCGTTAGCCTCAGTAAACCCAGATATCGATACAAGCTACTCAGCTGTACACTGAGGGCCTGGAAAGTTGAGATGAAAAGCAACTAAATTTGAGAAAAAAGGAATTCTAGTCAAAAACTAAACGGCTGACAATGTTTCAACTAATGAAACATTAATATCATTCATATTACTTTGTAAGCTGCACTTATTTTTTTCAAAGCACGCCTTTTCCACACTTGAAAGAATTTTAAGTTTGTCATTTCAACCTTTTTGTCTTGCAGCTTTAATGGGAATGTTTGAGAAACGTCGCTTCCGTAAGTTCTTGATATATGTGCAAGAGTTAGATGAAAATGATCCCACTACATGGCAAGGAATAGATCCTCACAAGTCTTCTATAAAAGACCTTTATGATAAATTTGGTCTGGATAAAAATACAGTTGATTTTACTGGACATGCATTGTCCTTGTATCTCAATGATGAGTAAGTATTCTTCTCTCCTTCAAATGCTGACTTGGGTTTTTAGTTCTGTTTGAATTCATATTCATGATTATAAATATATTCACTGGCTTTAAACTGGCTATTTTATTTGGTATTTTAATTATCTTCCTAGTCTTACAGAATTTCTCAAAAATAACTCACAACCTAAATGGAATTCAAGCACTTGCTTTTTTCTTGTATTTGAGTTACAATGTCCATCTTTGAAATTATTAATATCAAACTGGGATGAAGTTGGTTTTTTGGGGGGTGTTTTTTTTTTTTTTTTTTTTTTTTTTCCTTTCCTCTCTCTCTCTCTCCCCAGTATTGAGTAAAAATGTACTCTTTTAGCTTATATGTTGATTTTTATTAGCTTATATGTTGAAGTTAGTAAATATCTATCACTGGTACAATTCAGCATGCTATGGTCAATTTTTATATACTTGTCTAAATGAAATGTATACTTTTTGTCAACCATTTGATTTTTTTTTTTTTTTTTTTTTTTTTTTTTTTTTTTTTTCACTCAGCTATTTTAACCAGCCTGCCATTGATATTATTAAACGATGCAAGCTCTACAGTGACTCATTAGCACGTTATGGGAAATCTCCCTACTTGTACCCATTATATGGATTGGGAGAACTGCCACAGGGCTTTGCTAGGTGAGTATGTAAAACCTTTAGAATGAAACACGGTATGAAAGCCAATGGCAGAATTTAGATTGAAGCCAAATGTCCGTTTCATAAGTTTTTATTTTCCAATCATTTGGTCTGTAAACCTCTTAACAGGGGAAACATTTCTGGATTTTATGATGCAGTGTAACTTTTAATGAGAGCCCAAATTTTATTTAAAGCTTGTACCTCCCTAATCCAGTGCTCTCTGGTGTGACACATTTTGAATCTGCTATCATTAGTTTATGGATTTGCATCTAGAGTTCTTTGGTTCACTTTCGAACCACAGTTTTAACCATTAATTCAGTGAATTATGAATTGAAATCTAAGAACTTCTTTTGATTCAATATCTTGTGTTTATTTTAGTATAAAATTAGAAATCTATCTATCAATTCTTTTCAGTACAACTGAGATATATAACTTCAATAGTAAAAAGTTGTTGTATGTATCGAGCACTCTATGAAATAAATCCATTACGTATCAGAAGTGGCTCTTTATTATTAACATATTATGTTATACTGCTAGCCTGATCTGTACCACACACACACACACACAACCATATATATATATATATATATATATATATATATATATATATATATATATATATATATTGAAATATATTCATTGTTTTTTGGGGGGGCGGTTGTTTTTTGTTTTTTGTTGTTTTGTTTTTTTTGTATGGAATTCGAAGAAAAAAAAATTTTTAAATTATTTTTCATATAAGTTATTGGCTAAAATTGATAGATGAAATTTATTTCCTTTTTCCCAGCATTTGCTGTGGTACAACTGTATTAAATCACCATAGCCCAAACATCCAACCAAGTAGGCTACAGATTTGACTTCAAGTGTTTGTATTGAACTATCTGTGTCTGGTTGCTTCCCGGTCATATTTTGGGGGTTACAACCTTGAAAATTTGCATGAGTACACCATTAGGCACCATCTAAAAAGTCTATTTTTTTAAGTCTATGGTTAAGTCATTGGTTTGGATCAATAAAGCTCAAATCTTGTCCTGGCATTTCTGGGCATTAATTAGTTTTGGTACACTTGTGGGTTATGGTGATTCATTCAGGCAAGGTAGGGATATTGTATTATCGTTGGTTTAGACGAGTTCCAGTTACATTTGTGTTGCTCTTTGTATATCTTGCAGACTTAGTGCAATCTATGGGGGAACCTACATGTTGGACAAGCAAGTTGATGAACTGGTTTTGGAAGATGGAAAAGTGGTTGGTGTGAAGTCTCAAGACCAGGTAGCCAAATGCAAAATGGTCATCTGTGATCCATCCTATGCTCCTGAAAGGTGTAATAAAGTTGGACAGGTTTGTACACTTGATTCATCTATTTTCATTTCTTAAATATCATTTCTGAATTTCTTCTCTTTTTAATCTTATTACATTCTATAGGAAACTTTAATTTGGTAAATTTTGATGTATGATACCATATCAGACTATAACACTTATGGTGTATGGAGAACTACCAATTACTGCATGTCATTTAATCTCCTATAACTGTCCATATTGAGCTTTAGTAGATGACCCCTTAGTCATAATATCAGTGCATTGGAGACACTGGAATGTTTTTTTGTACAGTAAACCTATCATATTAGAAAAGATATAGAAATTTGTCTGTCACCTAAACTATTCCTTCTAGACTTTATCAGAAATTATCTGCTTCATTAACTGTAACTTTCTTTCCAATCTGAAATTTTTTTTTTTTTTTTTTTTTTTCCTTTTTAACATTTATCAGCATTTGATTATGGCTCTGATGCATTCTGTGTTTTGTTTTATTTTTTTCCTAATATGATGAATTTTATCTTTCTCCTCTTTTAGGTTGTGCGAGCAATCTGCATCTTGGACCATCCTATCCCTAACACAAATAATGCCCTTTCTTGTCAGATTATCATTCCACAAAATCAAGTGGGCAGGAAAAATGGTGAGTGTTGACTGCAACCATAAAACATATCAGATTTTTCATTTGATTTCAATCTAGATGTAACTGTTGAATATACAGTGGGTGGTGTAGATCATATTTTCTTAAAAGTATAAGATTGAACCATCATTGGGAAGATTATTTGTTTCACTTTGAATTTGGTTTTCATTTACCTTGTAGATAATTTTGTAATTCTGTACTTTATCTTTATAACCAGCAAATGTTATATTACTCTTTATATTCTCAAGAATCCAGGAAAATGACCAGTTTTAATCTAATGGACTGGAACAAACAAAATGTCAGTTCATTTTGTGTGTGTGTGTGTGTCTTTCTGGGATATACAAATAGAACTTGATTGGAAAGATATTAGATATTGATACACTTCTGTTGGGCATTATTTACAAGAGACATGCAGAGACTATTGTTCCCCCCCCCCCCAGAATTGATGTTCGGGGATCAATTGTTTTAATTGGTTCATTATCCTCTGAAAACGTTATTACTAATAGTTATTAATTGATACAATATATTAAAATAGTATGTGTACAGTTTTTACTTTATTTTAACTTGGTCTTTATATTTACTTGTTCTTTAATGAACTCCTTGATGAATATTGCCGAACGTATTTCTTGATGAAATGAAATTTTGTATTTTCAGATATTTATGTTTGCTGTGTATCTCATGCTCATAATGTAGCTGCGAAATCCTTTTACCTGGCAATTGTCAGTACAACAGTGGAGTCTGACAAACCCGAAGAAGAGCTCACCATTGGCTTGAACCTATTGGGCAATATCGGACAGAAGTAAGTCTCTCTTTACTTTTTGCTCTATTTCTCACGTCTTTGAATATTAATGGAAACTACAATGTTAAAATGTAAAATCTGATCCATAGCTCGTTGTCATCATAATCAACCTTTAAAGTCTATTGTTGAGGATAGGCCTTTCCCAAGGTTTCTTGTAAGTGACATGTAGACTGATGGGCCTTATCCTGCCGTGCTGATTCACAGCGTGGTATTAGTTTGGCTGTTCGGTCTTTACCACCTCAGCAAATGTATTTAGTACAGTCCTAGACTTTGTCACTGCACTTAAGCTTCTTGATCAGAGCTTTGAAAATGAAGTTGCTTTTCTTTGATTCTCTGATCTCTCTGGTAAGGTATTCTTTTCTGAGAATGCTTTTGGAGTTGGAAGTTTGATGTTAATAGACTTTTCAATTGGAAACAGTAACGTTTGTTTTTTGCTTGAACATTACCTTGTACCATTTAGAGAAAATAATTTGTGAAATTTCCTGAAAAGTGCCGTGTTGGTTTTCAGTTACTAAAACTGAAGTTTCACCTGGCAGAGGGAGGGAAATAAATATTTCTTAATTGATCTAACTGAACTTTTTCTCACTCTCTGCCTTATTTCATTTGCTCTGAATAAAAATAAACTTTTTTTTTTTTTTTCTTCCAGGTTTGTTAGTGTTAGTGACCTTCTAGAACCTACAGATGATGGTTCTCAAAGTCAAGTAAGTATAATACAAACATTACTCCTCTTCCCTCAATGTTTGTCTTCATAAGCATAAAGAAGAAAAATACATCCTGTCAATGCAACTTATTTAAAACTTATCGCTAAAGGACAGGGGTCACAGCTAAAATTGAATCTTGTATTTGCTCACCCCCACAAATTAGTGTATCCATTTAAATTGCCTTATCTTTCCAACTTGTAAATTGAAAATATAGTGAGTGGAACAAATGTTTATTGATAATTTAAAGCAATGATTCTCAAACTTTTTGGCTCTACTGCCCCTTTCAGAGCATATATTTCATGAAATAAAGTTGGTAGAAAATAATGCATTGAAAATTAAATTTCAATGAAGATACAACCAATATTTCCTACGCATTAAGTTGTATGTCTGTCTGAAAAGCTGATTGTACAAAAGACTTTTTCAAAGTTGTTTGGTAGATATTTATGTTGATTTAGATATGAAATTATTTAGCTAAGTTATTAGAATTATTGGTACTTGCTCAAGACTAAAGCACAAAAAGTTTTTTTGTTTTTTGGTGGGGGGGGGGCTTGAACTTTGAGGCCAGCTCATACACAAAAATAATCTTTCTCTTGATATGAAGAAGATGCCCATGGAAACATAATGTAACATATTGCTAAAATGTGAATGCAGATGTACCTTATACCTTATTGTGTATGCTTGTTTTTTTTTTGGGGGGGGGTTCTGTTTTTGTTTTCTATCAAGTTAATCTTCAAAATATTTGAAATGAAATTTTAAAATGTATATCTGGGAATGAGTGGCATCTCGGATGGTCAAATATAAAGATTTTTTTTTTTTTTTTCTTTTTTTTAATTTTTTTTTTATGAAATGTATTTGAACTTCAAACAGCTCTGCTGTAAAAATCAGCTTTTCAGACCTACGACTCTGATGTAGGAGGTATCAATTTGTCTTAGCCAATTTGTTGTGAATCTCTTTGTCCCTCATGAAACAGAAATTTTGATATGAAATCTCATTTGATATTCATACTGTTCAACAGAACTTTTTATGAGTACATATATTGGCTTTGATCCTTGTTTATAGATTTAAATTGAAACCAATATTCGTTTAGTTACATGCACTTTCTCTGTCATCATTAATACTCAAACTTTTTCTTCTACCCCCCAGGTATTTATCTCTAAGTCATATGATGCCACAACCCACTTTGAGACCACTTGCATTGATGTCTTGGATATCTTCAAACGGGCCTCAGGAGAGGAGTTTGACTTTTCTAAAGTCACACATGCTAACATGGATGAGGAACAATGAGGATTGCTGGTGCTGTTGTCAGGAGGCACAGGAGCACTGTTGCCGTCGTCGTCTTTGAGGCCAGGGGTGTCTAAACCATGATAACTCACCCCCGCCTCGTCCTTTCTCCCTCTCTGTTCTTTCTCGACGGCACCCTTCTCCTCTAAGCAACCCATTTTGTACATCCCAGCAGCTTACAGCTAGTCCAAGTCATTAGGCTTTTGACATGCTTGTTCATACTCATAAGTCCTGTCAGTCATCTTTGTGACGTCCTTCTATAATGTAGTCTATTCCTCCTCCTGCAGATGCTTGGTGTTTGCTACTCCTTAGCCGGACATGTGCAGCACCCTCACGCTCTCTCAGGAAGGCTGTACACTATTACAGCAGGGCAGAATTTGTTAGGTATCTTGTTTGCACTTTCCCTGAGGAGAGGAGAGGAAAAATGTCTATTCTTTCCAATGTTTTAGGTTTGCTCTCTCTTTCTTTTTATAATGTTAGAAAGTCTTTGAAATCCGATGGCTCGTTTATTTCTCTTTCCCTCTTCTTCCTCTCTGAAGAATTATTGAAGTCTCTTAACTGCCTTCACTGAAGTTGTTGCTGAATGCCGAAATGTACCTGAGAGATAATTTGTACATGTTTGTCTGGCTTTGCTCCGCTAAATAACCCCAGCCTTGTTCTCCATACATTTCAGTTGTACTATTCACCCTCCCCCATGGCACTGTTATTCCTTCATTTAGGACTACTGAAAATTTCTTGCTAAAAAAAAAAATTAAAAAAAAAAAAACCTGCCCTTTTTAAATCGGGAAGGAAAAAAGAGAAAAAAAACTGATTTTCAAGTTTACTGAAATTAATTTGTTTTTGAGAGTAACAAATTGAAATTTAAATGCCTTCAGTTTTCAGATATTTTTTAATCCTTTCCTTTTATGAATCATGCAAATTTAGGTTCTTCAAGTACATTCCCTGATGTACATGATGATGATGATGATGAAGAAACACTGTATTGAATTTTTTTTTTTTTTTTTTTAAATTATCATGGGACCCTCTTTGTCCATTGACTAGAAACGAAAGAAATAAAGACAGTATTTAAAAATTTGTCTTTTTTTTTTTTTCTTCTTCTTTCCTGTCCCCCTCCCCTGTAAAGTTACGACTTTCTTTTAATTTTTTTAAGATCTAGCTTTGTTGCTCAAATTGGAAAGAGAAAAATTTCTGTTCTGTCAAGGGAAGATCTTGCCTTGCGAATAGACTCATTCTTGATTTAACGTCAGGGAAGGTTCAAACAGTCTTACAATTTTTGCCCTGTTTCAAATGATGGAAAACACTTTGAAAATACAAAAAAAAAAAAAAAAAAAATGCTAACATGACTAAATGAAAAAAAGAATAAACATAATTTGAACTCCTTATCTTTGTAGTCCATTTTACTGATTAGAATCATAAACACTACCAACTCTTTGCAATCACACTGACCATACATAGGCAGACCACACATAACACAAAAAGGTGATGACAATTTAATGACAGATTTTAAAATATTTAAAGAAATGACATTAAAAGAATTAAATCCATCTCTGCTATGATGAATGTAATCGGTGTCTGTGTACTTATGCCTATTTTGTAATGCATAAATTGTAGTATCAACCTGCTCTATATTTAAGGGTTTTCTCTTTATTTCTTTTTTTCTTTGCTGTACCATTCAGTTTACAACCGCCCCTCCCCCTTTAAAGAAAACAAAAAACCCTTCAATTTCCTCCTGTCTTCTCTTCTACTGTGTTAACTTGAATGTTTATTAAAGAGAGAAAAAAAAATAATGCAGAATTGTAATTTCTCAACGTTCAGTTTCAGGAAAGGTCATTTCTTAACCAAATATGAAAAACAAAACCCAAATTTGCGAAGAGAAAAATTGAATCAATCAACGCAATAACAAACTTGACTTGTTTCCCCACACTTTCTCTGGAAAGTGAATTACCCCCCTCCCAAAATAAAGGATAAAAAAAATGCTGCAAAACCGAAAAAGAAAATTGAGATACTTAAATCCAAATCGGCTCTTGTGATTATTATGGCAAGGTAGCCACTCTGATCATGTACATATACTTGTATGTATGCATGACTATTCAACATTGTTAAAATGATGCTTATCTATAAAACAAGGGCAAATAAAATTCATGTGAAAATAAAACAGATTTCATTTCTTCCTCTTTATTTTAATTTTAAATTTTTTTTTTTTTTTTTTTTTTTTTTTTTTTTCCAACTAGCATTCTAAGGGAAATCATGAATCTGTGCCACCCAGTCGGTTGGGCTTACAACACTCCTGCTCAGTATTATCAATTTGGATATTTGGGGGGTGTTTTTTGGTTTGTTTTTTTTTTTTTCCTTTAATTTTCCTCAATTTGGAAGTTGCCTCCAAATTAGGGGTGGGGGTTGCAAAAGCATTTGAATTGGCAACATTGGACTTTCAAAATCAAGAAGTTAATTTAAAAAAAAAAAATATCTAAATTGGCAATGCTGCTCCGACTGAACTTTAAAGTGTTGATTAGATATTATATCCCAGTTCATAGGCATATCATTGAGTTAGTTTTTGGCTCAGGAAAATGAGGTTCAATCTAATAGTGTTATAAACTGATCAGTATAAAGCAATGATCAGATCACTTAGACTGTGAGCATAATACCATAAATAAGAAAATGATGGCTACAATTTGATTGAGATGATGATTCTCAGGCATAATGAAATTCTCATTATTTGTCTGTCTTAAAAGTATCAAAAGTTGCATACTTTTATATTGACTTCTCTGGCTGTCTGCTCATCTTCAGATGAGTGTTATGTTTTCATGTCAGGTGCTCAATGTATATTTTGTTGAGAGTGTAGATTTTTCCATTGAGTGTAAACTAATTAAATGCTGTTTGGAAAGTAATAGCAAATGCTAACCTCATTGGTACAATGTATAGTTCAAATGTTTAAGTGTCGAAATAGGAACCATGTACATCCATACACTTTTGCCATCGTCACAGACTCTTTATGCCCGTGTGATGAAACTGGAGTTCTGGACTCAGGATGAGGTGAAGTTTCATAGGGCAAATTGAGCATTATCATGAAGCAAATCTTAGGTTTTTGTTGAGCTCATACGGAACCCACTTATCAAGCCACTTCACTACTGTTATTGGTGACACTTCTCTGATACTTGGGCATATTGTGTGTTCAACTAACATCTTCAGTTGTTCATTGTCAATTGCAGATGGACACCCCTGCCCTCTTGATCTTCAAGACTCATTTCCACAATGAGACTTCTTGATCTAATGCTTCACCGCATATGCTGGGGAACCATTCACCTCCTCCTAGGTTAATATTCAAAGCTATTTTAGAGATAGAGATTAAGTCAGTCCTTGTCCAAGAGGACTATATGCTGGGGGGGGGGGGGTATGATGAAATTCTCATTTGTCTGTTTTAAAAGTTATATCAGAAGTGATACATACTTTAATATTGACTTCTCTGACTGTCAGTTCATCTTCAGACAAGAGTTTTATATATTCATTTATATATCTCAAATTTCAAGGTGGGGATTTTGGGGGGTTTTTCCTCCCCCTTCTTCCTATTCTCCCCCTTCCTTTCATTTGTGGGTAGACACTTAAATCCAATCTACAGATAACTCTGAAAATAAACTGAGTATTAGTTTTATATAAAGAGAAAGAGATAATTTCTAATCATTCAAACCAGCGGTATGTGATGTAATATAAGCTACAACTAAAACTTGGTATCTGCCATTATTTTCCGAACAAATAATTAGATCGGTGGTGTTCGTTTGAATTTTTTTTTTTTTTTCATCTAAAACCCCATCTCCTTCTTGTCTAACCTCAAGTCACTTGAATTGCTGTGTTTATATTTCAATTTAATTCTGAATCTCTTGCACCTAGTATCATGGATGCATCCTTCATGGTGATGAGTCCTTTTTGTAGCTGTAAGAGTAGGATTATTTACATAACAAAAATTATGATTAATAAATCAATTCTCTTGCTACCCCACCCCTGTCTAAATTCAAAAGAAAAAAACGAATGCTGCTGGACACAAACTAAGGGATCAGCTTATCATAAACTTACATTATGAATTGATCTCTGTGTGTGTGCTCACAAAATTTTAAGTTTCCACTAAAAATGGTTGGGGGCTAGGCTAAGTCTTGATACATATAAATACTGGAACGTATAACATAGACCCAGTAACTGCGTTTAAACCAGTTTGTGGTTAGCAGTGTTTTTTTTGTTTTTTTTGTTGTTGTTTTTTTTAATCTACCTCTTATACCAAAAGATCTTTATAACAATTTCTCTCTGCAAAATATTTTCAGTTTGCAATGGGTACTACAAAATTTCATAAAACTAACTAGAATCTAGATTTCATTCACTATTTGAATTTATATCTTAGTGTCTACATGCATATTATTAGACAGATGAATGGTCATTCGAAGAATTATTAGATCATTTATCCATGAAGTATTTTCAAAGAAAAAATTGATGGTATTAAGGCTCATTCTAATATCCTGTCATGAATTTTCAGATATTTTCGTCAAAAACTTCATAATTCATATTAACAATACAATAATTGTATGTGTGCCAAAATTTAAACACTGGCCATTGTACGAAATTAACATTTGCCCTATATAATAAAGACCAGCGGTTCTTGAGAAATCTGAGAATGAATTTGAAGATAATAGAAAGTACGTAGAAATATCTCCCTTGACGTCTGCTCACTAGAATTATCTAAATTTAGATATAAAATATCTAAATTGGCAACACTTAATAGTAGTGACTGAAATACTTCGAATAGTTTCATCTGACGGACGAATAATTATTTTTCATGACAATTGGAGCAGGCTGCTCTACACACCATAAGGTCTTGCAAATGCGAAGTAGAAAGCCATAATTTCTAGATTCATAAATACGAACATTGAAGACATTTTATTGAACTGACTCCTTTGGTGGTTTTTCAGGGGTGATAACTCTTGTCAATTACTGCTCGTCGATCTACGTCTTGATAGTTTTAATTAATCAGAAAAGAATGAATTTTAAAATTTATTGCATATTCTCGATATTCGATTTAAATATCGGTTTGATGTGTCAGTCGGCATATTAATTCTTTTTTTTGTTTTTGTGTTGTTGTTTCTTTTTTGTTTTTGTTTTTTAATGAAAGGTTTTAGACAAAAAACGTTCATTGGTGGAATGTGCCGACAGTTTTATTATGTATCAGATATATAATGGAGCTTCTGCATTGTCTGCACTTAACATTAGTTACATTATTTCTTTTCAAAAACCAAAGGAGACTGGATGGATTGTATTATAATCGTTCATCATCGTCTTAGTTGAGCAGCCCTCACTTGGAATCACAACTTTTTTTTATCTTTATAAAGGTTGATTCAATCATAGACCCATCCCCCCCCAAAAAAAACAACAAAATCTAGCTTATGTAATGCCTTTTCTCTATTTCGAGAAGAGGCATCAAGGGTCGTGAGTTCTCACGGAAACTTTATTCTTTATTCCGATCTGCACTGTTAAGCCGGTTTCCCTGGAGCAGCTACGGAATAAATTGAGTTTAGTATCAATAAAAAGCAACAATTGAAGTCAACAGATCAATAACAATGAAGGCTTTTGTGTTTGTTTCAATCAGGGAAGGAGTCTAGCCTCTTGGGTAATCAAGCGCGGACCGCTCCGCTAGTTTAAGGAGATATTCTTAGATTTGTTTACAATAGTTACGGCCCTTGGCACAGAAGCAGACGTGCTCCGAACTAGGGAGGATATCACTTACCTCCCTTTAGTGGACGGGGAGATAACTCCTTGATAAATTATACACCAAAATTAATTCAAGTGTGCTACCAATTTTTAAGTACTTAGATGTCGCAAGTTAGTTTTTAATTTTTAGGGGAAAAAATGCCGAAATCTTATCTAAAGGCATCATATTGAGAAACTCTAACATTAAAGGGAAAGCAAGTTGCTTCCTATTCACTTGAAAATACAACACTGATATTAGATTGTTGCTCAAGTAAAAAGCTTATTTGTTAGTTTTCTTTTCTGTTTGTTTGTCTGTAACTGCAAATTTTTCAATTTGAGGCTATAAAATTTTGCCAGTAAAAAAAATCTACCAATTATTGGAAAGAATGGACTCTTTCACTTTAAGTTTAATCTTTTCTTCACAGAAAAAGTCATTTCATCGAAATTCAAAGATGTTTATTTTTCAACTGGTATTAGTTGTCAATTGAGTTTTCCAGACGATTGAACTTCTTGTAGGCGTTAACAGATTTTAGCCGATCGATTCCTCATGTGTATTCTACATTTGTCAACCCCGTGTATAAGTTGGACGCATTGACATCGGCCACCTGCGATTAACTTGTCACAAAGGAAGCATTGCTAATAAAACAAACACTTCAATGGAACTGACTCAACAACTACTGTTGACCATGTCTGTTTGCTTCTAATTTAAAAAAAAAAAAAAGATAGCAGCTTTTGAATTTTTGAATTGCTTGAAGTATCAATATTGTTGCTCAAGCTCAACCTGGATTTTTTTTTTTATTTATTACTACTTAAGTGAATGCAACTGATAATTATAGAGTAGTATCCCTTGACAGAAAATATAGCCAATTATCTGTTGTATGATTTAAGTAAAAGTTTTTTCCTTGTAGGTTGATACTCTTGAATTTTACTAACTTTACCTGGGTTTCTCTGGTTAGCAAAAATGCTCTCTAAATTCCCAAGGGAGCAGCCGAGAACACTCGTCTTGAATCTCCCTTACCATATTAATCATGATCTTTTGTGAGCCGAGATGATTGGGTACAAGAACTCCTGACTATTGACTATTGACTCTTTTAAAAATTTTCAACGATACCACAATTCTTCAATATTGAAATATTTTTAGACCTCAGTCATCCCTGTGAGCTTGTGTATCCCAGGAAATACCAGTCCCAGACTAGTTTTAAACTAATTTAGCCATGTCCCCAAATTAAGTGACACATCTGTGTGTGTATATATAAATATATATATTTATTTTTTTTAAATATTACAAGAATGTTTATAATTATGCTTAAGTTAAAGAAATATCATTAATGGATCAATTCTGAAGATAATACCTGAAATATTTGTTCATGTAATCCAAGAAGCTGTAGATCACTTTGAAACATTGATAACTAATAATTGAAGTTTTAGGCTATATTCTCTCAAATATAAGTATCATATCATGAAGGTGTTTCTTCTCATTTTGAAAAATAGATGCTTGCTTTCAGGGCCTGGATTAAGGTAGTTCAGGGCCAGTAGCATATGCTATAAAGGGGGCCCCAAATACACAGTAATAGAACATACATTTCTTTTTTACTTGCATAACATTTTTTTCCGTTTGCAAAATAGACATAATACAACAAACGTCAGACACTGCAGTAATAGTATCACTTTTTGTTGTGATCTTGGTGTGATAGCAAGGACTTTCAAATACCTTTGTATTTATATATCACATTTACCACCTTGTAATTAGCTTTGTATCTTGAATATAAGCAAAATTAAAAGTGATAATTGGCTCAAATTGCTAACCTTAAAGACTGATTTTCATAAAAGTTGAAAGCTGAAAGGGCTTAGCTTCGCAAAAGATTGGTGGGAGAGATTGACTCAGCAGTTGAGGTTGGGGGCTATGAGCATTTTTTTTTTTTTTTTTTTACTCCAGCCTGTGAAGTGGATTTTTAAGCTGAGGCCAAATCCCCAACCCTTTAAAGCAAGGTTGCGTAGATACAACCTTGGACTCACGCTCTTAGGTTTTATAAAAGTGTACTCCTCCTGGCAGATGTATGCTAGCCCCTTTGCAGGAATACTCCAACAGTGAGGCAGGCGTGTGGCTAGACCACTGGACATGAGCACAAGTGCAGAATCACTGAATTGGGATTGACTGTTAGCAAGAATGTGGTGCAGGGCCCTCAAAATTGCAGGACCTGTACTAAGGCAATAATCATTCTGGTACCAATTACTTTATGGACACCCTGTATGTAAATGTACGTCTAATTCATTAATTTAGTTTCCTTTGGATAATTTTTTAACAATAAAAGAAATGATAATCCTGTTAAGTCAAGGCGAGTTAAATTTCAATTTCAGAAAGAAAATTTGAACTAAAATAAGGAAGAAAAAAAAAGAAAACCTTTCAATCATGCTGAGGTTATTTTTCATGCTTGTATTCTAATGAAATATTTGATACTAGGATGTTGGGCGTAGAATGGAAAGATCAAACAAAGGATAAGATTTCCTTCTCTCAAATCGTGTGGGTCAAATGAGAAACAAGGTTTTCTTCATTTCAGATCACTTGACCACTTCCGATAGTGTGGGTCTCAGAACTTGGCCTTACGTTCCCCAAAGCTCTGTGTGCTATGTGACACTATAGAAGTGAGGGGTTTATTAGAAAAATCTGAAAGTGAAGACTGAGAGATAAAGGCCTGACCACCCCCTTTTCGAGGTTAAGGGTACTATACAAAACCAGGTTAAGGGCTTGTTTGTAAAAATCAGGACAGTTGCCCAGTGGGTTTTTGAGATAACCCAGACTAAGAGAACAGATAGAATCTATACAGTAAAGCAAATAATATTGAATCTGGGAGGAAAGTACTAAAAAGGTCAGGCTGGCAAGGCCCGGACAGAATACAGATGTATGATTAATCACATTTCTGAGAGAGAATTATGAATCGTCAAGTTTTCAGGAATTCTTTGGAATGGTCATACCATTTTAGCTTCCAGGCAAGTAAAATTGATTACCGGAGGGAATTGGCTCCACCTATCACCTACACATATTTCTAGGGGAAATTTATGGATCACCAAATTTGGTGAAGGCGGAAGGGAAAATTACTCAAGTCAGCACAATCTCAAATTTACCAGCTGATGCGGGGGGGGGGGAATAATCAATCATAAACACTTCAGCCATCAACACCCCCCCCACACACACAGACAGAGCCAGTTATCATATAAGCCAGATTTCTTTGAGTAGCAGAAGAAATGCAGGGAAATCCACAGTCATGTGCCACAACAAAAAATGCTGACACCGAAAGACTTATAGTTTTGACTCTAGAACTTTGGAGCTATACAAATAGATATACCAAAAGACATTGAGTAGATAACCCAAAAGACAGACTGATAGTCATTCCATTGTGTCCTCACCGGCGTTTACTTTGCTCAGTCTCCCAGTATATATACTGACAAACTTGTTTATTACACACCCAGTGATGATTCTTCATTTTCAACACCTTGTGGTTTTTGTTCGAATGCCACAGAATCTTTAGCTGATAGCCACACTCTTTAAGATCTGAAAATGATATGGGCAACATGGAAGTGACTAGAAAACAGAGATCGGCAACTAGTCAACTATGGCCTGGCCAGCATTGCACTTCAAATGGTGAAGGGTAGCAGAGACCAAGCTGGTGTCACATTCAAAAAGTAGGAAAAAGGGACATGTATGTAAACATTCTGCAAATGATCACTGCATTCTCTGTGCCCCATGGGGACTTTTCTTTGGTTACAATTATAGATAGTACTAAGGGGCTCAAAATATGTTATTGTATGCAGGAAGCTATATCTCATGATCACTTTCAGATAAGGTTTGATAACATCTATGATTATAATAAACTGAATACCAAGGCCGTTGTTCATCTTGGGAATTTAGAAGTAAATAAATTTTTGTTGCTTATGCAATATACAAAAAAAAAAAAAAAAAATTCACCTCCCAATTAGCAAACACTTCTGCAAAGTTTTTTTCTTTTGATGAGAAAAACAAAGAGATACAAGGAAGAAAAAAAAAAAAAAAAAATTTCAAAATGCATACATGTACAAAACTTGAATTTTAAATGTTTAACCCATTAACTGCGATAGGAGGAATAGTCATCCATTGCAAGATAAAAGCTCTGACTCACAGATGTGATAGAGTTACCATCAATCACAATGAAATAAACTTTGAGGGAGTCATATAACTGCAATGATGGAGATTCTGCAGTTAAGGGGTTAATATAGCAAAAATGCCTTGACCGCATGATGTTTTATTCCCCCTAACCAAGGCCTTAGAAGACAAATACATAAATAATGTATTTTTTTTTTTTTTTAAATAAAAAATAAAATAAATAAATAAATAAATAAATAGATAAAAAAAAATTTTTAAATAAAAAAAAAAAAAAAAAAAAAAAAAAGAAAGAATTGAAAAAATAAAAGGGAGGCACACTAATATATGACGATGAGAAAAGTCGAACTATTCAAAATAAATTTTATTTATAAAAAGTGTACTGGATCATTGTGTTATCATCAGGTATTCGCTCGTTTAAAAATTGCAACCCGTCTCCAATTTCTAAGTCACTTGCTTTTGGTAAGACAAAAATGCATCCTTTTATAAACCACCTGTAACAGTTTCTTAAATTAAATTTTTATTTAAACTAAAAAACCTTTGTAAAAAGATGCAGGTTTGAACTCATTTCATTGGAAAATGAAATAGCTGGCAACGTAAAGAAATGGATGCTTGAATGAGGCTAGCACATGTTACACTCATTTCAACTGTTAAATACTGTTCTTGAGTACAGTGTTGCTAATTAGCTAATTTTTGAAACATAAAATTAGTGTGGATTCTATGCTTTTGTCTTTAAAGCCATGTCATTAATGAAACATCCTGTATGAAATTGTTATGGCAGCCAATGGGGGCAAAACATGATACAAGGTTTAGTTTAACATGAGGGCCCTTACGCATACATGTGGGTAAGGACAAAAATTGCTCAGTCTCAACGAGCAATGTCTTCTAGCATCAGAAATGTCCTTCCACTTGCCCCCCCCCCTTTGGTGTGATATAGCGGTGCAGCTGCAGAATGGGAATCCCCTAGGAATAGGGCATTACATACTTTTTGAGGTCACACAAAGTTTTCGTTGAATAAAATCCACTCCTCACTACAGTGATGTCACCTCCAAACAGTTCTGTTTGGATAAGGGGCCAGGGTGCATAAAGTGTTGGCAGTTGAGTGATGCAGTGTAGAGTTAGAGTAGTAGAGTTTGATTTGTGCAGCTGTCAAAGTTGTTGCGAGTGACACATAATCAAAGACTGGTGTTCTGGTTACTTGAACCATAATTCTTTTGTTACAGTATCAATTGGATTTCATGCCAAGAACAGTTCATTAAGATCATTTCCCCATTATAACATTTATGCAATGAAAAGATCTAAAGTTTGCATATATAGCAATATTTCACAAGTATTGATTGAATTTAGTTAAGAATATGAACAAGATCTTTGAGTTGTTGGAATTCCTTAGATGAAGTAATTTCTCATTGAATTATTTAACAGCTGCTTTTTATCATAACACTTAGATTGTTACATCCTATGAAAAGTAGCCTGAATTGGATGTCACTTCAAGTGAGCAACATGAATAGGGCATAAACAGTCATAAAGTCACATCCTGTGCATTGGGATAAAAACCAATCAATAAAGATGAAAGGAGAGAAAAAAAAAAAAAAAAAAACACAACTAAATCAAGAGGTCTGGTTAGTCACTCAATAGAAACCATGATATTTTGGCAGCATACCTTTTTGGGGGTGATCAATTAAAAAAAATTGAAATTAGATAAAAATGGAAAATGGTGTGATCAACAAATAAGTCACTTGTATTCTGTTGGTCAGTAATCACTCAAAAAAAAAAAAAAAAAAAAAAAAGAGCGAGCAAGCGAGCTTCAAACTAAGGGGACAATTTAGCACCCTAGGAGCTGTAAATTTGTGTACAAGGGTAACTTGACACCACAATAGGTGGGATTGACTTCTGATGACCTCCGAATTGACACTAAATTGACCTTTAATTTTGGCACTTTTCAGAGAAATTCTTCGGTTTAACAGTGTCCAAAACAAAACGTTGAATAGCATTGAACCATTTTATAATAAGACACAGAAGGAGAAAATTCTGGTATGGAGATAAATTTAAAATATTTTTATGATTATTTGATAAAATATATTCAAATAGGTCAGCTACCCCAAACAATCTTTGGTTAACCCACTGAAAGGGACACAATACCTACATGGAAAAGCTCCATGTTAGAATTTACAATGTATGAGCTTCTGGTATTGATTAAGTTTTACCTGAGCCAACCCCATCGGCCAAGCTAGAATACACACACACACACAAACATCAAACAGATGCTATTTAGATAGTGGTACAGAAATTCTAATAATTGGACTACATAGGGCCCCAACATTCAGGTTTATATCTAGCATAGTTTAAGATATGATTATAAATTCTTTTTCTATCATGTACTTTTTTAACAAACACACACACACACACACACAAACATCAAAATTTACAGAGACATTTTTTTCCGCGTCATTATTTCAAAAGGCATAAATATCAACTGTTCTCCTTCCAAGAATTGTAAAAACAATTGAAATCAATCTTTTGGTTGCTTTTATCAGCATCATAACATTTCGGGTGATCCATTCCACGATTTGTTTTGTTTTTGTTATTCATTCAACAGACAAATAAAAAAAAATTTGAAAAATGAAATAAAATTTTTTAAAAACTAAGAAAAAAAAAAAAAATAGATAAATGATAATACAAGCAAATTGAAAAAAATAAAAACAGACAAACTAAAAAAATAAAATAAAATAAAAGATAAAATAAACTAAAAAATAAAACAAAATTAAAATAAAAATAAAATAAGCAAATTAAAAAAATAAAATAAAATAGAACAAACAAATTAAAAAAGCCTTTTCCTTCCTTACAGATTCTACACCTGAAGAAGTCTGCAGAATGGACCTACCAAGAATTGTGATTACAACAAAAGCAACACAAAGAATGTGTTCAGTAATCTGCCCAATTTGTGTTTCTCAAAATCATCAACAGTACAGATTTTTCACTCATTAAAATGTCTACTCTTGGTGGCTTTTCATTATTTGATTTCTAACAAGTAAAATATTATTCAATACAAAAAAACCGTTTAAAAAATAAAAAAATAAAAAAATAAAAAAAACGTTTTCTGTAGAAGTGAGCATAATTTTCACAGCCTTGTTTACATGTACGTGTCCTGGGCAGTCTTTACGGAGGAGCCTTTATTATCTGTATTCTTACGGCTGTCATTATTCAAATCGTGGTCATTCACTTTCCTCGCCCTTTTGTGGCAGGAAACAAAACGGAGAACTCTTTTGAAAAGATCATTGAGTGGTCGTAAAGAACGCATCCATTCCGGAAGAAACTTCCAGTTTCGCAGTTTGACAGGAAGTACCTGCGGACGCTTTGCTTGTAAGACTTTGATGATGGCGATGATTATTATCAAAAGCACGATTGGGATAAGAACAGCAGCCATAACGTACCAAGCTGCTACTGAAAGACCCAAAATAATGGCCGGAAACAGGAAAAACATTAAAAACAAATACATGATGGCAAACCAGCGATATTTAGCTGTGGTGGTCCCTAAGAATTTCGCCATTCCAATCGGGAATCGCAGAAATGGTATCGGATAGAATAACACGATTCCTGACAGATTGAAAAACAAATGGCACAAAGCGACTTGTAAGGAATTTTTAAGATTATCTTCTTGGACAAGGGCTGCTAATAAGCCCGTCGTTGTCGTGCCGATGTTGGAGCCAAGAGTTAAGGGATACATACGATCCAAAGAAATAATACCCATACCGACTAGTGGAGTGATGGAGGAGGTGAAGATTGAACTGCTCTGGACAAGCATGGTGAGCCCGGCCCCGACAACGATGGCCACGTAGCCAGTGAAGTAGGCACAACAGCCTGGGAAGTCGTCATTGACAACTTTGCGTATGACCTTTGCGATGCTGCCACGCAATAAAGAATGTAGGAGTTTGACGATGAACATCAGACAGAGGCAAAGAATTAAAAGTGAAAGAAACAACATTAGGAGACCAATGGCCCAGTCATTCCATACGTCAGCCAGCGGTTCAAAGAGGTAACCACCTACAAAAAAAATATAAATAAAATAAAATACATAAAAAATAAATAAAAATAAATGAATAGATAAAATGAATAGATAAATAATAGATAAATGAATGAATAAAAAAATTTTAAAAATAAATTTTTCAAGTGAGAAAATATAATGAAATAAAATTAAGAAAAACAAGAAATGAAAAATGAGAAAAAAAAAGAATAAATTATGAAAAATTTTTTTTTTAAATTTAAATAAAATAAAAATAGAAATAATGAAATAAAATATTAACAATAACAAGAAATGAAAAATAAGAAAAAAATGAGAGAGAGAAAAAAAAAAAAAGAAAAAAAAAAAAAAAAAAAAAGAAAGCCCCACTGTGGAGCAGTGGTTAGTATGCTAGTATGCTATGTTCAAAATACGGTAAGAAAAAAGTCAGTTATTACCTTATCGAGATAATAACCAAGGGATAGGATTAGTCAGTCAGGGCAAAGGTTAGTTTTTGTTAGGTGCTTCAGTTCTTTCAAAACAATTATTTACACTGACTCAGCAAAAAAGACAATGAGCAGAGTACAACTGAAGAAATAATAGTAGAAATAATAGTTTCTATCAATTATCTCCCTTGAGTTTCACTCGAAAAATATCTAAATTTAGTTAAAGAATTTAGATATTTTAAAAAAATTTTTTTTTTCAAATTTTTTCAAATTTTTTTTTTTTAAATTTGAAATTAAAAAAAATTTTTTTTTAAATTAAAAAAAAAAAAAAAAAAAAAAAAAAAAAAAAAAATTGTACAATGGCCCAAAAATGATTTCATATGACAATCATGGCAGGCTATTCCACACCCCATAGAGTCCAGCCCCTCCCAAAATTCCTTCTGAACAGGCCTGTTGTACTAGCTATAATTATTTAGTGTAGAGAGGATTAAGGAAAAACATCCAACATTTTCTTTTTTCTCTGTCCAAATGTTGTACAACACTTTCTTTGCATTGCACAATTGTTGTAAATACAAAATTTACTTATCACATATTTAATTTTATGAACAGGTGTTTGGTACAGACCTTCCTTGGGGTGGTGGTTAGCGAGCTAGACTAATAAACCATTACTACCATGTAGCAAGCTTGATCTTACTATATTATTAAATGAGACCTATATATACATATATATGGTACAGATCAGGTTAGCAATATAGCATTATGTAAAGCAACATCTGATGTGTGATGGATTTACTTCATGCCACTTCTTGGGAGTTCGTGCCGAGCCCTTATAGAGGCAGCACCTACATCTTTCCCACACCCCAATCTCCAGTACCTCTCACGTCTTAGCCAAATCATCACCATTGCTTTGTTAATACCACTTCAGCATATGAAAGGTTTTTCATGGGAACGACTCACATTTGAATAGTGTAGGAAACTTGTGTATATTGTAGCCCCAAGAATCAGGTTTTCAATATGGAGAAACATTGCAAATTCATTTTTTCATTGTTCATTTGGCTTAGTGTCCAGAGTTAGTAAGCTCAAGAAGGTCAGTCCACAAAGTATTCAGCCATTTATTATTAGGAAAAGAAAATAGCCTACCTAGAGAAATAGTGCCTTAGTCCACTTCAAAGTACTCCCCTTGGAACCCCAGACACTCATCCCAGTATCCCTTTCACTTTTTAAAACAGTCTGCAGAGTTATCTCTCGAAATAACTATCAGCCGTCAGTTTCATTTATCTTGTCCATAGTCTCAGCATGAGAAGCTAGAGGTAGAAGGGAGCCAATCTAGATAGTAAGATGGGGGGGGGGTAGAAACCGACAGGTCTGGGGGATGCAAGATTTTCCCAAACTAAACCCTGCACAAGACATGGAGGAGGGGACTTCACTTAGTACACAAATTTATTCAATGGCGTTTCGTTGCCGACTAAGTAACCTCACAGGAGAGTGTTCAGACATCCACGGTAAGGTCCAGTCTGATTGGATGCCAAATTGCATCCAGGTCACGCAATCGCTCAGAGATCTTTTTCAAAAAAATGGACCGATACTTCTCCCGAATAGACCTTGTATCTTTAAAAGAATTACTCACAATCAATCCTCGTCTTGTTTTTATCCCTACAAATCTTCATCATTGTCAAGTGCGAATCATTAAAATCTTTTGTCGCAGCATGGATAATGGCTTTCTTGTTCAACTGGAAATAGAACAAACACTTTATTGAATGTATTTGCTTCCAAGACAGAAAAAAAAGATTGGGCCATAATTTATTTCACACATAAATGCAAGCGTCTGGGAACCACTGTAAGTAAATATTAACTGTCATTCTGAACAGATATATATAACACACGATTCCTTTGATTGTCAGTGTAGGCAATCAGCTTAAAAAAAATGAGCAACACTTGTTTTAGATTGGATAATGTAGGACATGGTCCAGAGTCTCCAGCTGAAGTTCACATTTACCACTCAGCATCTAATTAATGTCATCTGGTCAGTTAATTCAATGATGTGAGATTTGGATTAACATTAGATTTAGGGAGATTGTAGATGAAGAAATAAATGATGCAGCTGGAAAATCTACAATAACTGAGTGTTGAAAACTTATCCAATACAAGACAAACAATTGAACCCTCTCCTCTCACAGACTTATTTCAGACCAAACAACTCGCCTACACAAATAAATACCCCCCCTGCAATTAAACAACCCACAATACAGAAATATCCCCATTTTTTTTCCTCAATCTCAGACAGTACTGCAGAGAAAAGTATGCTGTTTAAACAGCATACTTTTTTCTGTGGCACTGCAGGTTCCTCTGAAAAAGATGGCTTGCAACTACCAAAATGCATCAAAACATGCCCACTTGATAAAAATTTGAGATTCTTCACGTTCCAATCATCACTTTCATCAACACACATGTATAACAGAAAGTAAGGGTCTAGTTTTGCATTTAGTTACATTATAAATAAATTTTTCTCTAAACCTTTCACCAAGGTTCACTCAGTATGTATGCCAAATTTGGCTGGGCTGCACCAAAGTTTAGGTACTTTTTAGAGCATGACAAACACTCGGACAACTTTCACTTTAATATATATATATATATATATATATATATATATATATATATATATATATATATGGCCAAATAGAGGTAAGAAGATTGTTGTCTGAAGGAGTTTTTTTGAAGGAAAACATTTAAAAAAGGTGAAGAATATTAAGAACATCAATGTGTATAATTTATACCTTTGCCTTACCTGTATAATTACTTTCGTAAACGGTTTCGTAATTTTCTTCAGCAATTCTGGATTTGTAGTATTGACAGACGTAAGCCCTGTACTTTTTACCATTGCTTCACTCAACACAAAAAGGTAACCTGTTGAATGAGAAGAAAATACCTTTTTATGAAAGATTCAAATAATCATCTCGATTCATATTCACAGCAACAAAAATACATATCCAAGATAAGGAGTTCTGTTCAAAGATTATCAGATCTGATATGCATTGGAAGAAGGCCGTTGAACGCATCAATCGAAATATGGAGAACTAATCAAATCAACCTTCCTAAGATGATTCATTAGAATAAATCAATGAAACAAAAGCAGATTTTTGTCCTCAACGGAAAAAAAAGCTGGGGAATATCATTTGCTAAAGGCATCAGTCATTGTTGTTGTCATTTCCACTTTTTTCTCAATTGGATAACTTTGGTTGAAATATCAAGGAATAAATTTTAAAAGTAGGCTTATGGACAGAAGCGACTTAGGGACTGGTGAGTTGTGGCCAATCTGATTTTTTGTATCCATTTCATACAGAGATTTTTTAAAATCATATTTATACCTCTTTAATCTGGCAATCTTGAAACCTGGTCATTGCAGGACCACTAATGATATTGGAAAAGAGAAATCTCTACGTAAACAAACAAAAATGCTCTGTCAACAAAATTGAAACAAATCAAAACTATTAGAATATCACTGGTAAAAGACTTTGTAGAAATTGAAGCTTCGAATTCACTCACCTGAAATGGCTTCAAGGGGTAGTAATACTATGACTGCAAGCCAGTTGAACATATCATGGATAGTAGCACCGGCAAATGCTCGCCGGAAGTCATCAACATTTGTAATCTGTCCGATGGCAACGATGGTATTTGTGACAGAAGTTCCGATGTTGGCACCCATAATAATTGGAATGGCTTGTTGGACACTCAAAACTGGAAAAATGTTGACATGAATAAATGAAAAACATGACTGAAAGAGCACAGATACACTAGGGTTTTTTTCTTGTGTGAAGATCTAGTAAGAGAAGGGAAGGGAATGGAAGAGAGAATAAACAATGAAAATTTAAAGTATAGTATTTGAATTCAAAGGTAATGTGTTAACTTTCTATTGGAATTAATAACATTCTTTCTTCAACTTCCTCGCTCAAATGACATCCGATTAGGAGCTTTAATGGATTTTCCAACCTGTGCATACTGAATGCAGCACACACACACACAAAAAAAAAAAAAAAAAAAAAAAAAAAAAGCAAATAATCATATTTGTGTACAACTCATATGGTGTGCACAACTCTTATCAATGTCAGGAAAATCCAAGAATACTATGCGCACAGTTCACAATACCTTAAGGTTCCATCAAAAGTAATAGGCTCGATTCTTTCAGGGCAAAATAAGTCAGTTTTATGAGACTCTTCACAGGAGTACACTTATACAGGTCATACTTTTTACGATCTTTTGCATGTCAGTTTAATACAATAATATCAGTGCTAAGGAACTATTAAATGTTAAAATAAACACATTTTAACAATCTTCATTTTTTTTAAAAAAATCGTAAACTACTTGTACAATTGAAAGACTCTTGTTAATTAAATTGGACAAGCAAGCAACAAGCGAAATGGAACCAACCACAGGAAAAGGAAAGTAAATTTAGATTACAAATATGAAATATGGGAAAAACATTGAATAAATTTAAAGATATTGTAAAGAGTGGCCTTGAATACAATATCTACTTTATATGGTTAAAGAAGAAATGGACTGCTAACATGGTGTACACATAAACGAACTGTCAGACTGAAAATTGACCGATGTGCATATAAGACACACACACACACAAAAATTACTAAAATGAATAATACAATTAGAAATAGCGAAAATAGTTGATTTATGTAATAAAACAGAAAAACAAACAAAACTTACTGCTTTGGCCAACCATCGTGATTACAATCGAAGTAGATGTGGAACTGCTTTGTACTAAGACAGTGGCCAATACACCAATCATTAAACCAGCCACCGGATTTCTCAAGACTTCATTGTCTCTGAAGATCTTTCCTGCAGCCCGTCCTAAATTAAAGCAGCAAATATTGAACAAATAAGTCAATGCTGTATTAACAAAAAAATAAGATAAATTGGGGGGGGGGCCACAAGTCGAAATTTAATCCTCATGGATAATAAAATTGCCCGATTATGGATTCTGTTGTTGCAGCAACTGATTCAGACCATCAGTCTATGGCAGTGAGTAAACAGCACCAATTGGAAATAAAGAATAAGCTAACAGCGAGACATTAATTCACATCCCTTTCATCTCGGCATATCTAAAACACAGTTCTACCGACTCGGCTATTATAGCTCTTGCAACTGTCCGAAAAATCAAATCTAACCCTTGAACTCTATTGCCATCATACCTTGATCATTTGGCTCCATAATGGTTATTGCCATTTCATTTTATCAGCACTTACTCCAGAGTTTATAGAATTATCTTGAGAGACTAGTTCTTAAAACAAATGGAAAAGCTGAAACAACTCTCTCGAGATTCTCTCCTAGACTTTTACAAAAGTGGTATTATGAAGGTTGTGAATCTTTGGAGGGAGGTTATTTATAACAATAACAACTCATGATTAGGCAACAATAAATTCAAAATGAACATTAATTTTTTTTTTTTTTTTTTACACTTTTTCTGAACCCAAACTCTGACAATAATTAAAAGCAGTGATTATGTTCTTGTTGGTTAGGCAAGAAAATAAGTGTCTTAACACATTGAACCACAAGACCTGACCACTTGCCAATATCCAAAATGGTCTGGGGATGGACTAAATGTCACTATTTCAGAATTGCCTGGGTGAAAGAACATTTCAGCATTGAAGAACAGTATCTCTCAAGGATAGTCTTTATCATAGACCATTTCATAGTCATTAGATTCAAGCACTTTAGATCAGTGGTCCTTTTTACCACCACCACCACACCGCCCCCCTTCACATTTTTCCACCAAAATAATAGTCCGGAATAGGTACTGCAAATCTTTGAAAAACATTGAATTTAATATATTACATTCATTACAATATCATACAAACATCTCTTGAGAGAACACACAAAATAATAAGAAAAATTCTAGGCCGATCTGAACTGTTTTTCCACCATGACCAATCACTGCAGTAAACATTGCCCATTCTAGTTCACCAATGTCAAGGCATCTCATATATGCACAGCTACTCAACTGTGCCCTCACCACTAACACAAAGCACTTATACACCCCCATCTCTCGTGGATGAAATGGTGACCATTTTTACTAAAATCGCAACTTTAGGAAACACACATGGACCAAACCCCTTGCATTTTCTGTGTCTCAAATAGTCTGCCTGTCGTGTTTTTCAACGTCAGAGAATACCCCTCCCCCAGTTGTTCACAGGCGATCCCAAATACTGCCCAAAACAAGGCAGCTGGATATACGCACTGATACTCGGTCTCCATAACCATCCCTTGGTATACTCCAAGCCTTACGGATTCAAAGCAGTTCAGACACCTCTGCTCCAACACATGGCTACAACTATCATGGCACAAAGCTCCCATTTTCCGTTTTCTCACCACAATCGTATCCATGTTTTTATTTCAGTCCTATATCATCATAAATGTTTAATCTTTGCATCCACAATCATACTTGGCATGCATACTCTCGATACATCGCCCTTTCTCCAACATCTCCAGTGATGTCGGCATGTGGCGCTAACAACCAAACCACGTGGACACAAAAAATCTCGTCAACTACAACATTTTCTTGCCACATGCAACCAACAGCTATGATTACTCCCCCCTTCAAAATCCAGGAACCATCTAATATATGAATGGTGAATTCTTAACTTTTTGTAGATGCAACAGAACCTACGTTTTGATTTATAAATTTTGCCATTTTCCACTTGTATTTGAAATTCCCAGTCTAAAGCAGATGACTGGCACCCCCCAGCTCTTTGGTGACTAGGATGACTGCCTGTGTTGCCGGTACCTATAGCTGGCATTATATTTCATGCCTAAACATCACTTAAAACCACACAAATACTGACCTCCTAGCAATCTAAAGGAGCTGCTCAGAAAACTTAGAGAACAGATGAAGAAGTACAACAGCATGAGGAGAAGGATCGGCTTGGTGATGTAGTTCCAAAGGACCAGGATGATTCTCTCTTTTGTTGTAAGTTCTGTGAGAAAAAAAGAATTTAAAAAAAAGAAAGTATAAAAGCAGACAACACTAAAATACTTGGGAAGAAGTAAAAGTGACGTCATTAAGCACACAAGTTCACAGTTGTTACATACCAGATTTGTCATTTGCTACTTTTTGGGACAGAAATTTTGAACTGAACAAAGCTATTTGGTAAAGAGAATAAAAGGTTTGTATTGAAAGGAAATAAAATTAAGATAACCCCTTACACACGGATCGACAAAAATATACATGAACCATAGATAAAGAATATGTATTTTAATCCATTTTTCCAACTAACGTGGTCTGATGATGATTATAAAGTTATGACCATTTATGTACCGATGCTGTTTAATTTAGTCCAAAAACCATAATCATTTGTGAAAAAAAAACAAGGAAAGAGAAAGAAAAAGAAAAAGAGAAAGAAAAAGAGAAAGAAAAAGAGAAAGAAAAAGAGAAAGAAAAAGAGAAAGAAAAAGAGAAAGAAAAAGAGAAAGAAAAAGAGAAAGAAAAAGAGAAAGAAAAAGAGAAAGAAAAAGAGAAAGAAAAAGAGAAAGAAAAAGAGAAAGAAAAAGAGAAAGAAAAAGAGAAAGAAAAAGAGAAAGAAAAAGAGAAAGAAAAAGAGAAAGAAAAAGAGAAAGAAAAAGAGAAAGAAAAAGAGAAAGAAAAAGAGAAAGAAAAAGAGAAAGAAAAAGAGAAAGAAAAAGAGAAAGAAAAAGAGAAAGAAAAAGAGAAAGAAAAAGAGAAAGAAAAAGAGAAAGAAAAAGAGAAAGAAAAAGAGAAAGAAAAAGAGAAAGAAAAAGAGAAAGAAAAAGAGAAAGAAAAAGAGAAAGAAAAAGAGAAAGAAAAAGAGAGAGAAAGAGAAAGAAAGAGAGAGAAAGAGAAAGAAAGAGAAAGAGAAAGAGAAAGAAAGAGAAAGAGAAAGAGAAAGAAAGAGAAAGAGAAAGAAAGAGAAAGAGAAAGAAAGAGAAAGAGAAAGAAAGAGAAAGAGAAAGAAAGAGAAAGATAAAGAAAGAGAAAGATAAAGAAAGAGGAAGATAAAGAAAGAGGAAGATAAAGAAAGAGGAAGATAAAGAGAGAGGAAGATAAAGAGAGAGGAAGATAAAGAGAGAGGAAGATAAAGAGAGAGGAAGATAAAGAGAGAGGAAGATAAAGAGAGAGGAAGATAAAGAGAGAGGAAGATAAAGAGAGAGAAAGATAAAGAGAGAGAAAGATAAAGAGAGAGAAAGATAAAGAGAGAGAAAAAAAAAGAGAGAGAAAAAAAGAGAGAGAAAAAAAGAGAGAGAAAAAAAGAGAGAGAAAAAAAGAGAGAGAAAAAAAGAGAGAGAAAAAAAGAGAGAGAAAAAAAGAGAGAGAGAAAAAAGAGAACGAAAAAAAGAGAACGAAAAAAAGAGAACGAAAAAAAAGAGAAAAAAAGAAAAAAAAGAGAAAAAAAGAAAAAAAAGAGAAAGAGAAAAAAAAGAGAAAGAGAAAAAAAAAGAGAAAGAAAAAAAAAGAGAAAGAAAAAAAAGAGAAAGAAAAAAAAAGAGAAAGAAAAAAAAAGAGAAAGAAAAAAAAAGAGAAAGAAAAAAAAAGAGAAAGAAAAAAAAAGAGAAAGAAAAAAAAGAGAAAGAAAAAAAAAGAGAAAGAAAAAAAAAGAGAAAGAGAAAAAAAAAGAGAAAGAGAAAAAAAGAGAAAGAGAAAAAAGAAAAAGAAAAAAAAGAGAAAGAAAATGGCATGGATATCAACCCACCGACTACATAAATAAAAAAAAAAATAAAAAAAAGATTCATTTGAATTTTGAAGGATGTGTATTTTGATGATTGAACACAGACTGTCACTTACATGAACAATATCATTGATCTTCTGGTGGGCTTGAATAGTGCAAAATTCTGAAATAACTGAATAGCATTTTAAACAGGATACTTCATAACGAATGGGAATGCAGTTATACCAGGATTTCTTTCAGCTAATATTTCAATTTTGATCATTTCAAGTGTAAAAAGAAACGATTGTGTACTGTAAATTATCATGTCCATAAAACATTTCTATTTATGGCTTTAATGTTGGAGTGGGTAACAAGAATAATAGTTTCTATACTGGGACTTGTTGGTGTACCTAAATGTATTTCATATGGAAAAAAAAAAAAAGAGAGAGTCATTGTTAAACCGATGTGCTCATTGAAAACAAGATTTCAAATACTGAGTGATATTCAGATCACTACTAAATGCAACATACACTTAAGGCAAGAGAACATTCTAGCTAAGACATTAAGATGAAAATAAAGTTGAAGTTTCTAGTACGGATAATACTTGGATTGACGATAACTACAAATATTTAAGATTTGGGGTGGGGAATTGAACTCCTTGTTCTCATTAACACACTTAAGCCAATCCATTCCACAGCCTTCAGGTGTAATATCTGAATGTGATGGTGGTAAATGATCTTTCTCCAATGGCTGCAATTCTTTCAAGGTATGGATATCTAGGCCTAACAAGGAAAGGAAAAGATATCAATATCCAACTGTAAAATAACCAATAACTTGGCCCTCCACAATTTCTTGAAACATACCATGGCAGTGTATACCTGTGGGTGTTCGCTGTGGTGATGTTGGCCCTACAAACTATACTAAACCAGCCGTGGTTCTGGGTTAGTAAAAGAAGGCAACAAATCGGAATTTCATTTAAATGTTTTATATAGAATATTGATTATCAATATCTCTGGAGACGGGAAATGCCTATTCGCAGTTGAAAAGAGAGGAGGCCGATTTTCATCTAAGTCAAACTGACTACTGGTCTCTCATGTCACGAACGGTAGTCTACTGAATGGTAGCAGCGGTTGACGGTTACTAAGGGCGGCGTCTAACACGAGAGAGCTGGCAACGATTCTCTTCTCCAAACCCAAATTTTACTCTGACTGCTTGTTACTCCTGTTATCTCGGTCTCTCCGGAAAACCCAAAACATTGACCTTCATTCATCTCGCGATGCAGGTCTGTCCAAGATCATAAATTAGTCTCCCCTCTCAAGGACTCTGCAAACAACTTTTCCTTCACAAGCTTTACTCTTTCTTTCATAAGCTTTACTCTCTCTAGACCCCAGACACTGGCCCTTATCTGGCCTTGTTTTTGAAACCCAGAATTTGACAGATGACACTAGATTGAAAAAGTACAGGTAACTCAACTTCCCATGACATCTCGAAAAACACATTAAGCCCTTATCTGGTCTTCGAATCGGGAACAAAACTTTTTCCAAAAGCATTTGTTTTTGCAACCCAGGATTTGACAGATGACACTAAATTGAGAAATTGCAGGTGCCCGCACTTGGAAGCACGTAATTCTCAACTTGCTACAGTATCCTCAAAAAACACATTATCCCTTTTAACACAGATAACTCCTTTTGTAATAACAATAGTAATTACTGGTAATAACCATAGTAATTATTAGTAACAGCCATAGTAATTTTCAGGACACAGGGGACTCCTGGCCCCCTAGTGTAGCATATAGTCCTTGGATAGCTCTGGTTGCTGAGGGTGCAAAACTTGAGGATGCTGACGGTGTAAATAAATGTTCTCAATCAACCTTCATTTGCATGATATCAATAAAGAGAGAAGATCCAAGCAATCATATATAGTCACAAAGCTGTGCGAGTTTTCAAATAGAATTAGACTTGTTAGAAAAGATGCTTTTAAAAGAGAAATGTCCTTGAATAGATAGAAGAATAGAAAGAGAAAAGAGGAGGCAGACCTTACCTCCAAGGAGTGATGGAATAAAGATGGTTAACTTTCACGCATTTTTGATTTTATACCAGATTTCTGCCAGCACCAGTAGCGGTTTGACAGCTTCCAGAAAGGTTAAAATAACCAGGAGGAATTATCCAAGGACAGATAACTCATTTGCTTACTGAAATCTTGGATTTAATGATTTCAACTGTCAGCCATCCCTACATAATCTTATAAGCATTCAGATAGTATACCTGAATAAGGTCATAGAATGGATTGTTCAAAACACCAGGTTAACAACTAAGAGTTCAATTATCTAAAAATCTCTTGAACGTTAATAACCCTTCTCAAAACTATTGACAGTAACTACAATTATGTTGGAGTTTCTTCATAGGATGTTTCAAGGTTTCTTCACCGTATTGTGCTTAAATCTTCCCCCTTTTCATGACTATGCCTTCAGACGTTTGAATGAATTATTAATCACAAAATCAAAGCTGAATCTAAGGAGATGTCTTTGTCCCAAAAGTCGTAGCTGAGCAATTTCCTTTATCCAGATTATTTTTTCTCTTCAGCTTGCTTATGTCAAATGAATTCTGTAGCAATGGCTCCTTTTTATGGCCTTCAGCTACATATTCCTCCAAAGTTGTCAAGTTGGATGTTGAATAAATGCCTAGTTTTCTTGGAGCCATAGAAGCGTGTCTCAAGTGCACCTGTTTGATGGGCGACCCTCTTTAAGTTCAGAATACAGGATCTGTTTGACATTCATGATTCTGGCCACGTTGATGTTTTTCAATTATTGTTAGAATTCATTGATTTTGTTTTTGCCAATACTCCATTATTTATTCCATAATAGATTTTCAGAATATTTAGTGTGGTAGGAAATGGGGAGGGGGAGGGGGCAAAAGGCCTTTGAGCCATATTTCATTTTGGTGGGAGAATACATAAATAACACTTGATGATCAGCGAGTACTTATATCTGGAATGTGCTTGTATAGAGAGGTTTTTGACAAGGATTTACTGTAAATGCAATTTAACATTGTTGGTAGGGTCTCCAACAGCTTTATGAGTAGAAGTTCAACTTCTGCATTTCTAATAAAATTATATGATGACAACTCTTGCCAAATGATAGTGGGGTCTCCCCCAGGGACCAAGCCCTCTGAGGCCCTAAATCTCTGGATTTAAAATTTTTTTTTTTTTTCAAATACTCCTGTGTCTCCAATATTTTTTTCTAATGATTAAAGTGATCACAAGAGTTTTTATCTTTAAAAAGATACTTCTGGCCACAAATGAATTATTAATAAATGTCAAATTAATCATCAGCTTTCAAAGAAGGTAGAAATTACATGATTCTCTTCCTCTGAGATAAATCAGGGTCCAAAATCTCCCTTTGAACAGCGAAATGACTTACCAGGGTGGTGGTGAAGAAAAAAGACAGAAAGGAGACAAAAAAAAAAAAAAAAAAAAAAAAAAAAAAAGAAAGACAAAAAGGAGACAAAAAAAAAAAAGAAAGACAAAAAGGAGACAAAAAAAAAAAAGAAAGACAAAAAGGAGACAAAAAAAAAAAAGACAAAAAGGAGACAAAAAAAAAAAAGACAAAAAGGAGACAAAAAAAAAAAAAAGACAAAAAGGAGACAAAAAAAAAAAAAGACAAAAAGGAGACAAAAAAAAAAAAAAAGACAAAAAGGAGACAAAAAAAAAAAAAAGACAAAAAGGAGACAAAAAAAAAAAAAAGACAAAAAGGAGACAAAAAAAAAAAAAAGACAAAAAGGAGACAAAAAAAAAAAAAAGACAAAAAGGAGACAAAAAAAAAAGAAAGAAAGGAAGGAGACAAAAAAAAAGAAAGAAAGGAAGGAGACAAAAAAAAAGAAAGAAAGGAAGGAGACAAAAAAAAAGAAAGAAAGGAAGGAGACAAAAAAAAAGAAAGAAAGGAAGGAGACAAAAAAAAAGAAAGAAAGGAAGGAGACAAAAAAAAAGAAAGAAAGGAGACAAAAAAAAAAGAAAGAAAGGAGACAAAAAAAAAAGAAAGAAAGGAGACAAAAAAAAAGAAAGAAAGGAGACAAAAAAAGATTGGTCATTGTAAATGCAATGGCCTCATTGTACAAAAGCTAACTTAACAGCATTTCACTGCCTTCAGATAAGGGTGTTCACACATGTGCAGTGAACCTTACCTCACACACAGATTGCTTGTCATGTTACACCAAAACTGCACAACCATTCCTAGAGATATTAAAAATGGTTGCATACTTTCTGTACAGAATTCATATATCAACTATCAACAGGACAGGTTAGTTCACTGACCATTACTGTATGACAGGTGGCTTCATTATAAAAAGAAGCTACAACCTTTCTGAAAATTCAACGCAATTACTGATATTCAAACCATACCCATGGAAACTTACTATCGTTTTACCTAACCATAGTAATTGAAATTTCCGCATAACTGAACAAGAAACTACCTGTTTGAACATTTACCAATGTTTGTCAATAAATCTAGTAAGAAGAGAACAGAGAGGAGAAGAGAAGAGGAGAACAGAGAGGAGAAGAGAAGAGGAGAACAGAGAGGAGAAGAGAAGAGGAGAACAGAGAGGAGAAGAGAAGAGGAGAACAGAGAGGAGAAGAGAAGAGGAGAACAGAGAGGAGAAGAGAAGAGGAGAACAGAGAGGAGAAGAGAAGAGGAGAACAGAGAGGAGAAGAGAAGAGGAGAACAGAGAGGAGAAGAGAAGAGGAGAACAGAGAGGAGAAGAGAAGAGGAGAACAGAGAGGAGAAGAGAAGAGGAGAACAGAGAGGAGAAGAGAAGAGGAGAACAGAGAGGAGAAGAGAAGAGGAGAACAGAGAGGAGAAGAGAAGAGGAGAACAGAGAGGAGAAGAGAAGAGGAGAACAGAGAGGAGAAGAGAAGAGGAGAACAGAGAGGAGAAGAGAAGAGGAGAACAGAGAGGAGAAGAGAAGAGGAGAACAGAGAGGAGAAGAGAAGAGGAGAACAGAGAGGAGAAGAGAAGAGGAGAACAGAGAGGAGAAGAGAAGAGGAGAACAGAGAGGAGAAGAGAAGAGGAGAACAGAGAGGAGAAGAGAAGAGGAGAACAGAGAGGAGAAGAGAAGAGGAGAACAGAGAGGAGAAGAGAAGAGGAGAACAGAGAGGAGAAGAGAAGAGGAGAACAGAGAGGAGAAGAGAAGAGGAGAACAGAACAGAACAGAGAGGAGAAGAGAAGAGGAGAACAGAACAGAACAGGAGAACAGAGAAGAGAACAGAACAGGAGAACAGAGAAGAGAACAGAACAGGAGAACAGAGAAGAGAACAGAACAGGAGAACAGAGAAGAGAACAGAACAGGAGAGGAGAACAGGAGAGGAGAGAGAGAAGAAGAGGAGAGAGAGAAGAAGAGGAGAGAGAGAAGAAGAGGAGAGGGAGAAGAAGAGGAGAGGGAGAAGAAGAGGAGAGAGAGAAGAAGAGGAGAGAGAGAAGAAGAGGAGAGAGAGAAGAAGAGGAGAGAGAAGAAAGGGTCCAAGAAATTCTTGTTTTGGTAAAAGTCAATAAAAGAGAAAAAGAAGAAAGCATAGAACAACTGACAAGACGTGACTAAAGTTTTTCATGACATTTTTTCATAAGCCGGACTAATATTGAAACGAGATCATGCAACCTATTGTTCTTTGTCAATAAATGTTTTATTTTATTGAATCTGAAGTTTGTTAAGAAAAAAAAGACAACAAACAAAAAAAACAAAACAACTTGCTGGACAAGTCCATCATTGTCCATACATGAAAAAAAAGGAAGTGGACAAAAGGAAAGACTAAGAATAGAAAGTAAAGTAAAAGGGAAAAAAAGTAAAAGAAAATGAAAAAAAGAAGAAAAAAAAGAAAAGAAAAGAAAAGAACAAAAAACACAAAGATAAAAAAAAAATCTGTATATTTGTTAGGGCAAAGAACACTGTATATAAAAAATACCTGACGTCTGACCCCAAATCATTGAAATTTCTGTTTTGATGTCCACTCATTGAAACTGCACTGTGTCTTAGATTTCATTTGATTATGTTTTTCTTTGACGGATTCCTACGAGTTCCAAGGTCTGATCATCATACCTGTTTGACATGTTAGTCATGCTGCATAGCTCAATGGTAGAAACCAGGAGTATAAACAAAGAGATTCAAAATTTTATTCCAGTTACCAGATTTGTAATTCACAGAATATAGCTAAGAAAAAAAAAACTTAAACCAAAGAATATAGGTATAAGGTGAATTAGGTGTCCCCAGTCATTGCAACTCTCGCTTTGACAGTAAATTTGCAATGGAAAAAGATTTTTGAAATAAAGTCCAAGTGCACTTTATACACTACTATAAACATTATAGATTGAACTTGAAAGCTCAGAGAAAGTAGAACACTCGAGTAATTCACTCTTCATGCCGATTTAGCATAACTGCACATGCAAATCAAGGACCACAAAAACAGCAGTGTTGCCCCCAATGAAGTCCTCATCAGATGATGATCCTGGGTGTCAGGCAGGGTTTCATAGGGTTTCACAGCTGGAGCATCATTGATACCAACCCAGGGTGCTCCAGTAGTACCCCATGATACCACCAGGCTTTGTTGGTTCTCCGGCATATGTGAATACCAGATCCATACAGGTTAAGTCTCTACCCGATCTTGGAGCCTGTCTCCTTTGATAATAATTGGAGTTTAGTCATGTACGTCAAGACTAAGATGGCAACTGTCCAACAGAATGTGTATTAGTCGAACAGCAGAATTCCCCCAATACATGCACACTAACATAAATGAAATACGATCAGTTCATCGTTAAATATGAAACACTAATACAGTAAAAAAAAAAAAAAAAAAATTATCAGCAAAATATCCATCCCTGGGTTAAGGAATTTGGTGTTACAGACAGAGGATCAAGAAAATCTCAAGGTTCATTATAAGAATAGATATTAAATAACCAACCACCAGTCAAAAAAGGAAATAAATCAACCGGTTAAATTAATCGAAGTGGTAGCCTACTTTTAACTTGGCATGACTTTTCCAAGACACAAAAGACATTCTATCCCCAGTAGTAAGTAACATTCATGTGTTATCATGTAATTAAACTTAACCTTATCTTGCACAAATGTAGAAATATTAGACAGCCATTGAGGTCCTCCAAGACAAGCTTGCTGTCAACCCACACACAGAGAAACACACACACACACACACACACACACACAGAAACATACACACACACACACACAGAAACACACACACAGAAACACACACACACACACAGAAACACAGTGAAGTGATTTTACTTTTTGCAAGCCACAATTACACCTATGATCTCAAGATATCCATGAGTGGTGATATTCATGGATTGTCTTACAAGACAATCTGCTTATTGCGATTAAAGTTTGTAAATGGCTTTTGAGATATCTCTAACATCTGCTGCTTTGCGATCTTTCCACGTGATGTTAAACAGTTGGGATTTTTTTTCTGTGCACATTGCATGGTTCTTGAGTTTGAGAGCCAATTTCTTGGTTAAGTTCCATGTCCAGCTCTGTGCATGACTGGTTACAGACTCTTTTTCAGACTAAAGGTCTTGGAAAATGGATTTGCTCTGCCAAAGGTTTGCTTAGAGCATAATACTTAGTAAATTGAGGGAAGATGGCAAATTCTAACCCTTTTTCCAAATATCTTATTTGTTGTTTATTGTAGGCGTATAGTTTTAACTCCAACCATTCTAAAAATTACTTGACTGTAAATTCATGAAGTAAACTAAAGAAAAAAAAATAAAGAAAAAAATCTAAAAAAAAAAAAAAAAAAAATCTAAAAAGAAAAAGAAAGAAAAAAAAAAGAAAATTAAAAAAATTAAATGTAATTTTCATCTACCATTCCATGGCTTCTGATCCGATTTGAACTCTGGTAGTGCCCATGGGTCAATCTCCTCCACCTGCAAGAAATCAAATTTTGTACATGTATGTGTGTAACGTATGAAAACCCAGTCATGTGGATCTGGTATGCCATTAGAAAGTGTTTGTGCCTAAGTAGAAGGTAGGACTTTGAATGCAGATTTTCTAAGGAAGCAAACAGGCCTCCCCCTCCCACACCATTTTGAGGATTGGCATATCACGATTTTTCTATTCTCATTTTTCAACATTAAGCCTTGGGTCGTAGTAAGCTAAGGCTTAGTAAATATCATCTACTAACTTTTCTTTGGTATATATTCAGTTTGACAACCTTAATGTCACCCTTTTTCTCTATTTACTAATTCCTACAACCCTAGTCTTTCCCACTCAACAAACATGACCAAAACTGAAAGGTAGGTTAGAGGAGAACAATGGTGATGGATTTTGGAGCTTGTATTAGGTTGTTTAACATGAAATGTCAAGGTTTGTTTTTATTACCTCAGAGAGTAATGCTGAAATTCATTTATGTAATTTCCCAATTAGTCATCATAAGAAGTTTTTGAGCTCTTAGCAGCAATATTGTCTATCAAAAGATTCATTTTCAAGAATGAATATCCAAATTAGGATATGTTGCTCATGCTGCTAATAAACCCAAAGCAACTGGAGTGAACACTACTTTGACTTATCCAGTATTGGTTCAATAGATTTAGGTCAGATGATATAAATACCAAAAAGAACCTCACGGGAGGCCCAAACCCATTCTTAATGTGGAATAATTATCAATGGCAGTAGTGGCCCATGACAATGGTTCAAGCATTTGAGCTTAGTCTTGCACAAGTAAAGAAACTAAGTCACATCATCTCAAGGTAATAGGAAAAATTTGAAGAATGAAAGAAGAGAAGAAAAAAAAAAAAAAAAAGAAAAAAAAGAAAAAAAAGAAATACAAATATGGTCCCCCATATGAACTGAACAAAATGTTCCATGGGAATATCTAACCCCCACATCTTTTAGTTAACTGTGTCTAAGCTTGGAGAATTGGTTTGGCTGCATCCTCCATATTCACCAGACATTTCTCCAACGGATTATCATCTTTCCGAGGATTTTAAACTCCATATCCGTAATAAAAAGGCTCAATAAGAGGGAAATTATATTTTGTGCTTTTACTGGATCCATGACCATGAAGCCTAAAGGATTTTAAAGAGATGGTATATTATCATCTATGGAGGATCATTGGAGAATTTTATTTCTTTAATTGGGTTATATTGTGATGAAATATTTCACTGGTTTTTGGTCTTCCTATCATGCTCAATCTTACTATTCAAAAGAAAAAAATACCAACCCATTTCATACGTAATGATTAATTTGTCAACCAGGAATAGATGGTTCCAGTTTTTGTTTGTAGTCAGGGGATTTCGCACGTAACTGGTTCTAAAAAAATATTGTACCTTTCTTTGGGTTCTCTCAAAGACGTGGATATAGAAAGAGGGTGAAAGGGTAATGAAAAGAGACTGACAGAGAGAGACACACACAAAGTATGCACACAAGAGATGCAGACACAAAAGCGTGACGCAGAGAGAGCGAGACACGCAGACACAGAAGTGTGACAGAGAGAGAGACACACACACAAAAGTGTGACACAGACAAGCACAAAAGGTAGAGAGAGAAAGAGAGAGACGTAGACACACATAAAATGTAGAGTGCAAGACAAAACTAACCAACTTACAAAATGGAATCAATGAGTGCACAAAAAAATTCAAATCCACAGGAAAAAAATTTGCACATCATTATTTTGGCACCAACTGGCAAACTGTATATAAATTTTTTTTTTCTATATCATTTACTAGAGTGAAACTGGTGTGATAGCCATGAATAACATTCTCCTGCATTAGGGTAAATAATCTTTCATTATTTGCTTTGTACAACATTGGTAGCAGAAATGAAAACATTTTTAAAATTGATTAAAACATTTTTGGAAGAAAGAGTCGGATATAGGTTTTGAAAAAAAATTAAAAAATTTTTTTTTTAGATTTTTTTAAAATAAAAGAGAGAACGGTGAGTAAACACAAAAGCTTAGATGATATTGCGTGGATAATTGCCAAAAAGATCTTACCGCTTTTTCTTCATCCAGGCCTGAAGTATTGCTTCTATTTTCATGATTATTCTGAAAAAACAAATGACAAATTATATAATGTATTTGCTTGGGAGCTCTTGATCAGGAAAGAACAGACATTAGATTCAAGGCTCCAAAATGACATCACCTGATCGTCGCACAGGATATTGGCTCAGTTTATTGTCTAGTGGATGCAAGCGTTGGTCAAATGTAGGTAATTTACCTGATGGATGCAAGTTTAATCCAAGGGTCAGACTGACAGACACATAGTTGAAACGGCATCATAAGGACAAATTGACTAAAAAAGATTAACTAACGTAAGATATCCCTTAGTATGGACAACGGAAAGAGAATAGTCTATCCAATAGGTTGAATAAAGAGTTAAGTTAAGATTTCCAAGAATATTACTAGATGTGACAGAAGGCTGGAGAGTACAACAGTCGAAACGTTACAACTATAGCCACCAAGATGAGGACACCAGTTTGAATGAATCAGGATATATAACTAAGGGATAGTATTGTAATGCTGGCCAATGCAGAACAGTGATAATGTTTTTCTATTTTTTGAACTTTTATTAGATGAAAGTATCATAAAGAATTATTATTCAAAAGTTTTTAGACTAATTTTTATCTTAGTCTTAATTTTATCAGTTGCTATATCTCACAACTTTTTGCTCAGGCCAATTACCCTCCCCAGCAGCAGTGAGTAAATAGCATTGATTGGTAATTCCCCTGGCTATAGGGATGCAGGTTCAAATCCCAGTTAATAGTTGTGAGTGTGGTTAATACTAAAATGCTAATGAATGAATGCTAAGGATTAGAAATGGAAATTCTTCCTTTTGGGGGATGGGGATGGAGTCAGAATAAGGACCCCAAGGACTCATTAAGTGGTTGAAGGCAGCCCTTTAACCACTTAGTCAGTTCCTGGAGGGGTTTGGGGTAAAAGCAGCAGTAAGAATAGGAACTTGCCTCTTTAGATTGACAACAATCAAGCAAAAAAAAAAAACAAAAAAAAAAAAAAGGTTAAGAAATCAAAAAGATCTCAACAATGACAAGCCTAAGCAACTGTATATACAAACTTTTCTCAAGAATCATCACCAACCGAATCACAAAGACATTAGATGAAAACCAACCATACAGCAAGCTGGTTTGAGAGGAAGTTACTCAACCAGGGACCATCTGCATTCAATAAATCAGCTGAATGAAAAAGCAGCAGAATATAAGCTGCCACTCACTGCAGCATTTATCAACTTCCAAAAGGCCTTCAACTCAGTGGAAATCCCTAAGATCATGAAGGCCATCACTCTACAAAGTGTATATCCAGTGTACATTGAAGTGCTGCAATATATATACAGCCACAACTGCTTCTTTATCGGGCTAGATAAAGACTTGGAATCTTTTCAGCTCCAAAAAGAAGTAAGAAAACTCTTCACAGCCTGCCTCGTGATGATCTTAAGACTAGACTGGGAGAAAAAAAAGGAATCAAAATAGACGGCAAATATCTGAACAACAACAGATTTGCAGACAACATTGCCCTTTTCACAGAGAACCAACACGACCTTCTACTAATGCAAGATGAATTAAATGAAGAGAGCAAGAAAGTTGGCCACATGAACTTTAGCAGGACAAAGATCATGTGCAACAATCACATCAGAAATAAGAACACTAAGATCAAAAATCGAGAACACAGAACTAGAGAAAGTAGATCACTAAATCTACCTAGAACAACGAATCTACAGGAGACTATCGAAAGCAGAAGAAATTAAGCGAAGAATCACCCTAAGATGGAAAGCCTTTGGCAGAGCAAGATCAACCTTCTAAACAAGATCCCATTATTCCTAAGAAAAAGAGTATACTACCACAGTATCCTCCCAATAGTCACTTATGGAGCTGAAACGTGGAACCTAACCAAGAGACAGATCTGCAAATTGAGAACCATGCAACGAGCACATGAAAGAATTATGCTCAACCACAAGACAGCACAATACATCTAGGAGAAGAAAGGAGTCAGAGACATCATAGAATCCATTAAAAAACTCAAATGGCAATGGGTTGGCCATCACAACACGGATCCACGCGCACCCCCTTCTTTCTGGCTTTTTTGGTAGGATCAAAGTGTAGTTTCTGTTCCACGGCAGAGCCTGAGGAGTCAGTACTGACACTTGCCTGTCGAATGGGCCGGAGAGGGTGTGTCAAAGACTGAGTGCACCAGTGCAATGCGTTAGCCAATGAGGTTTTACTGACGCTGCGCACTGCTAAGCTCATTGGAGGCCTTCGGACTCTTCTGTGGGCTCTCCTATTATTACTCGGCCCTGCTGCAGGGAGTCAGTTTCCCCAGAGTAGCACTGCTCAATTGCACTTAACGGAGCAGGTCCCCAAGTGGACACTTTCATGGTGGAGGTTGCTTAGCAAACCAAAGCCGCGTCAGCTGGAGCCATTTTTGGAAGGGTGTCTCCCATTTTCCCCACGTTAAGCTCGAACTTGTGTCATATTTTGCTGTGGTGGGACAGTAAATAAATAGCAAGACATGGTTCCCCAGAGATCACATGCATAAGCAAGGCTGACAGAGCACTAGATGGAGAGATGAGCTAGACAAATTCAGACAGCACTGGCTCCGCGACGCCCATAATAGAGAGGAGCGGCAAATTCTGGGGAAGGTCTGTCCACCGATGCATGCACATTAATAAACTGATGATGAACCTTTGAGTCAACATGTTGTTTCAAAGTAGGAGTAGCAAGAATAGTTACCTTCACCAAGTTATGGAGGGCCTTAACCAAAAGGTCTTGGAGGTCACTCCTGTGTCAGGACATCGGTGGTTTGGTGTAGTGCAGAGGTACCCCTCACAGGGAGGTAAAAGAAGAAAAGCAGCAAGGACTTGTGGTACCCATTATAGAAGAGAAATAAACTCAAAGGCAAGCATGACTAAACTTCTATAAATTGATCTTGAGATAAAAGAAAAGAGGTCATCGCACCCTTTTATGTGTGAAATGAATAGATTTTGTAGAGAATGAATTGGTACCAGATGTCATATATTCATCTTTCAAAAGGTGAATCTGTGGGGGGGGGGGTCATGGGAAAATAGGAGCTTTTATCCCCTCTATTTTTAGTTATTGTTTCTTGGCTTCATCAGATTGGAGAAGAAAAAAAAAAAAAAAAAAAAAAAAGTCAGTGTATTCTAAAAAGAAAAATTGTTAACCTAGTCTTATTTCAGGAAAAATGCTTAGTCTCAGTGAATTATTAGGTGTGAAGTTGGTGTTTTCAAATTCTCTCATTGTGTGTAAAGGTAAATAGACAAATGAGAGCAAGAGAGAAAGATAGTGTGTGTATCATTATATATATATATATATATATATATATATATATATATATATATATATATATATATATATATACACACACTCAAAACCAACTAAACACTTATAGCTTTAAGTTGAATGTATCAAGCACACAATGAAATAAATCCATCAAATATCAGACATTGCTTTATATCACATTGCAAACCTGATTTGTACTAATATATATATATATATATATATATATATATATATATATATATATATATATAAGTAGGTAGGTAGGATGTTAAACTAAGATATCTAATTTTGTTACATTGTTATTTTGAAAAAATTTTTTTTTTTCGTATACATTTTTAGTATCAATTGTGATCATGACAGGAAATAAAGCAGGTACACCCATACACTCAATTCAATAGGCAGTTTATATATATATATATATATATATATATATATATATATATATATAAAAAAAAATTTTTTAAATCTATTCCCGAGGAGACAACTCCCATCGGAGTACAGTGCCAGCGACTAAGTCCCGATCTCCATTGTATGCGTCAACTTAGTGATCCTTACTAGTTCTTAGTTTGGTTGACTATTCTTACAATTTTTTTTTTTATAGCTACTCCTTTGGCAGAATGCAAGTTCACCAACATGATACTTCCAACCAAATCACACAACTTAGTATGAACTGTTGAGTGTACAGAGAAATTTGACCTGATGACCAGTTTTCTACAGTTTTTGCACCCACTGAGAAATGACCCCAAGACCTTCTGCATGTAAAGCAGACGTATTGACCATCACAGTATCTGAACGAACACAGGTAGTTACATAACCAGCGGATCATTACTTAAAACTATAAATTATCAAGTATAAGTTTTTAGTATTCAATGAAAATGTTTAAGAGCATGTTTTGTATTACCATAGAATCTGCTGTGCAAACATCAAAGGAATGTTAGAAAAATAATGTTATTGAATCAGAAAATTTGTGATGGCTAACCAACAAGTGAGCATTTACCTCTTTATAAGTAATGGGCAGAAGAAGAAGTAAGCATTTTCCTGTTCACAAATCTTTGCCAACAGGTTCTGAATTTTGTTCTAGTTTCATTCAAACTCACTATTGTTCCAGCTAAGTTGACACTCTTGCTAAAACACCAAGCAAAAATGTAACTAGACCACACTGTGAAAAGGTATTAGTTATAAGAGTTATTCTTTTTACTTATTCTTGCAGACTTCCCATGGAGCATAGGGCTACAATTACTCTGCTGCAGTTTCAGTAGCAGGTGGGTTTTACAGGCAATTGCTAGCCCCATGCCGCAGCTTCCTCCTGGCTTGAGACTGCCAAGCCAAAGTGTGACCTTAGATAAACTACCTTCAACTGCCCTGCTATTCATCTATAGATTTGGGGTGGGGTGGATTCATACTTTTACCAAGGGCACTAGTATGAAGTGGACATAAACAGCCTCATCTGAATATTGGTCTGACGATTCAATTTTTCCGTGCCTGCAACCGTTATGCGCACAGGGCAGACACTCCTCAGACCCTCAGAATTTTTCAAATATTTTCCGTTTATAGTTTTCTCTTCGTCTCAACCAATGACAACCTTTCCTTTTAAGCGTCCAAAGGCCCATAAAAAATGAATACTAAATCTTTACTTGGGCAAATATTTTGTAGGAATGTAATAAATTTAAATTCCCATGGACTTATCTTTCACACGAGTAAAAATCATGAATAAAATGGGGCAGTGTGATCACATGGGAGGGGGGGGTTCTGCCTACAAAGGTTTCTTCAGTTTCCAAGTTGGTCTGGCTGACTGCCTACATATGCTTAATGCATACAGGATGTACCAATGGAGCTAGAGGGCTAATAATTTAAGCATTTACTTAGGTCAAGAAAAAAGAAAAATTTTGCTTTTTCAAAGTCTACCACCTAGAATACTTTTTAGAGGGAGGGAGCATCAGTTTGCGATGTAAATTCATGCTAAATTGATCTTAGTTTGTGTCCACTTGTTTAAAAATTCAGATATTTTTTTTAGCAATCATTGCCTAACAAAAGGAGATAGATTTAACTTATTCATTGATCATTTTTTTTCCTATTTATCACCCACAACATAGCAGTTTCTCATGAATAACTAACCAGACCCATTTTATTTATGGTTTAAAGTAATGTATTCTTTTCAAATTGAAAACATTCTTACTAATACTATATAAACATAAAATATACTATCTTCCTGATACTGAAAGGCCTACAAACGAAATGAGATAACTACTTACTATAGTGTTATTTTTTTTTTAGAGGTGTCCTCACCACTCTATAAGAGGCTCTATCTGTTAGGTCTGTCCCCAATATAGTTTTCAGTTGTTTTGAGGAAGATTTACTTGAAGCTTGGTAGGAAGATCTTCTAAGATGCTTCTTACCTAGAATTATCTTCAACTCAGAATCACGTTCTGGCAATGATGGTGTTTAAACTTCGTAGTGAACACCTCATTGAACTATCAATTTTTTTTTTTTTTTGGGGGGGGGGGGTACATACATTTACATATATTAAATCTAGGAGTTATTCTGTTGCACATATTGATATATTCTTGGGTGGTACTGATCTTTACTTGGTTAGGTTAGGATATGACAACATTCAAAGAGATCTTGGGTATACTCCTAGAATGCATCCCCCCCCAGTTGAAAATGGCACAAACCCCATGGCATTAAAAAAAAGAAAAGAAAAAAAAAGAAAAAAAAAAGAAACAAGACAAAACAAAACAACAAATGGAGTTTAATGAATTATTAAAACCCCTTTTTGTTTATTCTTTTCCTTTTTTCACCCTGGTGGTACTAATCTGAATTTGGTCTTATTTGACGGTACCAATCTTTACTGGTTATATTGAGTAGCACTGATCTTTAATTCCCCACCATTTTTTTTTTTTTTTTTTTTTCAATATCAGCTCCCTCAAAAAAAAAGGTAGCAAAGTGAAAAACCTCTTCCAGAAAGGAAAAAAAATAAAAAAATTAAAATAAAATATGAATAAAAAATAGATAAAATAAAATAAAAATAAGCTTTCTAAAGCTTAAATTATAATCTTACCGTTTTTTCATCAGGCAGGTCTGAAACATAGCCTTTATTTTCATGAATCTCCTAAAAAAGCATAAGAAAAAAAAATTATATAAAAACCATTTTACTCTATTCATGTTGAAAGTTCGAAAGCAATCCCTAAAATGACCAGCAAGAGAATTAATCTCTTCAATTTCTTACACAGACATCACTACAGAGATATTATGCAGAACATTCAATTATTTATCCATCACTGTGAAAAAAGAGGCAAAAAATACTGTAAAATGATCATGATCTAAAGACATACTTCTAAAATAATTATATCCATAACTTAATTAAAACTATACCCTTTTCTGTAGCAAGCAAATTTTAAAACGTCAACCAAATTAAAGATAAGCAAACAATCTAGGAACATGACTTAATCGCATAACTACTGCTACAGTAGTAGCAGATGTAATATTTTCAAAATAAAATTAGTTGAACTAATTCAATTTAATTAATCAGCAACTTTGCTACCCTTACGGACAATTGACAAAAAGCAATGTATCAATTAAAACTTCTGTAACTTGAAATCTATCAATTGTACCATAGTAATCTGTGTGTTTATCAATAGAAGAAAGATTGGAGAAAATTATCAGCAAAACTTTTTCTCTGTAGACAATATGAAAATGTTGCAGTTTTGATAAATTATGTAATCATAGTGAGAAATTGTTCAGAAATCCTGCAAGTTAACAAATTTGTTTTTTTCCCCCTCACAATCATGCTATATTCTTGCAATTATAATCAAAATTACATTTCCAAAGATATTCACACTTTACTATTTGTTTTAAAAGAACATTAAGTATGTAATAGTCTGTTAGATTCCTTTAAAACTTGCATGACATATTTTCAAATTCACTTGCCATATTTTAATATTTGCATGACCTTTTTTTTTTTCTTTTTAACTTGTTTGGGAAAGGTAAAGTAAATATTAATCTTATTTTGGTGGAGGGACACTAATGAGACACTTAGGACTGAACTCCATGGCAGTGATCTAGATGACTTCCGTATCAAATCACTAAAATGATAGAAGAAAAAAATTACTTGTTCAATTAGATAACTTCTTCATTCCACTTGAACAATCTCAATATTCAAGCAATTTTTACGTTTTTTCTTCCTTAGTTACAAGTTTATAATGTAGGACAAATAAGTTAAAGAAAACAAAACACTTTCCCCGTGTTTTCGTTAAAAATAAAGTTTGCCATGAGTTCAGATTTTCCACCAAGACATGTCCTCCATTTAAATCTTGGAATTTTCATCTGGAAGGAATTTTTTTTAATTCTTCAAAAGTCCAGAATTTCAGCTTCCATCAATTTCCCTACATAAAAGAAAATGAAACTGATGATGAGATGGAGAGGAGAACACTTGTACAATGTTGTCAATTTGCAGGTTTTGTCATGCACTGATTTTTCTTGTTCTTCTGCAATGGGCATTGTTGTTTAACCATATTGACACTAAATATATTTAATAATCCTAATTATATTCCTTTACTGCAACATCACTTACCGTCTCACAATGCAGTATCAAACCTCCTTTTTTTAACTGAATACACTCTTGTCTAACTTCCATTTTGATCCAATCACAACTCATCAATACACAGTCCATCAACATGTAAAATGTATAATTTTCTTTCTCATATTGCTATTACAGCCATAAATGAAAGCATCTTTTTTATGGCTTTTTAACACTGTAGTCATTTTTTCTTGACCTGCATTTATGGCATTTTAGTAATTTTTAACCATAACTCAGCCACTGTTGCTATATTATATATATATGTGTTGACAACTACAATGGTGGCCGAGAATGTCTCCCTTCCCAACGTTCAGGTATGTCAACACTAGTTTTAAGAAAATAACTGGTCTAATTATTCCATGCATAAATTTCATTCTTAATTCTCATTGGATAAAATTTTAGTAGCTATTCAACTCCCAACTGGAAAATGGAAGATCAAAACTTATAACTAGAACCAGTTTGATCTTTGAAAACAAAAAACTCAAGTGGAAACAATTGTCTGAATTTTGATCTTTTCCATGAGTCATAATCAAAAGCTACTGTCCATAAATAAAGTATGGAAGCATAAAGAGGAAAAATAATAACGTTGTTTCTCTTCTTCGTCGAGAAAAACTAATACAGACTCCTTTTCGTTAAACCTCACTGCCAAAACGAAAACCTTATCTCAGACACTGACCTCATCAAGGATTGACGTTAATAAAAAATACCAAATTTTGGTCCGGGGAAGACTACGATGATACAAAATGCTGTATCGCGGGCGCAGCATTGGGCATGTCTGAGTAATGGAGTGGTGATTTGATGACGATAGTCCAATAAAGTCCTCTTTAAAACCCTGAATCTGTATTAAAGTGGCTGGCATTGTTTTGATTCAATTCATAACAAAGTTAAAAATATGGAAGGTCAGAGGTGAAAGAGAAATTGATTACAAGTCAAATATAATAGGCGCCTAAAATGTGTGCTGAAAATTAAGTGGCTGCATAAAGTTGGACCTTTTGAACAGGAGGTCATACGTTCACTCCGTATCACAAAATAGGCCTTCAAACTTTCAATTATCAAATAAAACAATTCAAAGCAGGTTTTTATTTCTTCCCCTTACCACGTTTTATTGTTTTTCTTTTTGCTACAAAAAGCTGTTGACAAAATTGCTCCCTTGTGAACTCGTGTTGAGATCTGGCAGCCGAAAGGCCTTGACAGGAAAATAATATTCACAAGGTAGGGGGATATGATTAGATAGGAATGAAGACGGATTGCATTGGAAAACAGATAAAACAAAGTAAAGAAAGAATTTCTGTAAGATTAGCATCAAGGGGGAGAAGCAGGACTTGTAGCTGACAACTAGATTTATTTTATTTAATGTTGACAGTGAAGTCAAAATATGAGACTGTAAGCAAAATTTAAATTTGGAAAGGTTTCAAATTTTCAATGTTAGGGATTGTTAGAAGAAATTATGACAAGTAGATAGAGTAGCTGTCAAGTGTATCTATTTTATGAATGTTTATGAGAAAGAATACTTTTGTATATCATACCTTTCTAGAACACGCTGCAGAACAAGCGTTACTATTTGCTTTTCACCTTTTTTCCATAAAAGTGAAAAAGTTACATTAAGCAAAGTCCTGAAAAAGCAAGGGAAACTAGGAACTCAATGATTTAAAATTTTCTTTTTCGGAGCTTCAATTCATTTTTTGCGAGAAACTGACACAAATTTTGTAAAATTACATTTTTTCTTGCAAACTTTAAGCAGATTTGAACTGCTTTTTTTTTCTTTTACTTTGAATAGTTTTTTTTTTTTTTCTCAGATGTGTCCACACATCTAAGATACTGGTCAGTTAGTCATTAAAATACACATCAACTTTCTGCACCAGTAAGAGCTAGAGAATCCCACTAGTCTTAAAAAGAAAGGTATACAGCCAATATATCCTACCAACGGTCACATTTGGCACTAAAACATGGAACCTAACCAAAAGATTGACCCTCAAACTGAGAACCATGCATTGTGCACAAGAGAGAATCATACTCAACCTCACATGGAGAGATCAGAAGATAGTACAATATATTGGAGAAAAGACAGGAATCCTGGACATCATAGAAACTTATAAAATTCAAATGGCAATGGGTTGGATATGTTGCAAGAATGGCTGATAACCGCTGGACATCTTTACTCACAACATGGATCCCCAGATCAGGTGCAAGGCTGTGGCTGACAGAAAGTGAGATGGCATGACAACCTAGATAAATTTACCAAGCACTGGCGAATCTTGAGGAGACAGTCCAACAACAGACAGATGACAATGGATTATCATGAAACTTTGTCCAGACCTTCAGGGGAACCACCCTCATCTTTCCCCCCTTACTACCACAATTAGTAATGCTAAGTGTCAATTTTCTCAGCCATATATAATCTAGGATTATTATGAAACTATCTAGACCTGCAGGCGAACCATCCTCATCTTTCTCTTCTTGCTACTACTACCATGGACGGTGGACACATTGTTGAACTCATGGTTCTTTTATTTTTTTAAAACTTCAATTCAACATTTAAAAGTTGGCTAATAATAGGTAGGCATCAATAATAAGATGTATTGTACATCTGTTCTTCAAGATATGCTTTAAAGATAAGTCGCTTTAACAATAGACTGACATTTCTTTTTATTTGTTGTAAGCGTTGTCACCATAATCCTCACCCGAAGCTCTTTTTCTTGATCTTAAATTGTATTCTATTCTATGTACATTTGTCCTTGTGAAAAAAGTGTTTAGTTCTTAGGAGAGGTGCAGAAATTTGAAACTGCCTTTGATTCAGGGTAGAGGAGCTAGGGTCGACAAAAATATGAGATCCTCGTGAGACCTCCTAGCCCAAATATATAATTTATTTTTTAAGTGGGTCACAGAAGTCCCGAGATGAAATACAATTAAAACTACAAGCCAAATGTCCATCCTAACATGCAGATGTAAATTGCTGTTTTTAAAAAAAATTGTTTTGAAAAAGTGGGGGGGGGGGAAGGGCCACAAAGAAAAAGAAAAAGGCGACCATTTTAGAACAAGTGTAAATTGAAGGTAGGCTGGCATAAACAGCAGTGACAGTGCTGTGTCCAACTGTACCCACCCAGCCACAAATTATTAAATCTGCTTCAACTTTCTCATCTGCATTTCTTGATTTCAACATTACTTCTGTGAGTAATCTTATAATTTCACTGTATCAAAACCTAAGATTTTGTTAAGGCTCCATTCCTTGAAGACCATTGAGTTAGACAATTGTGTAAGAGTCTGTGATGGAATTTTCTGCATGTAATGATCATCACCTTAACACTTGCATTGAAAAACTTGTACATGCAGTCAATAAAAAAGACTGCGGCAATTCCTTTTACAGCACCATTCCCTACAAGATTTAAATTACGTGCTGCTCAGTGTATTTTGCATTTTTTCAGCAGCAGAAGCTTTACTTGAAGTCAATTATGAATACCTGTCATTATGCTAGCGCCATTGTACATTGATTTTAATATCAATTTCATGTTTTCTCCCAAAAAATTGTTATGATAAATTCAAGTCCAGATGCAGTGTGATCGCATATAGCATAAAATTCTAAAAAAAACAATTCATATACTGGTTTCAGATTTCTGTCAAACTATCAGAAATTCAGTTCAATAACTCAAAGAAATCAAAAGCTCGGGAAATTTTTGTTAAAAGGATTAGAAATAAATAACCAAACCAGCCTTCGAACAAACAGATTAATTACACAAGAATAAATTGAGTTGTAATCTTATAATGATAAATATGATACTGAATAAAGAAGTCAAAAACAGCATTGTTATAATATCACTCTTGCAAAATGTACATACAATCTTTAAAAGCATTCATTTAGCTTATTTATTCTCAGCGGGAACAATTTTGCCCCAGAGGACGAAAATTGAGCTGAGGAAGGGGTGATGTATTGTTATAAACAAATAAAATATCCAAGTTGGAGGGCGGGGAGCTACTCCAACTTGGTGAATTACCAAGTATTAAAAGTAAAAGTCAACCCTAGTTCTTTACGCACAACAGATCAACATTTGTGAAGCAAGGTATTATGCTGAACATCAAAGTTAAGATGAGGAAACTAATTTTTCCATACTATGTTCTAGTGTGTTTAAGGTATAAATTTCTGCTAAAGTAGGTCAATGCAGTCAGAGATGGCTACATATCAAATATCTATTTCAGGTCTTGTATGCTTAAATAAAAACTTCCAAATTTGTTTTTATTGTTATTATTTTGATATTTGTCATATTTTTTTGGCCTCAAACCTCATTGAATTTATTAAAAAGGATTTTAAAAAAAAAAAAAAAAAAAAAAGCAGCAGCAGCAGCAGTAAGGCAAATAATAATAATACATTCCCCAATCCAGTCCAGAAGAAGAAAACATATTTGGAGGGAAGTGGGGTTGTGTTTTTATCATCTTGGTAGAGCATTAAGCTGCACTGAATAAATTAGCAATAAAAATGTTGCACCGATATACTGTACCATACACCTGTGGTACAAGTGACTTTAATCACAAATATGAAAATGTTGTGGTTGAAGAGTCATGATGGAGATACGCCAAACAGGTATCAGTCATGTACACAGTATTGTGATAAGTAACCATGATATGCTGTAATTACAAGCTTTAAATTTTCATTTAGTTTGCTGAATGCGATGGAGTAAAAGAATAAGTAAAAATATTTATAAAAGCTTATGCGTTTTGTTAGTAGAGTGTATGTTTTGATGCATAGAAACAACAGTATTACTGTAATTCATTGTTTTTTGTTTAAATCATTTAGGCTTCTGCTTATTGATGCAGTATTTTGGATTGTAGTGTGAAATCCAGACCCTTGAAAGAAATATCCATGTAATAGAAAACCCAATGAATTAACCTGGGAAATATTCTTAAAAAGAAAAAAAAAAATTATGACTCTCATTCATACATTATTTTTTTAAAATTGTTTTGATTATTAATTCCAGTTACTGTTTCATTTCATTATGAAACCATGTGCAAGTCACCCTGAAGCTCTAAATATCCAATATAAACCATTTTTCAATTCATTTAACTTTAGCCAAGATAAATCATTAAAAGAAAACAATGGTAAATGTACACTCAAGCTACTCGAGTATTTATTTGGCTGAAGACATTAAATGATGTAAGATAGTCATTCAAGGGGATGAGGGAAGAATTTTAAAATAACCAAATGGGGAAGCACAGGGAAAGAAAGGTTAAGACAATTTGATTTAGATTCTTCTGCTATATTTTACTCAAGTTATGGACATCGAGTGAATATGCAACTACTAATAGCATTTTTTTAAAATCATTGAAACATTATTTAAGAAAAAAAAATGAGAATATTTTCGAAGTTACACATTTTTAAAAAAATTTTTTTTTTTACTTTTTTTCAGATTTTACAGGTTTATATTGCATCTCTAGAGCTCCAGCGCCCCTCTCCCGCAGGTGCAGGGTCTGCGGGTTCCCCGCACTGCCACTGGAAACGGACAACCAGACCTTTCGTGAGTTGCAATGAGAGGCAGCAGAATATTTCTTGGGTTTTAAATTGGATTAAACATCTGACCCCGTATAGTTCCCAAACATAACGACTAAAATTCTAACATTCACTGCTCGTATAAACGAAATACGTGAATTTCACTTATCGGCAGAAACTTGTCAATAGTAACTTGAGTAAAAATGCACACAAGAGTTTGAAGCAGAGATTCCCGACCTTTAGATTACCAAGGATCGTTTTTATTTAATACTAACTTTCTCAGGCTCCAAACTTTTGAAAGATCTACCCACTCAACTCAAGTCTGCCAACTCAAGCTCACAGGCCTACTAGTAACAGCTTTGTGGACCACCGGATTTTCCGCATCGCTTGTTCACGGCATCGTTGCTCGAACTTTCCCCATTGTAGTAAGCAATGAAAATAGGTGTGAAAAATAACCTTTGAAGTAAGTGCTGATGGAAGAAAATGGAATAGACAAGAATAGGACGTTTCAGCCTCATTTTGTTTTTAAAGGGTGAAAGTTTATGCCGTCCATACAAAAATAGCAAGTTAACGCCGCTTCAACGAATATTAACCGTACGTTATACACTACAACTAAAGAAGTTATCAAATAGGATTTTATTATAGTGGTTTGGAAACTCGGGGACCGCCCCTATAGGAAATATTCTGTCGGACCCCTATATCGTTTAGTTTTTAGACAGAAATCAATGGATTATAATGAGAAACTTGGATATATTTTTTTTCTTTTAAATTCTAGATGAATTACATTTATTCAAATCCTAGGTCAGGGGTCTGTGTATGCTTTTAAAATCAAGGTTTCTCGGTCAAAAGAATCGCAAATGTCAAGTTCAATATTTGACATGTTAATTCTCAATTGATATTCTATCTAGAATAGCCTTAATTATATTGTCGAACCCGGGGATTCGGTTTTATCACTATGAATTTAAAATTAATGGTAATAACTAAAATTTCAACTGCAGGCCCCAGGCCATTATCTGACGGGCTCCAGTATTGAAACCATTGCTGTGTTCTCTACGAAGTTCAGCCTCGGGGCTTAGGTGATAAATGATCTTGTCTCAGTCCTTATTTTACAGAAAAACTGGTTTATTTGAACACGAATGCAGAGATTCAGACAATATCATTTTTGCAAATTACGGTGATTTTAGAAACTCGAAACAATAACATTGTCTCCACAAAGCAAACACATTGATACAACCGCAATATAGTTTCGACTTAATGAGAAAAAAAAAAAAAAAATTCAAATATAAAAGATAAAATTTTTAAAGAAAGAAAGAAACAGAAGAAATTTAAGAAAGGCGATCAACTAATCTAGAAGTATTAATCGCAGATATGTAGACCTCAGAGTAATTTCAGATGAAGCCGCTTATTGTAATCACTTTGGGAAGGCTCATTCAAGGTATCAATAACCGGCTAATAACGTAAAAATTAAAATAATTCACATTGCTACGTAACAGATACTTTCAGTGTTATTAAATTCGTGATAAACAACCTTATACGATAGAAAAATTAATACGGACCTATGTTTGCTAGAATTTGAGATTTTAAAAGTTTTGAAATTTTTAGAAGTCTAAGAACACCGAAATAAAAGTAAAATATTTCCATTTCAATAATTCATCAAAATTGATGAATTTTGAATTGACTCTAAATAAAAAGAAAATATTGTGTTCGGGGCCGACTGAGTCTGACAACATCATCCACGATTACGGTAAACAGTCTCCTCAGCCTCAGTAGTGTTCATTTAATGAATGCTGGAAATGTTCACGGTTTCAATTCTCTTAAGTTACTAACAGTTGTCAAAAGTTTGTTAGTGCTTGTTGAATAAAAATGAAGAAAGGGGACTTTTGGCTCACCTTTGTCATGTCTCAACCTGTAAGTACGGCACCCTTACTCAAGAGTTCACGAGCTGTAGCAAATGAAAACCTTCCCGCATGGATTTGCCGTGAGCAACTAAATTAAATTAGCTCACCTGTATAAATAATCCACCTTCTCTTCCTGATTCGTCCACTTGTTGCTCTTCTCCTTCCCCAACCCCCCTACTACAAGTCTCCGCGGCTTGATTCATTACTGCTGGATAAATTAATATTATTCATGATTTGAATGCAGAAGCCGAAAAAGAGAAAAAAAAATTCTTTTCTTTTTTTTTAAAGCAACCTTTTCTCTCCAATAGATCCGTTCTAATATTCCCAGATTGACACAATCGCACATTCATCTAAACAGGATTTTTTTTTCTTTTTCGACAAAGCTTATAGCTCAGTCAAATTAGAGATGGTTACGACTGAGAAGCGAATTTAGCTTAAAAAGTTGCACTCGTTTATGAAATATAACAAAACAAATAAAAAAAACAAGATTTGAATACTTGGGGGGATTTTTTTTACTGTGAGATTGTAGTATTTTTAGTATTTTCAGTTTTGGCTATTCAGTTAAAAACACAAAATCGTCAATATTAATACACGTAAGGCCACAGAAGTTCTCTAACTTTCAGTAATAGCGCTTTCGAGAAATTTGTCCAACTCCCACCCAAGTCTGGAGTTGACTTTGTTTTTTTCTGCCGTAACAAGAACAAAAACAATCCTCACCAAATTTAGGGGAGTAAACTTTTCACTGTTTGGTTAAACCAGACCGATAAGTAAAATCAACATTTTCCTAACATGATTAGTTAATCACGACAAAGTAATCGGTAGTCAGTCCTCTTACCGACTGGGCCAAAATGACAAATCTTACATTTCCACAAAAAAATTATCTTACACTTATGCAAGAGCTTACTTTACTGTAATAAATACATTTATACCGAAAAATACATTTTTTGTGACTTCTATTAATCGTATATCCTTTGGATTATATATTCTCGTTTGAATCTGAATTGTTTGTAAGAAATAATGGTTCCGGATAGTTCTCGTAGTTCTCATCGAAGAAAGAGTTGCGCGAAGATGATGGAGACTACGTCGGCTGCGAGTTTAGAGAGAGGTAAAGAAGACAAGAGTCAGGGACATCATAGAATCTATTAAAAATCTCAAATGGCAGTGGGCTGGCTATGTTGCAAGAATGCCAGACAACCGATGGACATCGCGACTCACGAAATGGATCATCCGAGATCACATGCGCAACCGAGGCCGGCAGAATATTAGATGGAGAGACAAGCTAGACAAAGCCAGAAAGTACTGGCTCTGCGACGCCCATGGTAGAGAAGTGTGGCGAATCCTGGGGAAGGTTTATGTCCAACGACAGACGTTAAAAGACTGATGATGAAGATGATGATGATGATGATGAAAGAGGATAACTGACTCGAAGTGCTGGGGCCAAATAGGCGAGAGAGAAAGGGAGAAGTTAACCGGCTCGAAAGCCGGAGCTAAAAGGCTAGAAGTTCGATAACCGGGGCAAAGAGGCGTTCGACCACATGCGTTCAGGGCTTTTCCAGCGGGTCGTCGAAGAGATGTTTTAGATACCTAGCTAAAAGAGGGGTTTCGTACCTAATTCTTGACTAAAAATGTAGGGGTCGCTACAATACGATACAAATGTTGTAGTGATCATCTTCGGTCACAATAGAAGTAGTTCATTTTCACTCTTCCATGTCCAGGTTCTCACTTCTAGAATGACCTGTTCGACAACAATACAATGTATACATTCATCATAATCCACCCACTAAGTATAAAAAGCCCGAAACAAATCGTAAAACAGGAAACAATACTATATTTTTTTCATGTTGTTTGCTCGAAGTGAATATCAAAAGCCTCTCAAACAAATTTCTTTCGGCAATGTCAACATGAATGACCTCGCTCTGTCTCTCCAGACAATGGAATATCTCCTCAAGGCTACTTGCCTGAGCGAGGTATGGAGAGGGTCTGGGATACCCAGTTGTCAGAACCGCACCAAAGCGAAGAGCGATACGTCTGGCATAAGCTGATGCTGGGAGGACGTCAAATCGAGCGTCAAACCACCCGAAAGGGCCCCTGCTTTGACCTTCTCTTAGTTACCTTCTCAGGGCTAGAGAGCCTTGTACACAGAGCACAATTGTTGAACCTGAGGCAACCCTTCAAGCTGTTACACATTTCAGACCGTTCATGTAACATGTGCATGAGTTGGAATTGTATAGATTTCGTGACAAAGCTTCGCAGTTACATCGTATGAGTTTGAGGAAATAGTCTGCTACAGGAACTTCATCTGTCACAATTGAGTACAATATCGTTTTGGACTATTTCCCATCCCCAGGGCAATGGGTCTACATCCGGCTCCATCACCGTCTTACACCGAATAACCTGCAAGCGAAGGCGCTCAGTAGGTAGAAGCAAGTCAGGCAGCCATCTTCATTCAGCCTGCGAACCTCAAACTCGAAAGAGAATGGTCGGGCTTACCTCTATACATCAGAAGAGTGAGTCAAATCACTGCAGTTTGTGATGACTTCCGTTAATGTATTTTCGTCTGATAGTATTCCCATCGTTCGTTGTCCCTCCTCTGACTCCTGAAATAATATAAACTATCCCAACGTTTCCCATTTCAATAAGGCGCGGACGTAGTATTGCAACATCATCATCAGTCTTTTAACGTCCGTCGTTGGACATAGACCTTCCCCAGGATTCGGCACACTTCTCTATCATGGGCGTCGCAGAGCCAGTATTTCCTGAATCTGTCTAGTTCATCTCTCCATCTTGTGTTTTGTCGGCCTCAGTTTCTAATGTGATCTCTGGGGATCCATGTTGTGAGGCGTGATGTCCATCGGTTGTCTTTCATTCTTGTAACATAGCCAGCCCATTGCCATTTAAGTTTTCTTATAGATTCTATGATGTCTCAGACTCCTGTCTTCTCTCTGATATATTGTACTGTCTTGTGATCTCTCCATGTAAGGTTGAGCATCATTTTCTCATGCGCACATTGCATACTTCTCAGTTTGCAGGCCTGTCTCTTCATTAGGTTCCATGTTTCAGCTCCATAAGTGACTATCGGGAGAATGCATTGGTTGTATACTCTTCTTTTTAGGATTATTGGGATCATCTGGTTTTTGAAAGTTGAGCTTGCTCTGCCGAAGGCTTGCCATTCCAGAGTGATTTTTTGCTTGATTTCCTTTTCTTTTGAGGAACGCCCCCCCCCCCCATGGACGGCGTGTATGTTTCCCAACACTGCTGGTTTCCAATATTTCGCAATTTCCCCGATATTAAAGAGGCACTTTATTCTACCATCATCATCAGTTTTAAAGTCCTTTCTTGGACATAGACCTACCCACAGGATTTGCCACACCTCTCTATCGCTGGCGTTGCAGCGCCAGTATTTTCTGAATTGGTCTAGTTCGTCTCTCCATCTAGTATTCTGCCGGTCTCGGTTTCGCATATGGTCTCTGGAGATCCATGTTGCGAGTCGTGATGTCCATCAGATGCATTGGTTGTCCTCCTTTTTTAGGACTAATGGGATCTTCTTGTTTTTGACACATATTGAAATATATTTGAAAAAAAAAAGATTTTATTAGAATAAAAGTATGACGAAATCAAATATCTTAATTTAACATGCTTCACATACTACATTTATCTTTGATTTGTTTCTCAAGCATACAAGTCCCTTCCTCTACATAGCCAATAAATCCTTCAAACCAATTCAACTTCATTCTAACTCTTTGTTTCCCGAAGCATCATAAGACCCTTCTTATCAGCATCATAGAAGAGCGGGTTGAGCACGTCTGTATCATTTGCAACTCTCAACCCAGGACGATACGAAGTACGCCTTCTTAGAACATATGCTACTATTAATATACCTGCACCCCTATTACTTATTTCGAAGTGACGCCTTTCGAGAACCAGATATTCCCTTGGTGGCTTGATGAACTTCTGTTTATTCGCATCTATAGATTTGATTTTGGGTCTATGTAGTTCTCGGGGTCATTTCTTACCGTTGATTCTGGTGCCTGCATGGAGACATCAGTGAAAAGGTTGAAGGAGGAAGGGAGATGTATTGTAGCCATGACTGCACAGAGAGTATGCGCGCCTAGCATGATTGTGGACGCAGATTTTTAACGGAGAAAAGACACATACAAGTATTTTAACGTAAAAATAAAACGTAAATTTAATGCATAGACATTTATAACGATACATGACTGAAAATGGAATACATATGAGAAAACGTTGATACGATCGTGAAGAGAAGAGGAAGATAAGAGATTGCTTTGTAGCGCCCATTCTTCAACTAGAACCATCTAGAACAACCGTCATACTGGGAACTGTGTAAGAACAATATCTTTTATGTCTGGCGACCTTTCTACGTGAAAAGATTCTATACAACCTTCGGATGGAAATACGAAGGTGAATCTAAAAAAATGAGCACGCAAAAATTTAGAATTCAACTCTCAATATCAGGAACTTCCACTCCAACGACGAAGAAATCAGGATTGCTCGGCAGGGAGGGAGTACTGTAGCGCCCATTCTTTTACCAGAACTATCTAGAACGACGATCATACTGAGGACAATATAAAAACCATATCTCTTATAACTTCTGCGCAAAAGATAGAGGTTATATATGGGCAGCCAGTGGTGATTTTGTTTAATTTGCGCATAAACTGACTCTTGAACAAAGATTTTGAAACTGGTTAGCTCATATTGAAAGTAGTTTGCGATATCATCAGACCTTTCAATGTGCATATTGAGTCAAGCGAACAACATCAAAGGGTTTATGCATATTTTTCTCTTTCCAATAGTGACACCTTTGTCCAGGAACGACAGAGCCTTGATCCTATCACAACACTTCACATACCCATCTTCAACTGATCGATGATCCAGCATTGTCTGAATTTTGTGCCCAATTACCACAGCTTCATCACAGTTGATATTGTCATCAATGATAAATATTTAGCCAGTACATTTGGATTGAAAGGATCATGTTGAGCAAACCATAACTTCATCTTATGGAGATCATTGGTGTCTCTGTGGCAACGATTGCTGCTCATTTCTACACGTTTTCCGCTTGTAATTCTTACCATGTCCTTTTCGCGGGGCCTTTAAAAGACCAGATCCGATCATCAAGTAACCAATGCTATCCCCAAAACCACCAGAGTATGAAATCTCCAAGACTGCACACAATATTCATCGATTTGGCTGTAATTATCTCTATTGTGTTGAAGAAGAAGAGGCTGGTCAAATGCAATGCAGGATGTTAGTTTGTTTAGTAACTTTGCTTGACCTTCTATGCAGACAATAACAGAATAGATGCAAGAATAATCAGGTGAATTGATATCGATTATCGGAAGTATCACGATCGTTGACTTGTGAGGGTGTTCTCCCTGGGAAACATACTGTATGAACCCAGACCTGTTATGTCACAATCGTTCTGTTGCCTTAAAGAATTACAATCAGGCTTTCTTAACTTTCCCTAGATGGGCTTTGGTCTCCGTATTTAAGGATCCCAGAATCCCCATTCGAACATTCTGTTTCCAAAGAATCAATATGCATATATTAAACCTAAAGATTAACGTATTTTTCTTGTATAAAATTCGGTGCCGTTCTATTGAGAGGTGGGTTATTCAAACAGGTTCACACTTGGCTATAAAATATCTCCCCCTATTGTAAATAGTTGTACGCAGGCTACCCCGATTGTAAATTGTGAACTAAAGATTCACGTATTTTTCTTGTATAAAATTCGGTGCCGTTCTTTTGAGAGGTGGGTTATTCAAACAGCTTCACACTTGGCTATAAAATATCTCCCCCTATTGTAAATAGTTATAAGCAGGCTACCCCGATTGTAAATTGTGAACTTCCTCACACTCACTCACTTGATGTTTGAAAGAAAAGGCGCACGCAGTTTATGCGGTGTCTTCAACATCGAGTGAGTGGAAACTTTATGAAAGAAAAACAAATGTTCGTCCATAATTTGTTATAACCGCTACGCAACAAGGGTTACGTGTTTTATCTCCAGAATCACTCCTTTGCTTACCAAGACGAGTGGACCCTTTGACACCTTCAACACTATCGTGCAAATGCCAGATAGAATTTTATAAAAGCCCATCTTTTTCAGATAGTGGCAAAAACTATTTATAAAGAAGAGGAAGCTGATACCAACCAGAACGCTGAAGACTTTGACCTTGAATAATCTAAGGTACTCACCTATGACGAGGACATTTTTTTTTTTTTTGGTCTAGTACGACTCGACGTTCAGATGAATCTATATCGCTTCTACCGATATGAAGCTCGGCACAAGCACTCTACGCCCACAGATCGGGGGTCATTCCTACTGACCGCTTCGGTCTCCTCAACAGCGTCCGAAACAAAATGTGCTCTGATAAGTTAAGAGCGTACGGTGGTTCAGCATTTCCTATTCTCGGTGAATTGTACCAAGACTTAACCCTCAGATATGACCGAGGAAACGAAAAACATTGTTCTTATCGTGGTTGATAATCCCAGTTCAGCCCTGTTAGGCAGAGATAACCTAAAAAAAAATCCAATCTGCTAAAATTTCCTTTCCCTGGAGAGAGGGCAAATCCAGTCTATTTTTGAACAGTTCTCCTGTTCATCATCATCATCATCATCATCATCATCATCATCATCATCATCATCATCAACGTTCGTCATTTCTCTATCATGGGCGTTGCAGAGCCAGTATTTTCTGAATTTGTCTAGCTCGTCTCTCCATTTAATATTCTGCCGGCCTCAGTTGCGCAATGTGATCTCGGGGGATCCATGTCGTGAGTCGCAATGTCCATCAGTTGTTTGCCATTCTTGCAACATGGCCAGCCCACTGCCATTTGAGATTTTTAATAGATTCTATGATGTCCCTGACTCTTGTCTTTTCCTGGATGCACTGTGCTGTCTTGTAGTCTCTCCATGTGAGGCCGTGCATAATTCTTCCATGTGCACGTTGCATGATTCTCAATTTGTGGATCTGTCTCTTGGTTAGGTTCCATGTTTCAGCTCTACAGTGACTATTGGGAGGATGTATTTGTTTTGCACCCTTCTTTTCAGGATTAATGGGATCTTCTTATTTTTAAAGGTTGAGCTTGCTCTGCCAAAGGCTTTCCATCCTAGTGTGATTCATCGCTTGATTTCTTCATCTTTTGAGGGTCTCATGGAGATTCATTGTCCTAAGTGGATGTAGTGATTTACTTTCTCCAGTTCTGTGTCCTCGATTTTGATCTTAGTGTTTTTATTTCCGATGTGGTTGTTGCACATGCCGACTGTAAATTCAAGGGAGGCAACTTTCTTTTACGGAGTTATTTTCCTTTTGATTGATGCATTAGTTGGAGAGACAAGCTCGACATATTCAGAAAGTACAGGCTTCGCGATGCCCATGATAGAGAAGTATGGTGAATCCCGAGGAAGGTCTATGTCCAACGGCGGACGTTAAAAAACTGATGATGATGATGATGATGATGATGATGATAATTAGTTGATACTCTGCAGGATGCTACTCTATACAGTCTTTTCAAGATTTTTTTTCATTTCGAAAATTTTAACGAATTGGCTTAATGAATCTTTCCCATGATATTACAAGTTGGAACTTTCTAGTTAATTATAAGAAGTGAAACAAATGCCGTTTTGCTTATACGTTGCAGCTCATCTGGTTCAAAGGAAGAGTAGCTGCCAATTCATAGTTTCCTGTCACCCTATTAGCATGGGGGCACTGAGCAGAGGAGCACCTGCCTTACAGTGCTTGTGTGTGTGTGTGTGTGTGTGTGTGTGTGTGTGTGTGTGTGTGTGTGCGTGCGTGTGTGCGTGCGTGTGTGCGTGTGTGTGTGTGTATTGTAATGGGGTGGGGACAACAAGATATATCCAAGTGTTATTTGTCAGGTAAGGGACTAGGGAAATACCAAAGTAATGACATGTTCCGAGGCATCATCGTTTACAGTGAACCCCTCGATCCCTTTATAAGGTTCCAACATTTAAACCCCTTGCCCTCGGTGTGAAGGTCTGATCAAGAGGGGGTGTGCAAATGCCTTGTACATCCCGCTCCCTAAACGAGGGAATGACCAGGTATGACACTTTTATTCAGCCAACCACACCCAGGAAAATTGACAAGTTTGCCCAAAGGGAAAATGATACTATGACGGCAGGAATGGAATGCTATTCGGGTTAAAAATAATTATATATTTATGTATAAAGCGATATCATCATGTTTTACGAACCATTTTATAACATTGCTTAGTGATAAGAGATTTCTCATAAAATATACTAGGTCTGTCTAGAAAGTATTCAGCCATTTAATGTTAAGGATAAAATATCCTTACCTCGAATAAATGAATCTCCATAGCTTTCGCATGTACCAGAACTTGTAATCTAACAAATTATCTAAAAATTATCTGATTCATCTAAAACTATCTAAAAAATACCAGCTCAAGATTTAGGCATTGTTGGTCCAAAATGACCGTGGAGACCCCCACCCCAAAAACATTAAAAAATTTTTTTAGATGGTGCGTTGTGGTGTACTTTGGTAATTTTTCAAGGTTGTAGGTCTGAAAATGTGACCAGGAGCACACACACACACACACATACATACGTACATACATACACTCAAGGAGGAGAATCTGGAGCCGACTTAATTAGTTGGTTGGTCGGGGCATTTGTGAGGCTACAGTAATTTGATAGCCCACCTTGAGCAAAGGCATTTTAGTTCTCTTCAAAGTACTCTCCTTGTGACCTCATACAATTATCCTAGCGTCCACTCCGAGTTTCAAAGAGAGTCTTCAAACATCTCCTCTGGGATCGTCATCAGATCCCCCATTGCGTTCTCCTTAATCTCGTCCATGGTCTGAAATCTCCTTTCTTTCAATGATTGCAGTGATCTAAATCAGGACTGAAACGGAGCCGATGATATGTTTTGCATTAGGAAAATACAGTTGATATGAAGAATGGGCTGGCTAGGTCCTTGTGAATGCATCGGTCATGTAGGGGAGATCGGCTGTTCATGCCTGGGCTGTGAGGTCTCTCTCATTGATCTTGATAATAACTCATTTTTGATAAATAAACATTTTTTTCTCCGCCTAGTGCAGTCATCCTCAAGGGGGGGGGGCATTTGGCTCACAGAAGGGGAGTTCCCAAAAGGGGAGTTCCCAAAAGGGGAGAATTTTAGCCAGGAGAAGAACATATAATAGAAAATATAATGGTGAAAAAATTACTAGATGACAATTCAAAATGGGGGAGAAATTGGAAATGGCTCGGATCCCGAGAGGAGGAATTTAAGCCAAGGGATGATTCGTAGTAGAGGGAGGAATATGAAATGGAGAGTAAAATCGTGAAAAAATTGCTACATGACAATTCAAAATCGGGGGGGGGGAGATAGAATCCCAAGGGGAGGAATTACAGTTGGGAAAAGTATAATGGTGAAAAAATAACTAAATGACAATTCAAAATAGAGGAGGAATGTCACGTGGGGTTCTAAAAATCACTGATCGAGCGATTTCCTGAACCATTTCCTGGCATACAAAGCGAAGAATCACACTAGGATGGCAAGGCTCTAGCAGAGCAAGCTCAACCTTCAAAAATAAGAAGATCCCATTAATCCTAAAAAGAATGGTGCATAACCAATGCATCCCCTCAATAGTCACATACGGAGCTGAAACATGGAACCTAACCAAGAGACAGATCCACAAATTTAGAACCATGCAAAGTGTACATGAAAGAATTATGCACGGCCTCACATGGAAAGACTACAAGACAGCACAGTGCATCCAGGAAAAGACAAGAGTCAGGGACATCATAGAATCTATTAAAAATCTCAAATGGCAGTGGGCTGGCCATGTTGCAGGAATGGCAGACAACCGATGGACATCACGACTCTCAACATGGATCCCCCAAGATCACATGCGAAACCGAAGCCTGCAGAATATTAGATGGAGAGACGAGCTAGACAAATTCAGAAAGTACCAGCTCTGCGACGCCCATGATAGAGAAGTGTTGCGAATCCTGAGGAAGGTCTATGTCCAACGACGGACGTTGAAAGACTGATGATGATGATGATGATGATGATGATGATGATGATGATGATGATGATGATGATGATGATGATGATTTGGTTTTCTGTCCGTATTCCCAATAGGATCAATATCCCGTTTAACCTACCAAAACATTAGAAATTTTGCCGATGTATAGGTCGAAAAGTCTATGACATTTTCAACGACAATCTCCGATCTTGACTAATGAAGATCAGTCACTGTCGATAGAAATGCCATAAATATGAATGAAAAAAAAAACCAAAAACAATCCCTTCAGACAAAGAGATAAAAAGCAACTCGTAGTAAGTAAGGTGCAAGCCCATTGAGGTGGGACGCAAGGGTTCGCAGGTCCGTCCCTGTGTGGGGCCTGCAATATGCTGGTATCGGTGGAGGCAGTAAAGGCAGGGCCATCGAGTTGACCACCGCGTCTTTGGCTTCTCGTATTTTACTACAACCCAATATTTTTAGCGGTCACAAGCAGGTGAGAGTAAAAATAACTCGGAGTGTAGAAAAGTGAGAATGATACTCTATTTTGACTAAACATTCTCCGGTTTCTCTTCTTTGTTCACAAATTTTAAACAACTTTTCTGTTTTCACACTGAAAGATAAACATGGCTTATGTTCCCAGTTCATGAAACGTGAAAGCGCGAAACATTTACACCACTTGAATAGACATTGATACGTAGAAAGTAAACCGACATCCAAATTGTTTCGTTTTTTTTTTTAAATATTCGAAGCAGTTGAAGATCAGGTTTAATCTTACATTAGTGACTAGCAGGAGTATTCCTCAACGCCGGATGAAAATTCAAAGGAAAAAAAAAAGATTACAGCTTTCAGACCTGTGAAAAAAGTTTCCCTTCACTTTTGACCCCTTAAAGGAGGAAAGAGTTTTTTCTACACTTTTGGCCCTTTAAACGAGGGAAAAGTCTCCCTTCACCTTTGGCCTTTCAGAGGAGAAAAAAGTTTCCCTTCATTTTTGACCCCTTAAAGGATTATATGTATAAACATGAAAGGCATCCAGAAACTGTTTCTGGGTTGAAGCAAAGTTACTGTACTTCGTGAGAAAATAGATAAACCAGAACGAGTCCAGTTATGGACTAAGGATGATATTCTGATGATGATATTAGCGTTCTTTGGTATGAATTCCCTCCTGAGTAAGTTTGATGACCTGAATATTCTCTGTAGGATTAGCATAGTTATTGTAAAAAATGTCAAGTTTATAAAAGTATGGATGGATTATACATGTATACGAATACCTTGAAAAGTGCAGTTTTGATTAGTATGGTTGATGTATGGTCGTACAAATTAGTGTAACTTGGTATAAGCTGTGAAACACATTAAATTGAAATAAGACCATGATCAGCTTTTGATTAGTGCGGGTTTTGATGTAGTACTGTCAAAGTATTGCTGAAAAAATTAATGTAACTGAGTATAAGCTGAAACAAACAGTAAATTATGATAACAACCTTTGCAGTTTCAAAGAGTACAGAAAATTTTGAAACAAATTAATTTCGCTGATCAAGATATATCTATATACATTTTAGAATAAAAAAAAAGCATATTCCTAACAACATTTTTCAGTCGATTTTCAACCATTCTTCATCTTTTATGTTCTTTAAAATTCTGAAACAATATGGCAACAGAACTGAGTAAAAAATATTTTTTTTATAAGTAAAAAAAATTCAGTTTCATTCATAAAAAATCAGAGATGCCTATATTTATTGGAATTCTATCTGTGCTACTAATGACTAATCAGCAGCAGATGCAGTAGTACTGGTAGTGATTTAAACGTTGGTAGAGAATCAACTCAAAGTTTTTGTGTGTAATTAATATCCTTAAAGATGAGATCGTAAGTTGGTTTGCATGCAGTTTGAGATAAAAACCAACACAAGAGATTTAATATTCACATAGATAAACACTCAACAGAAGTGGCACGAATAGTGAGTCATGTCTGTTGTCATACTATCTGATCCCCCATTGTTGAAATATGCTTTTTGGTTAAACTATATAAGTAAGCCCTATTTCAAAAAATTGAATGAATCATGTGTATCATAAAATACCATCTATGTACAATACATTATGATGATACCCTATATAAAATAACAAACTATATTTATGACAAAGGTATTATAGTAGCCTTTTTTATTTGGTTATTTATATCTTCCTGTGAATTTCCATGTTCAGCGAAGCGTTGTAGCAAGTCATAGTTATTTTTGTCAAGTTCACTATTTGTAGAGCGATTCTTCTAATCCTAAGTGCTCGTGAAAATGGTAGTTTTTTTCCAGGTGTTTGGGTTGGGCCGATTTTGAGCGAAGGTAGCTGTGGGTGTCTGTAAGCTTAGTATAGAGTGTGGTGAGGAGGTTTCTATTGTTATCTATGAATATGCAGATGTCTAGGAAGGCTATGAAGTCAGTGGATTTTTCAAACTTAATGAAGTCGTGTGTTGAGTTTATATGTCTAAAGAATTTCTCTTGTTTGGCTTCAACTCCTGTATATATAAAGAGAATATCCTCTATATATCTAGCATGGAGGATGTAGTCTTTGTCAATCTCTGGATAGATGTAAGTCTCTTTGAATTTGTCCATGAAGATATTGGCATAAGAAGGAGCTGCTACTGTGCCTTTCATCTGGAGGAAGTGTCTGTTGTTAAAATTGAAACTATTGAGGTTGAGAATGTGTTGCATAAGGGTGGTTATTGTTTCCATTTTAGGATCCTCGGTGGTTCAATTATAAAGAGTTTCTTTAAGGGCTGAAATACCTTCTTCACGTTGGATACTTGAATATAAGGATTTGACATCCATATTAATAAGAAACTCCCTTCTGGGATTGTTATATATATATATATATATATATATATATATATATATATATATGAATTGTTTTATATATGTATATATGTACTCTGGCGACTCCATGAACAAGTACCTTGCCATGGCAGAGTGGCTCGCTGGTGGAGAGCTATGCTGGTGGGAATTCAATTCCCTGTAGTATTGGTCCAACCAAGTCGGACAGGTCAAAGGAAAGGAATTCGACGAAAACCTTTTCAACTCACCCCTAAAAAAACTATATTCACAATTTTTGTAAAAGATGAAAACTACATTCACAATTTTCTTTTGTAAAAAAGAAAAAAAACTTTTAAAAAAACTCTAAACATATGCATTTCTTAGTTCACAATTGATTTCAGCATGAAATAACCCATCAAGGGTTGATATGCCGTTCAACCAACCAACCAACTAACCTTACTCTCTGTGGAGATATGTCGGTACATCAAAAAGACAATACTCCGCTGATAGAAAAATCATTTATTTTACATAACAAATTTTCATTTTTCAACATAATCTCCTTCCTTGTCATCAATCACATTGATCAAACCTCATACAGTGAAAATTCCAAATCGAAATTTAGCTAATAACTAGGTATCAGGCTCTAGACTCATATATCCAACTTGTATACTTCATGCTTCAAAGATCAGTTGGGTTAGATATTCTTCAACTATGTTATTAACTTCATTCAACTTCAGCAAGATGGAACACCTTCCCATTTTCTTTGTGAAATTCTGCCCAGGATCAGAATATCTTCGCACTCTGCCGAGCATCAAAGCACCTCTCCCCTCCCCAGTGAGTGTAAGAGCTGAGCACAAAATAGGAAGATTTATTCACTCTCTCAAACACACATACAGAGATTTCACGTGACTTCAAATTGCTAGCTCAACCTTCAAAAATAAGAAGATCCCATTAATCCTAAAGAGAAGAGTGTATAACCAATGCATCCTCCCAATAGTCACTTATGAAGCTGAAACATGGAACTTAACCAAGAGACAGACCCGTAAGCTGAGAACCATGCAACGTGCACATAAAAGAATAATGCTGGCCTCACACGGAGAGACCACAAAACAGCACAGTACATCCGAGAAAAGACAAGAGTTAAAGACATCATAGAATCCATTAAAAATCTCAAATGGCGGTGGGCTGGCCATGTTGCAAGAATGGCAGACAATCGATGGACATCACGACTCACAACATGGATTCCCCGAGACCATATACGCAACCGAGGCCGGCAAAATGTTAGATGGAGAGGCGAGCTAGACAAGTTCAGGAAGTACTGGCTCCGTGACGCCCATGATAGAGAAGTGTGGCAAATCCTGGGGAAGGTCTATGTCCAACGACGGACGCTAAAAGACTGATGATGATGATGATGTTGATGATTTCCTAGCCACGGACAAACTTATCAAATAGTTATTCTCAAAAATCAGTCGGTCCCAGACGGTTTATTTCAAGTGAGAAAGCGGTTTCCTCTTCATATCTTTTGCTTTATGTTATCAGCCGTTATTGTTATCTAAAAGACCCTGTCCTAAAGTAATCACGATAAGCGACTTCCTTGGTATATACGCATCACGCCGGGGGGGTTGGGGGCATACACTCATATCTAAACCCAGTCGCTGGGCTCAGAAATATAAACCCTTTATTCCTTTGTTTGGAAAACACATCTATGCTTGATCTGATTTGAACACATAATTAGAACAACATCGTACACGAAGACAAACAAAACTTGTAAAGACTTCTTGATTGAGACTGAGCATTAAGGAAAAGCAATTAACATCTGAGGTCATTGGTAATTCAAAGTGTTACAGTAAGATTGCCTTGGATAACCAGTTCTCGTATGATCACTGGAGTTAAGCAACATCAACCCTGGTCAGTATCCAGAGGGTTGATAGGGGAACATAAGTTACTGTTGAACAACTTAAGATCATATAAAGAGACTCCCTTGGTGATTCTGTAAATTCTCTCAAGTACGAGGTAGATCTCTACAAGAGGCTCAATAATACAAGCAGAAGCCCTCTCCCCGTGACTGCAACAAAAGATCAATAAATTGGGAATTTTAGAAACATAATAACCAGAATAGGAAAGAATCACAAAGTTTGCAACGTTTCAGATAACCTTGATTTGGTGAACGATTTTGCTATTATAAAAAGTTACGAAACAAGATATGAACTAAGAATAGCGAATAAAAACACACAAAGGATATTGTTAAATGAAGACATCATGTTGAACAATAAGTATTTGTTATATAAAATATATGGGTTTCATTAATCATTGGTCAATAGAATTACGAATGTTTTAAATATTTTTACATTTGGGGGACATACGGGCACAGACACACACATACACACATGTACACCCAAACGCATACACACACAAACGCATACATACAAACATATACTCACAGGTGCAGACATATAAACACATGCACAAAACGCACACGTACAAATAAACACGCAAATACAAATAACATAAGCATACACAAACACATACACACACATACAAAAACTCAAAAGCGCACATATAGTAACACACATACGCACAGATACAAACATATATACACACATGCAAGCGCATACATTCATATAAACACACAGAGGTATGAACGCAAACACACTTATACAAACATACACATACAAACACGCGCAAACATACACACATAAACATTCATAAACACACACAAAAGGCACACACACGGACACATATATAAATACACGTACAAGCACACACAAAACGACACACACAAACAATACCCATACAAGCACACGCTTACAAACACACACAAACATACACCTACAAAATGGTCGTCATGATGTCAAGATCTTCATTTGTTGGAAGTTTTTAAAGAATAAACTTCAATGCATGCCAAGGTTATATTTCTACATGTTCCAATTTGTTGATTCGTGAATTATTATGGCGGTTTTTGCTCTTGGTTTCTGGATCAGATTATGTCCAGTTGAAGCTCCTACTTCGTCTGCTTCTACTTCGGTTGACCCTATTTACATAAATAGATTAAACAATTGGCAACACTACGTTGAAGCGGCTCTCCTATCGATTCTGGGTTCTAATCATTCTGTTGGATCATGTATTCATTTCTTAATAAAATAGCTTTTGAGTTGAAAGAAACAAATAGAGCAGATATAGACTGTGAATGAGCAAAATGAGAATTTGGAGTTGAAACAGTTATTTGAGCCTTTGAATAATCGGAGACTGTTCAACTCAATGGTAAGAGCAATGCTGTGTTGAGGCGGCTACCCTATCGGTCGCAGGTTCGATTCCTGCTGCTGCCCCATTTTGTTTAATCATTTATTCTATTTACGTTCTCAAGGCCATTCACCTTGTAATGAAGGGAGATCATTTCAAAGAAGAGTTTCAATATAGTATAATGCAATTCATAATCATATACATATATACACCGTATAATTTGGCTGCATATTTTCTCTTATACATCTTTCTTTAAAAATGATACATTTTCTTCAGTTGTTTATTTTAGTTACATTGTCAAGGCCAAATGATACATTAGGCATGCAATAATCGGAGATCATTTCAAATAAGAGTTTCTATATAATATAATGCAATTTATAATGATATATATATATATACACACACACATATATATATGTATATATGTATATATATATATATATATATATATATATATACAATGTATAATTTGACTGCATATTTTCTCTAATACATCTTTCTTTAAAAATGATACAACTCATCCATGAAATAGAATATTAATACTACACTCTGATATTGGAAATGACTGAAGATGCTTCCAAAAGTGCTATATCCTTTGGATTTATTTACACTGAAACCAGAGATCCGGTAACCTGTACAAAAACAAGAAAAAATCAATAAAAATCAAGATGACGTTATTTTTAATGTGAGATGTATCATAAGATGGATTTTGTCCGAGCGAATATAGTAAAAACAAAAAATGCCTATACCTAGATATATAATTATAAATGTATTGTTTTTATTAGAAACTCTTTTTGAACCGACATCTCATTTTTACACAGTGAATATGCCAGTCAGCCTAGACAGCCTAAAAATTCTCAGTGAAAAAGAACAAGAAAGGAAAGGTATAATCAATAGTATTCAGTAGAAGAAAAGGTCACCTTTGGGTCAGATAAAATGGTAAACTTTTTGCTATAGAATGTATACTCAGGATCCCCAAATCATTTGTCACCCAGCTAGCCAGGCCAATGGCTTGATACCTATTCAAGTTGGGTTTATATTTTTAAAATTTCTTACTAAACATTGATCAATGCCAAGCCAAGTAAGGACCCTTGAGTGGAAGAAAGAACAAGGGTTTGGCCTGATGGGGTCCACTGAGAAGGATACTTGTACTAAGTTAAAAGATACTTATACTAAGTTAAAACTTGATAAGTAGTTTTTTTTACAAGGTTTTTTTTTCATTCTGATCTGGACTCCAATCTGCACAGGTTGCTCTTCTGTTGGGTTATTCATGTGAAGGAGTAGCGAATCCCTACAGTCAGTGCACATCTACTGTTCTGAGTATCTCAGATCTGTATTTTAAGATACACACACAGCCATACTTTTGTGATTTTCTTTCAAACAGACTGCAGAGCTTTGGAATCTGTCTGGAGAAGGAAACTACTCTCAAACCAATGACTCTGGAACCAATCTCCTTTTTGTGCCACTTCAGTAAATCAAAGGAAGCAAGCCCTTGAAGGGTGGGGTTGGCCCTGTGCAAGTCACACTTCACCTTAAAACTTCATTGTGCAGATTGGAGAGCTATTTTATGATAACAGGTCCTGCCATTCATAGTTGTAAGAAAGACACCCCAAGGCATTCATTCATAGGAATGAATGAATGGCTGGGTTTCATGAATTAATATTTTTTAGAAGTATTTCCCGTAGTAGAAGGACAATAAACGGTGGGGCCTGTGTATAAAAATAACCTTCCAGCAATAGTAATGAAGTTTTAAGGCAGAGAATGACTTGCCAAAGGTAGACCCCACCCTTTTAACCAAGGGTTTGTATCCTATGGTCCACCGAGGTGGCACAGATCAGAACAGGGCACCTAGGTCAGGGCACCTAGAGAGTGAATAGTTTTGCTCGTCAAACTTGTTCCTCAAAGATTCACCCTGACTAACTTCGGGCAATTGTTATATATACATATATATATATATATATATATATATATATATATAAATATATTTGAAATGATCTCCCATTATTGAATAAACAATCAAAGAAAACTGGGCTGTTGCTAGTATCAAACCTACAACCGATAGGGTTGCCACTTCAACATACTGTTGCTCTTACCACTGAGCTAAACAGTTGCTCGTATTGCAAAGGCCCAACTTACCATTTTAACCCCAAATTCTCATGTTTGTTTATTCACAGTCTATATTTGCTCTATTCAATGCAGACAGATGTATTATTAAGAAAAAGATATACAATCCGACAGAATGATTATAAATTGCGTTATATTATATTGAAACTCTATTTGAAATGATCTCCCGTTATTACACAGTGAATGTATCATGAACAGAATAAACAATTGAAGAAAATGGGGCTGCTGCAGGAATCGAACCTACGACCAGCGGGGCAGCCGCTTCAATGTATCGTTGCTCTTACATTGAAGCAGCTACCCTATTGGATGGTGCTACCAAATTAGATTGTGCCTCAGGGTGTACTTGTGTAAATTTTCATGGTTGTAGCCATAAAAATTTGACCAGGTGTATCCACATATACACTCACACACAGATAGACACAGACACCCAGAGAGAGAAGAATCTGTAGCCCACATAACTGATTGGTTGAGCAGGCCTTTTGTGGGGCTACGGTGATTCGATTTATCTTTTTCACAGCCAATTCAACTTTATGCAACTTCAAAGGCATCCTCTGCTGGAACGTTCTCCACCTCGTGTTTTGTTACACTAACCGTACTGTTTCACCGTCACATCTATCTCTATTATCGTTCAGTTCACGTTTTTCCCTACGGCCATTCAGCAATCTGTTCGTCCCCCCCCCCTTCCAAAAGGCCATCAGTATTTTCATCACTGTTTGATGATGAAGGCAAGTCTTCCTCATCAACTCTTCCGTGACTACCAACACCATCACTCCATCTGGCAGGACCAGACATGGGACTGCGATCTCCAGTGGGTAAACCATGCTGGGAAACACTTTTCCGAGGCTCGACCTGCACGTGTCTGCCATGACGGTGAATGGCATTTGGCAGCAGAGTTCCTAAGGTAGTGCTTTCCAAACATTTTGTATGATGACACAGTTTTTTTAAATTAAAGTTTCCAGTGACACATGACTCAAGTTTTGCTTGCCAAACCAAATATATATTGTTATTGCAGCAGTTCAAGGAAAAATATCTGCTGAAAGACACAAAATCATACTTGATTTTAAGACACAATTAGAGATTATTGGTAACACACTACAGTGTTGATACATCCAGTTTTGAGAGCTCTGCTTTGAAGGCTTTGAAAGGTTAAAAATGTAGACTTCTTGAATCCGCGTTGGACACCCAAGGTCATGTGCAGGTTTTATCAAGTAAAAATAGAAGACACTTAGTTTACTCGGCAATGGATCTACCCTTTTCTCCCGCCATCCCCTTTCTTCTGTCAGACAAATTCATAATTCGATCCTCTCAAAACGTCTTATCTTTTCCAACAAAAAAAATTGCTGTAGTAGTCTTTTTCAATCTTCCAGAAGATTGATTATTTTTTTTTTCATTGGGAGAGTTCTGTAAAGACCTGAATTAATGTTAATTTGAAATTGAAATATGGGATATATGGATTATGCCGTCAAGCAACAGGCCAAATTCCAGTTGGTCCAGTCTCGGTATGTTTCGATGACATTCTATAGAAATATGAGCCGTAGGTTAAGGAGGGATAGATTGAATGTTTTTTAATTGTTTAATTTTTTCAATACACTTATATATCACTGAAGGGTGTCCACACAATCTCTCCAAAAGTTCTGGATAAATTTCAATTACATTTCTTTGAAGGATGGGTCATGAGCTAAGGAAGAAGTACTTAAATTTTGGAGCTGACACAAGATTTTTTTTCGTCTGCCCTGCATTGTTGATATACATATATATATATATATATAACTCATATTCATATAACTAAACTTCCTTCAATTTTTGGCTGGTGTACGGTATTGGAAGAGATTTGTTTTTGTGTCAAATATGCAATGCACCTTTTTGAAATAGCTTATACAAGAAAAAGGTGGCTACCTGTAACCACGAAAATAGAAATTTTTCATGCGTGATGAACATTAGAAATGTTTTCAGTGTGATTTTTACATCATCAAAAATAGCGATGAATCAAAAATAAGCTACTGGTCAACCAGGAAGTAAAAAGTAGGCCATTAAATCTAAATATTCTATGCCTGATTAAATTTGATAAGGCTCCATCTGAATTTTTAAAAAAGATCAAGATGATATTATAACATGAATGGATTGATAAAGTTGATTACTTCTCGTTTATCAGGGGCATTTTATTGAAGTTAGATAGAACCATGTCACAACGATTGGCGCTCTAGATACAGTGCTAAAAAAATTCAGCGGCAAACAAAAAACAGGGCCATTCTAATATAGCATAGAGATTGCATCAACAGTCATTTCCGAAATATATGATGTTGTTGAGCCTCAACAAGATGGAATGGATTAGTGCAGTATATCTCACCAGGTATCCACTTTCTGGAGCTGGTGAATTATCAGTAAGTATCAATATATATTGCTACATGATAAATTATTGTATATTTATATGTTAATGTCTATGTATTTTCTTTTTTTTATATAAGGTACGTTAAGTGCATTGCATATACTTACTTCAGAGACTGTCAGTGATGCTCTCTTTAATCATTATCCATTTTGGAAATTAACATTAATAAACCTATAATTATGAATATTATATCATATTGTAAATTATAATTGATAACAATGATAATAATCATATTATATTACGTATTAATAAAGTCATTATTAAAGATATTTTTAAAAGAGCACTACAGGGAAACAGTGCTAAATACGGCTTTGCTAAGCAGGGTATTGCTGTATTTTACAGTTGAAAAATAAGGAATAATTCTGCAAACCATTCTTGTAGACAAACAGTTTATGATTAATCAAGCGTGGTTACCAATGGTGAGATCCTGGCTTTACACCCTTCAGTAATCCCGACATATATGACTAAATTGCAGTTGGCTATAAGATGGCTACTTTGATTCTAAATTGTAAAGTTCCATACACTTGCTCACTTGATGTTAGAAAACGGCATACAAATTCTGTGTGCTGTTTTTAATATCAGATGGATCACCCAATACAATTCATGTATTAACTTCTGTTTTTCTTTCATGAATCTTCCACACACTCGCTCACTTGATGTTAAAAATCGCATACAAAAGTTGTGCCTTGTTTTTAACATCGGGGATAGTCATTTTATAGCCATTTTATCGCCAACTGAAATTTGGCCTCATATGAACGAAGATAACCCCCTTTCCCACTTCATATAGCCTCAAAATGTAATTATGTAATTATTCAAAATTTTCTCATCGTCCTATTGCGCATACTCTGGTCTGTGGGCAAACTCTGCTTGTTGAAATCATAGGCTACATTAATGGGCCAATTTTAGATATTTGTCCGGACTGTTTTGAGCTCCCAATCCATCCTTGTTCATTACTGATGCCTTCAATTTGCCTGATAGGGAGCATTATTTGTTCAAATCAACCCTTTGGTTTCTCTGAAAGGAGCTTGCGTGGTACAATTTTGAAGAGTATCAATGCTTCATTACCCATCATAAAACAGAACAGTTTTTTGACATTGAAATAATGAATTACAAACAGATAGGCCTGTCCATTTTTTTCAACTTATATGGAAGTCACACATTAAAATGCCTAATGACTATCAAATGATTTTCAAGGCTTGTTTTGAATATTTTCATTATGTTGTCTACCTCCCGCATCATACAACATTGACTATTCTTCAGTAATGTTTACTTGCAATCAATCTCGACCGGTCTACTGTTGTTCAAGTAAAAAAAAAAAATTTCCAGAGTATTGTCTTCGTCTCGCTTAATCTTTCAAACATGTTTTAGTCTTTGCATCCTACAGTCTTCTCAGGTAGATGTCGAAGCTAGGGATGGAAGGTCCTCATTCCAACATCTATTTTTTACGTCATTATCAGATTGATGTTCGAAACGGGTGTCATGGAAGCCATCTTGCGACAAAAAACAGAATAGCGCTTTGGGCCAACCTATCCACACTATCACACTGTACAAGAATATGAACATCATACACCTTGACATTAACCTGATTTACCCAGTTGTAAACCTGACCTTGTATCAAATTCGCAGACCTAACGACCGATTTACGGTCTAATGGACCAGATACCTGTTCTAGAGGAATTTTTATAGGAATCTCCCCACTGGATCAGGCCATATCACCAAGGTTGAGGGGGTTTTGGAGTTGGAACCTCATAGTCGAAAAAGAATAATGCTGCAGTATAACCCCCCCCCCAACTTATTGTATCAAAATAAAAAGATGGTATTAATATTCACAAGTAGGGGGGTTGCTGCTAAGATATACACTGATTATATCCCCCTCCCCTAGAAATCATAACTGATTATAACTATTACAGCTCACTGTATTTTTGCTTGTAACCAATGGCATAGCGTCAATAATTGTACCCTGGCAGGTAGGGATCCAGGAAGGGAGAATTACAGGGGGTCCAGACAATGCAACCCTACTTATGGAGCTGAAACATTGAATCTAACTAAGACACAAACCCGCAAACTGAGAAGCATGCAATGCGCTCATGAGAGAATCATGCTCAACCTTACATGGAGAGATCACAAGACAGCACAGTATATCAGAAAGAAGACAGGAGTCTGAGACATTGAAGAATCTATTAAAAAACTTGAATGGCAATGGGCAGGCCTTGTTGCAAGAATGGCAGACTACTGATGGACATCGCAACTCAACACATGGATCCCCAGAGACCACATGTGAAACTGAGGCTGACAGAATACGAGATGGAGAGATGAGCTAGATAAATTCAGAAAGTACTGGCTCTTCGATGCCCATGATAGAGAATTGTGGCAGATCCTGGGGAAGGTCTATGCCCAACGACGGACGTTAAAAGACTGATGATGATGATGATGATGATGATGATTCAGAATAAATATGATTTTAAAGATAAAAAAATAATTCATCATTGTAGTCCATTGACTACAGTTCAAAAACTAAATGCCCAAATAAGGGTCCACCAGAATATTTACTCTATAGAAACTAGACAAATTCAGAAAATACTGGCCACGCAACGTCCATGATAGAGAAATGTGGCAGATCCTGGGGAAGGTCTATGTCCAAAGACTGATGATGATGATGATGATGATAATAATGACATCTTATTACTGTTGCTTTTTTATTGTAAATAATAGTAATAGTTATCTATTTTCTGGAGATTTTTTAATAAAGTATTTTCCCTATTATCATTTTATCATTGATAGTCACCCCAAAAGTAATGTCTGAAATTATGGTCAGGAAAACATCAAAATTTCATTAAAATCTATCCATTAACATAGACCGAGTGTACTGGTGCAGTGCGTCAGCCAATAAGGTTTTACTGAGGCTGCACACTGCTTTGTGCATTGGAGGCCTTTGGACTCGTCCTTGGGCTCTCCTATCATTACTCGGCCCAGCTGCGGGGGGTTAGTTTCCCCAGAGCAGCACTGCTCCATTGCACTTAAAGGAGCAGGTCCCCAAGTGGACGCTTTCGTGACGGAGGTTCTTTTAGCTTCTACGGTCGCTTGGCAATCAAAGTCGCGTCGGCTGGAGCCATTTTTGGAAGGGCTGATCCTATTTTCCCCACGTTAAGCCCGACCTTGTGTCAAATATTGCTGTGGTGGGACAGAGATTAAATAGATGCCCCGGATCAGCACTGCTCCATTGCACTTAACGGAGCAGGTCCCTAAGTGGACGCTTTCGTGGCAGAGGTTGCTTAGCAAACCGAAGCCACGTCAGCTTGAGCCATTTTTGGATGGATGGTTTCCAATTCTTCCCACGTTAAGTTCGACCTTGTGTCATATTTTGCTGTAGTGGGACAGTGAATAAACACCCCATTAACATAGGTTCAATTCCTGAGTCAGGTGGGCAGAAATATCCACCAGCTTCAGTAGAGGAGTAGATTGGGACCAGAAGTAAAATTGACGGACACAAGATCTGAAATTCCCTCGGAAACATACCAAATCTGATGGCTATAGGAATGAAAACAATTATTCCCCACCTAGATCAAATAAAGGGTTCAGTCCGTCCGGGAGGATACTGAACATAGAAGACAGCTTAAGAAATATATCGACTAAAATCATGATAAAAATTTAACAATGTCTTGTCTTGTGATAAAAAAAAACAAACTGGTTTGAAAAAAAAATCAATGGATAATAGTAATAACACTTTGTCACAGAAATTTAAACTGGAGGAAGGCTGGAGGATATAGCATCAAAAACGTTGTGATAAAAACAACAAAGATGAAGAAACCAGTCCAAAATAATCAATGTGTAATAGTAAAAACACATGATCTTAGAGATTCTGATAGCTAGATGGCTGCAGATTTCAGTAGTTGAAAGTTTGTGATGAAGAAAAATTGCGTATATATTTACTTTCCCAGTTAATTTACATGATTAGCTTAGCTTGATATAGCTCAAAGCCAAAAGTATACAAAGATTGTTACACCAATTTCACAAGCCCCTGCTAACCTACCTTGAAAATAGGTATTTGAAATCCTAGTTGGGGCTAGAAAATTGACCTTGAGCACCTGTGGGAAATATGTAACCTACCTACACAGTCAGTCACTCGTATCAGATTATTTGTGTCAGATTACTAACTGCTAGAAAAATTATTTGTAATTGTCCAAAGAGGGCATTGTTGCGTACTTTGTCATCATTAGCACAGCAAGAAAGAAGTAGGTCAATTCATTTTGCTGACGTTCATTCATACATGACAGATAGGAAATGTAGTATTGTGAAACATGAGAACACTGAAAGAAAATGAGAAATAGCCCTCACTCAATATCGGGTTTTAAGACAACCCAGTGTGAAGCAAAGGCTTGCAGGCCAAAACAACTGTGGTGAGGTTTATCCTTACTAGGTGCCCAGTGAGGAAGATACTCACTGGGTACTTCACACTTGTAGCCTTGTACCGTACTAATCTTTTTTTGGTCCACTCAGCATAGGACAATTGTCTCGCAGACCGTTAAAAGTTCTAGTAAGTTTCATCTTCATAGGATTCACATTCACATGTGATCTAAGCCAAGCTAATAAATTTCACTCCAAGTACTTAACAAGGGAGACAACTCTCAAAACAACAAAAAAATAATTGCATTCTTTTCAAAAAGAGAGGTACTTACCTTTCAGAAGTGCACGCTTATTTTTCATAAATTATTATTTGAAAAAAATGTAAGGTAAATTGAAAGAATCATAATAAAAATAAGTTTCTCCCATTCTTTTTAGTGTGAAATGATTTGTTTTATTTTTTTGTGATCGCAGCTTCCAATATTTCTTGTGTGATTTTTTTCTTTGAAATATACCGTCTGATTTTTGTTTAATTTTTTTGTAGTGTGAAGGAAAGATTTCTTTTATTTATCAGCTCTTGATTTCTCACTATTTTTTATGAAAATAATTTTTCTTTCATTAATCAAGCATCTCCCCTCTTGAAAATTTGAGTTTGCAATTGGATTCTATGATGTCTCGGACGCCTGTTTTCTCCCTGGTATATTGTGCTGTCTTGTGATCTCTCCACGCAAGGTGGAGCATGATTCTCACATGTGCATGTTGCATATTTCTCATTTTGTGAGTCTGTCTCTTGGTTAGGTTCCATGTTTTAGCTCCATAAGTGACTATCGGGAGGATTTTTAGGATTATTGGGATCATCTGGTTTTTGAAGGTTGAGCTTGCCCTGTCAAAGGCTTTCCATCCTAGAGTGATTTTTCTCTTGATTTCTCCTTCTTTTGATGGTTTCATGGAGATCTGTTTTCCAAGGTAGACGTAGTGGTCTACTTTCTCTAGTTTTGCATCTTTGATTTTGATCATTGTGTTCTCATTCCCGACATGATTGTTGAACATGACTTTTGTATTGCTCAAGTTCGTATGTCGGCAGACCTTCTTGCTCTTGTCATTTAGTTCATCTTGCATTAGTTAGAGGTCGTGTAGATCTTCTGCAAAAAGGACGATGTTGTCTGCAAATCTGAGGTTGCTTAGATATCTGCTGTCAACTTTGATTCCTTTATTTTCCCAGTCTAAGTTTCTGAAGATCATCTTGAGGCAGGCTGTGAAGAGTTCGTGTGAGTTGATATCACCTTGTTTTACCCCTTTTTGGAGCTGGAAGGGTTCAGAGTCTTTATGTCGCCTGATAAAGGAGCTGCTGTAACTCTTTTATTTTGTTCGGTAAGAATTTCACATCTGTTTTTCAATTCAAGCTTGAATTTAACTGGTAAGCTCTTTCGGTACGTTTCGTGGTTATAGTTTGGTGTTGAACATTTTGTCTACGTTCTTTATTGGTGTTTATTTGTATTTCACATCTTGAAGTGCCAACTAATTGTTTACTATCTACAGGCAGAGGCAATATCTTAAATAAACTGAATTTTTAGATGAAGTGTTTTGAAGCACCGCTACCCACAACAGACCGGTTTAAATATTGCCGTTGGTTTTAGATTATTTAGGTTCTGACAATTACATATATCCATGTATCTTTGTATCCTGACTTCACTCAGCTCTAACAGTTTATAGTAGAAACTTATAAAAATCCCCCCCTCCCGTTAATATGTTTTTGGTGGGATGATCAGTTTACGATGTAAGTTTATGTTAAATTGGTCAGACAGTGTTCATATTTTGTTTTTGTAATCACCACTGAACAAAAGGCGAGAGAAGTAACTTATTCATTGATCGCCCCGAACACTGCATGTTTATTTTTTGTAAACAATGAATTCATGGTTCAAACCATCCTGGTGGTACTTTCATGATGGTAACTTGATTTCACCATCACTACAGCTTAATTCATGAGGTAGAAAACAGCATATATGAATGGCAGTTGTATCTCATAACCTGAGAAAATTTTTCCAAGTAACTCACTTTTATCAGTATCATAATAAGATGTGCAGATTTTAATGATAATATTATATCAATAACATTAATGACAAAGATGTGCATATATTATCAATGATATTATATCAATAACATTAAGAACTCAACCAAAAGATGAGCTTATTCTAATTCTTAAATCCATTCTGGTGAATTCAATAAACAATTCAAGGGGAGTAACTTCCTTGCACTTTTTGGCTATTTAAAAAAAGTTTTATTCAATTTAATTCACAAGAGATCCAATTTTTAGATTTCCATTTATTGAAGAATTCCACTGCAATAAGAAGCGATTCATGAAACTAGGATTTGAGGAGAGAATCAGTCAAACTGCATAGAGAAAACATTTCAAAAAAGAATTCAAGCAACTTAGAAATGAAATTATTTGAAGGAGAATTATTGAACATCATATGTACAACTCATTTCAAAATCTTGGAGAAAAAGAAAATAATCGAATCTTTGATAAATGAACTTTGAAGCCAAGAGTTCAACACAAACAGTTTAATAAAAAAGATAATTATATTTCTCTTTTCAAGCAACAAATTTATTTAAAAAACACTCAATTGAAATTGAAATACAATAAAATCACAAAAAGAGCAATTGGTTTAAGAAAAAGTAAGCAAAAAATATCTTTTATATTAAAAAAACAGAAACAGGTTGATTTTTTTTTTCCTTTTTTATGCGAGAGAAAGCACAACAAAACTTGCTTAACATAAAAAGCCAAGCACAAATAACAAAAAATAATTGACAGGATACATTTTTAAAAATTTGATAAAAAATAAGTGTAATTGGAAGCTTTGTCACAATATTGAAACATTTATAGGTCCTTGTATCTTTGCTTTTCCAGAAAAAAAATATCAACATCAGAATGTTGTATAATAAAAAATTTAAAAAATTAAAACACAGTGCCAATCTCAATAGCCATTGATAGTGACTTGTTTTTTTTACTAGGTGATCTACAATAGTGCCAAACAAATATCAAAAATGAAAATGAATTTCCTTAACATTTTTAAGGTATTTTGCATTTGTAACCAAATATCTAATATCTGAGCTGAGAATAACAGATTTATAGAAAAAGATACGGGTATATCTTGATTAGTGTGGTTAATCCACTCCAGAATTTTGCGTACAGTTCAAGGTCTCATTAAAATTTGATGAAGGTTTTTTTCTTCCCTTAGTTACATTATTATGTACAGCAATATCTTAATTGCACTAATGAAAACCACATAACTCAAGGTATTCCTGTATTCATTTTTTGAATTAACTAACCAGAGTCTCTCTTGTTTCAATAGCCACAGCAATCAGAGCTGGATTAAGGCATGAGTTTCAAGGGCTGCAGATAACACATAGCAAATATTTAAACTTGAATTTTTGTTAGCATTGTAGAAATATTTCTGAGGGCCTCTAAGTACCAGTAGTACAAGCGACAATCCAAGTGTAAGAGAAATCTAAGATAATTTAAAGTAATAAAATGATTGAAAGTCATATAGACTAAAATTCAAATTGATTCAGAAAATTAAATTAAAAACTCTCTTGATAGCAGTCAGCTTCAGTCAAATTTTACGAGTTATGAGAGAGCAATTACGGGAACTCAATGGTTGCGACTAGAAATAAAAAAAAGCACAAGTTGTTTCCTCATTTTTCGATTATAATTCTCATTTCGTCTTTCTGGTTAAATGTTAGTTGTCTTTATTATTTCAAACATTCTAAAAGTACACAAATACCTCTATCAAAAAATTTAAAATGTTTAAATTTTATAAATTTTATTTCATTATCAGAAACTTTATAATCAGGGGAAGATAAAACGATTTTCATGCAGATAAGTTCTTTTGATTAATGAAAGTTATATACACCTATTGATAACAGAGGAGGCCAACGTATATACAAAAATTCTTTCAAGGAAATTACATGTAATTTAACGGCTTGAGTTTCAAGTCTCCAGTAGCTTTTGTTCCTAACAAGAATGTGAAATGATTATCTGCTGCTTAGCACTCAGATGCCTTCTTCTCCTTCTTTGAGAGGGTAAACGTTTCCAAAATAGCCCATATTCATAGACATTAAAATCTAGATTTATTTTCTTCAAAAATACTGTATTTTAAAAAATCACGAAATCACTATACAAGTGGTATGATGTGGCACAAGTACATAGTCCCAAGTGTGACTGTCTGAATGATTTCTTTCTTTTGTGCGCGTCAATAAAGCAACAAGAGGGTTCCTTATAAAGAGGTTTGTATCTAAGCAGGAAATTCCGAGAATAGGCAAGCGATAAAAATCTTGGGGGGGGGGTGATTTTGGTCGTTAAGTTGCTGCAATATTAAGCTTTATCATAATGAGGTTTTGTTCATGAATGAAATGTAAAATAAGGTGTCAGTGTATCAAAATAAGGAGAAAAAAAAAACTGTTGCAATATGGTTACATTCAAACATTGACACAAGCTTGAAATACAAAATGTTGACAGCTACGTTCTGTGATACAATAAAATTCATATCAAAGTATAAAATAGACAAAAAAATAAATAATTTCTGTTTGGATGATTGGAATGACATTTGTATAATAACACATTTCATAAGGATAGCCCTTGAAGAAAAATCCTTCATTTTTTTTTCTTTCTTTCCTTCATTAAAACAAAGTGCAGGAAGAAGTCTCCATTAATTCAATTACAAATTGGTTCATAAATTCTATAATACTAATGTATCCATACCACCAAAATGGCATATATGAAATATACGGATACATATTGTATTTTACATACGTGGATAATGGAAAAAATTATTCAAGGGACACAACTCTTCTATATAATCATTTAGTAGGTTATGTCCCTTTAGTAACAATGTTTATTTAATTGATTAAGACTGTTACAGACGAAAAATAAATATACAAATACATGTGGCATATCATTATAGTAATATTAAGAATATAATTTTGGTGCCAACACTCACAGTTAGTGAGAAACATGATTTGGTGTTTTTGTTGATTAAATATAGAATCTACGTGATGTGATAACAGTATTAAAAAATAGTTTTAATTTTGTAAGAAAAAGGGATCAATTTTCACTTGACTGAGGAGTGACTTTCCAATTATCTCATCAATTCTAAGGATATCAAATGAGATTTAAGGGATACAGACAAATGTATTTTCTATTCCTTTCAATAAAAAACCATCTCAGATAAACCGATCTGAATAGTTGCCCAGTTGTTTTAATGCAAGTTTTACTCCTATCAAATCATTCAGGCCAGGAATACACATAGGAGCTCTTCAAATTTCATGACATACATGAATAAAATGCCTGAATATGGCGGCCATTTTGAATCTACAATGAGGTTCTATAACCATTATATTTGTATTATTTTGCCATAAATGAAATCTATCTCTCTCCAGTAATCTGGGAAAACCTAGTAAAACTGTTGTGATTTCCTTGAGAATGTCAGACTTACTAGCTTCTCCCAGAAAAAAGTCTCTCAATAAAAAAGAGTTCTTTAAATCTTAATATGAAAAATATAAAGGGTACAACCTATCAAGCCTAAATATGGGTCTAACTGATCTTTGACCAAATTTCGACTGAATAGGTTTATCCATTTCACAGATCTTATAACCTTTAAAACGATGTATGATTTCTCTTCCATAATGTCCTCGCTACTCTTGTTATGTAAACCTTAAAAAACCCAGGCCTGAATGAATTGATGAGAGGGAGATGCTAGTCTTTTTAAAATATTCAAGGATCAAAAATAATTCTAAAATGATTTTTGTCTGACATTTTTTTAATAAAATGTTTCAATTAATGTATGTAGATTAGTTTCAACTTATCTCTTCATCTCTGTCGTTTTGCTTTATCTCAACGTTTAGGCTGAATACTATCTATGCTTCGTCGGGTCTACACAGACGAAAGACCAAACGAGAAGTCTATGAGAGGAGCACATAAAAGATTGAAAAAACCAAAACACTAAGCACAGGAGGAAGACTGTAAGCTAACTACTCAGCCAAAATGTGAAAAAAAAAACAACAAGAACAAGGAAATTAATCCAAATTGATGGACATATAGACTCTGGGACTTTTGCATATAATAAATCTGGTGGATTTTGATTGAGAGGAATATTTTGTTTAGAAAAACAACATAAAAATAGAAAAAGATAAATGTCTAGGCTTCCAAACTGTAAATCATTAGCCGCAGTATTATTAGGGAGGCAAATTGAAAGTCATTAAAAAGGTTACGTGAAAACTTTCAAAGTAATGAAAATCTGAAAATCCTCAATAGGCCGTTTCTTATTAGAATTATAGATCTATATGGATACTACAAAGAAAAAAAAATAAAGGAAAATAAAAATATATATATATATATATATAAACACACACAAGGTGATACCCAAAATGTATAAGGCAAGATTTGTTCATCTGTCAAACTCCCAAGTGTTTTTGATGTCTTACCCAACATTTAATACAATTCTCAAAATTACTCCACCAGGTAATGAAGAATCACATATCATCACTTGTTCCTTGAACTTTGGGGTAGCTCCGAGAGAGAATGTGTGTGTGTGTATATATATATATATATATATATATATATATATATATATATATATATATATTTACACTGAATCGGTGAAAATGCCTAATTGGCAAAATTGACTTTTTATTTGTTGAAATAAAAGTTTGATTTCACTTTGATTACATAAACTTTTGATGGTAAAAAATAATCGTTTCATATCCTTATTTTGATTAAATAAATTTTGATCAAATCAAAACTACATATTTATCTATTTTTTGCAAAAAAAAATTAAAACTAGGAATTTAATTATTTTTTTGTAAGAAGAGTTTGATTTCAACAACTGTTGATAGTAAAAATATAGTTGTTTCATATCCTTGTTTTGATTAAATGATCTTTTGATCAAATCCATGGTATATGCCTGTTTAGTTTCTTGTAAAAAAAAGTTGAAACTTTGCCAGTTGAGCAATTTCGCCGATTTGGCGTAACATATACAGAGAAATCAAAAAATAATAAAATCATCGGCTGCACTCAATTTTAGTGTTTACATCAAGTATTGTGTGTTATAGAATGAGTTCAAAGGTGAGATCAAAATGTTTAGAAAACTCTTTAACACTTCTGATGAATTGTTATAGTGTTACAGTTCAGGCATTTATATTCACAAAGTATGAATTCATTATCAGTTTGAAAAACATTAAGGTAAAATCATTTTACAACAACTTGACTAGGATCTGAATTCAGATGCTGGGTGCAGAGAAATCCTTTTTTGTTTCAGAGAGCTGTGTATACCAAAGAAAATAACATTTAGAACTGAAATCATCCATCAATGTATATCTGTACAAGTAAATGATTAAAATAAAAAATATTACCATACTTTTTTTTTTTTTTTCCGAGACTGTGCATTTACAAATATACTTTAATCCAGTATTTTTTTTACAAATAATTCTTATTCCCGTGCTTTAATCAGCCATATTTCTGTTTTTCATTTCAATCGGTATGTCTTCAGCTCAGATCGGTTACAAGTATAGGGCACCCAGGGAGGATCGAACTCACTACAGTAGTAACGGACTACAACACAAGCTTGCAAATCATCAATCCATTGTGAGGCACCAAATATAATAATATTTACTTAGCTTAGCTTAGTAGGACACAAGGCCACAAGAATGGAGCTCACAGTAAAGATTGAACCCACTAGTAATGGTCTATAAGACTAGCTTGTTAACCACTACTTCATGGTAAGTACCCATATGTCTCCTGTTATTAATTGATATAGTCATTTCAAGAAATGTGTTGCTCAGGGTATATATACAGGGTGTCCCAAAAGGAGTGCTTAATCTGTAGCCATCCACAGTTTAGTTCTCAGATGATTAATAGCCATGATCTAAAATAGAATGAATATTTTATCAGTTATATACTCTATTATTTCAGAGATTGATAAGTTACCAAAAAATAGCCTCATTTGATGTAAGAAGTTTGAATAGACTGTCAAAATACATATGTAGATAAGCTTCAAATCGGGCACCACTTTTGGGACACCCTGTATAGCCTGCTAATTTTTCATCTATAGCAAGATTCCCCAAAATATCAGATATACATTTGTGAAATTGCAAATAATATGAGAAGGGCTGTGCTCACATAAATAATTAAGTTTCCATAAATATTTTGTAAGATTTATATAATATATATATATATTTATGTTCAGAATTTTAGAAAGTTCTGATATGAAAGGCTAGCAGCTGACAAGATGTCATGGAAAATTTGTTATTAGAACTGTGCATTCATCTCAAATCTAAAAAGTTTGAATTTCTATCAAAGAGATCATTTAGCATAAAGAAGCATAAAATAATTTGGTTTAAAGGTTTTTAATTTGCTTTTTTAATCTATATTACAATGATCCAATTTCAGTTAGTGTGTTTCTTACCATAACATAGCAAAAACAGCACATCATATTGGGATTTTTGTTGCCGCAACATCACTTGAATGCTCAAACTTGTAGAATAAAGCAATTTCCAGTCCAATTTCCAATTTTATAATAGTGTGGGGCCTGCTTTAGAGCTCATCTCCATAATTTATATTATTATGATCTGATTCCTCAAGGGAGATAAATCCAGATATATTAAAGGCAAATTATAGAGCACTTATATTTATTTTCAAATAATAATTATATAAATTCTATAAATACGAAGTGAATTGATATCCAGCAAAATGGCCATCGAAAGCAACCCTTAAGCAAGCATAAATTAAATCCTGATTTACTGGGATAGAATGGCTATACAATTTGGGGATGTTGTCAGCTAACATATGAAAAATGATTTATCTGGGGCTCATATTAATGTTACAATTTTAAAATAGGACCCCTATGATGTTTTTGATCTTAGAAGCCACTGTATCGAATAAGTTTTGTCCATATAATTTGCCTCATATTACGGTTTGGGGGTCATGGGGGAAAGAAACAGATTAATAATGATCTATCCATTTTCTTTAGACACATAACTTCCAAAGATTCAGCATTTGAAGTGTCATAACAACAAAGGACTAAATGTACTATATTTGATGGCATATAAGACCTCCCCCTTTTCCCCTACAAAAAATGGTTCAAAAAAGGTAAACGTAACCTTCGTTGTTCAGCCACACGTCAGTCAGAACTTGAGAAAGGAGTTGAAAAAACTGGGTGTTAATGAGAGGAATTCAGGGAAATATGGTTTTATGCCATTAAATACGCTTGCTAACACCAACCGAGCTCCAGTAATTGAAATCAGAAAGATGTCAATAGAGGTAGTGGAAAATTCAGCACTCCATCAAGATCATAGATTTACCAGATAAGAACTTGAGATTTGTTGCTACCGACCAAGTTGTTATCACCTGATGAACACCGGAGATTTGCCATTGGAAATATTAAATTTTCAGCTTCAGCATGCTCTATACAATGGTGTTCATACAATGAAGATCAAAGACAAGCCAATCACATCCCTCAAAAGGTGTTAGAATGATTCATTGCCAGTAAATTGGGCAGAAGTCAATTGGTTGCTGGTCAATTTGTGGTGAGGTAAATTTGTCAATAGGACAGTTCGTCTCCTGTGTCTGCTATAATCCGTTTATGTTTATTGGTTTGAACAATACTAATTAGACAAATAGTCTTATACTAATTTAGCAAATTTGAATTTCTCTAAATGTTATTTTTATTCAAGAATCCTAGCCATTAACAAAGCCACCTGCAAGCTCACCACTTTAGAGGAAGGAAAGTTATAGATAAAGAAAATCATATATATATATATGTATACATACATAAAAAAAACAAATAAAATGCTGAGGGATCTATATCATATTGGAGTCTTGAAAATCATGCTCAGCTTAGCAACAAGGAGAACCTTTTGAGTACTTATAGCCGCCATGTTTTCTCTTTCACTTACACCTATACAATACTGACAAAGTTAATTTTTTGAAAACAATTGCACATAATCATAAATTTTGATATTCCAATATCAATGCATCAAATTTTAGCTCTAGTCCTTTAATTTTTAATTCTTGTAGTTAGTGACAGATCGCCCTATCGACAAATTGACCGGATGCTCCCCCAGAATGAGCGATGAGTGCAAATAACAAAACTCCCACAAGATTACTTATCAGCCCAAACATGTTCCAAGAATTCTTGAGCCAAAGGTTTTCAACTAAAACTCCTGAATGGCCAACTTGAAGCCAAATGCATTCTTTTTTTTTTACTAAGCTCACAAGCAGACAACAAGCAGTTAGCTCATTCCAATTGACTCCATGCAACCACTATGGCCCTGTAGTGAGAGACCACCTATGATGTATAGCCGTCCTTCGTACATTATGTGCGCACAAGAGCTATGGCTGCTGGGAATGTCAGACAGGGTTGACCAAATTTTAGTAGCCGGATCATATGCTTCAACAACACTCAGCGGTTGTCCCAGATTACCTGTAAGAAAGGGGGAAAAAAAAAAAAAGAAGAAAAGGAATTAATTTTCTTTCGAATATCCACAAATGTTAACAATAGGGAGATAACCTGGAATCACTTATGGTGATATGACAATATAATTCTACTACATAAGTAATTCGAAAAATAAAGGGAATGAAATAACTAGAGGAGGGAAAAAAAAAAAAAAGATAGAAAAAACTTCCAACTCACAAATACTATTGAAATGGTGAACAGATATAAGCATTTGGCAATCTGATTAGAATTTGACTCATAGACTCATTGGTTCTCAACCAGGACTATTAGCTGAATTTAGATCTGGAATTTTCACTGTATAATGTTTGATCTAGGTAATTAATGGAGAAGCATTGAGTCAAGTTCATTGACAAAGAAGGAGAATATGTTGCAAAAAATAATTTTCTTTGTCGTCACGATTTGTCTTTTTGGAATGTTGTTGAATCTAGTTCTGAAAAAAATGGACATCTCCTTTCATGCATGTCATGTCTACCACTCACGCCTATCTCCTCTTGACCACTGTACTCACCAAGAGACACTAAATAAAGACTTGAGAGTACACAGCCAAAACATAGTGGAAAAAAAAAAATGAAGGGAAGGAAATCAGTCTACACCAACCATATGCAATGACTAAGAAAACTCATCTATCGAAATTTAGACAAAATATACCTCGGATAAATGAATCACTGTAGTCCAAGTGTGTACTAGAACTAATTATCTAGAATTATCTAGAAAGAAAAAAAAATTTATCTTCATCTAAAATTATCTTTAAAAAAATCACCAGCAACAGATTTGGCCATTGTTGATCCAAAATGACCATAGAGACCCCAAAAGTACCCTTTTTTTTGGAGGGGGAATTTAAATGGTGCCTAGTGATATACTCATGCAAATTTTCAAGGTTGTAGCCACCCAAAATGTGACGAGGAGCACCCAGAAACATACAGATGAGTGAAGAGAAAAAAATCCGTAGCCCACGTAGCTGGTTGGTTGGGTAGGCAATTTGTGGCGCTAGGGTCATATGATGATAATAATAATAATGATAATAATAATCATACCACTTACCAAAGCCTCCAGCACATACCACTTTGTCCTCAACCATTCCAATGGCAAAGTCTCCTCGCTTTGTTGGCATGGAAGGACCAACAATCCAAGCATCTGGAAGAAATGTATCAACATTACAGATTTTGTCTTCATCTTGTCAGTTAAGGAACACATTAAAAAAACAGGTCTGGTTAGTCACTCTATAGAAACCATCATGTGATAAATGTCTTTTGGCAGCATGCCATGTTGGAGATGAGATGTTGGGCCATGATTAATAAAAAACGTTTGAATTTCCAAAAAAAAAAGAAAAGAAAAAGAAGTATGAATGCTGCCAGACACAAACAAAGAGACCAATTTAGCATAAACTCACATTGTCAATTCAACTGAAAGCCTAGGGATAAAAAGAAAAATTTCTTTCGAGAAATAAGGAGTAAATGCTTGAATTATCAGCCTTCTAGCATGGCACATACATAACTTGCCTGACTCGATTGAAAACTCAAGAAAGAGATATTGACAGTTTCAGATAAAGGTTTCTAAAAGCAAGTCATTCAGAGACAACCGCTGATAGGAAGGGGAAGAAGAGCTGATGAGACATTCAACTGAAATAATGTCACATATAGACATTGATAGTATATAGGAACCTTAGGATGGAAAAGAGACATTTTCCACAGAAATTTAAAAGAAATGAAAAAAAAAAAAAAAAAATGCAACTGGGTAAAAAAAAAAGTAAAAAAAATATACCAGTCCACATCGTTAAGAGTGGGAAGAATAACAGTAGAAGTTATGCCCCTTCTGTGTGCAAAATACAATGGAAAGTTCTAAGTTCTAAGCTTTTTATAAACCAGGGGATCTTAAAACTATCCTCAACACAAACAAAATTTTATCTGCAAAGCAGTAACATGAAATTTACATAAATGATAAAATTTATTTTTTCTCATTGTATTTTCCAAACTACACAGACTGACAGCTGTTACATGCATTCAAGTAATTGATTATTTGATCTTAGTATTTGCTTGTGTTCGAGATTTCAGTCATTTCATATCATTTCTCAGTGTCAGCACGATATTGTTACTTTGTAGTTGTTACATTTCTCTTGATCTAAAATTATATCATGCTGACTGGAAAAAAAGATTTAAAAAAAAAAATCATTCATTCATTTATATTTTATTTACTTATAAAACTGAATTTTTTCTCAGGACAGCAATAATATATACATAGGTGTCCCTTGTACTGGAAATTTTTAAGACTGCTGCTTTAGACAAACTAAATGCCATATAGCAAATATATATATATATATATATATATATATATATATATATATATATATATATATAAACATATATGTATATATACATACATCCCTACTACCAGAATAAATCTCTATAATAAATGTGTCTAAATAAAATATCTATTTAGTTTATTTACTCAATACATAGGTTTAAGATTTTTTCAATCCAACGTAATAATGAATATTCATATTCAAATCTATTCTAATAATGAACAATGTGATTGTCTCCATTTGCATTCCATAAAGCTTGACTTTTCCACTCAGGGGTAAAAATCTTGCCATTGAAAATATCTCCTATCCACTATTTCCAACTATGCACTCTTCCCAGTAAACAAATTCAGTATCTTTTCTATTCTATAAGAAAAAGGAAAAGATAACATCTCAATCGAAATAGATCGATGATTTTTCTTCAGCAAAATTACAAGTACATGAATGAAAATATGGACTCTTCTAAATAAAACAAATTCACTATTTTTTGCCATTAAATCATTTCATAGAAATTCAAATATATCCATGAATTTCTCTCACTACTATTCACAAGACAATATATAAATTAACCCTTTTACCAGTTGACTTTCTTCCAGTTATACAGTACCATTCGGTACAAATACAGGAATTGCATCAGACAGGAAGTGTATCAAGGTACAATGTAGTGGTGAGTGACCACTTGGTTTTAACGGGAGTTTACTCCCAGAGTGCTGTTTTGTGGTCTCTCCATGTGAGGCCCAGCATTATTCTTTCATGTGCACGTTGCATGAGAAAAGATAAGAGTTAGAGACATCATAGAATCCATATAAAATCTCAAAAGGCGGTGGGCTGGCCATGTTGCAAGAATGGCAGACAATCGATGGACATCACAACATGGATTCCCCGAGACCACATGCGCAACCGAGGCCAGCAAAATGTTAGATGGAGAGACAAGCTAGACAAGTTCAGGAAGTACTGGCTCCGTGACGCCCATGATAGAGAAGTGTGGCAAATCCTGGGGAAGGTCTATGTCCAATGACGGACGCTAAAAGACTGATGATGATGATGATGATGATTCCCAGAGTTCAGTCTAATAATAATGACTGGAAAACGACGATAATGTTGCTCTATTGGTAAGGCAATAGTGACAGAATTGTCTTTTGACCAGTAAAAAGGCCAATTTGAGGAATATGTAAATACAAAAGGAAGACAAGTCTGGAGTCTGTCACCTGCCCAACTTGTGAGATTCAGAAAAATTTTTTTTGTTTGCTATTTTTATCAAAATGTACCTCTTCAATAATTTCTTTGGAACTATTGATAGAGTCTTGTATACTATTAAACCTTAACAGATGATAGAAAATCTTTCAAAATAACATTAAACAATCAGATGTTTAATTCATATATATACGTAAGTATATTTAGACAGCAGTTCTTTATCAATATAAATTTGATCAAAGGCCAGAGAAAAGAATTTTAAAAAATTTTTTTCGGTCAACTTCTCTTGTTTATGTACAAGAGAACAAGGAGATTCAATGGATGTAAGTATTTTCTAAATGTTTAGGATAAAGCACTTTCAGCCATACTTAAGGCCATTATCAAGATGAGGAAAAAAAAACTATAGATGTTATTTGTTTTTTTTGTTTTTTTTAATACCTATAAATTTGGTACTACAGCGTTTCTGCATTATGATGACAAATACATAAGGTGACAAGAAAACAAACTTCTACATCGGGCTAAATGAAACCTGTAACTGGATTTTGTCTTTCATGGATGAATGATCCAAGTGTTATTGATAACAAATTTTTTTGTTCTTCCAATCTTTCCCAAAATACATGTTCAGAAAACATAGACACTGTGTTGATTATACAAAATAATTGGATCAAATTAAATCCAACAATCCAAGACAATGCACACGCATAAAAGCATTCATTTCTATACACCTAATTAAAAATCTATTAACCTAATTCTGTTAGAAACACTTGCCTTAATTACTAACCAGAATCTTTTTTTCTTTATTTGCTAAACACAAATACAAATTGAGTGCTGAACATTGATAAAACAAATTTTAGGCTAAAATTGCAAGATCAAATGTTGGATTTTCAGTTCTTTTCTTTACTGCCAGAAATATTTAGTTCACTAGTGCAGAATATTATTCAAGCAAAGCAAAGCAAAGTAGTGATAAAGTCAGTGGGCAACAATTAGATTAGCCATATATATATATATATATATATATATATATATATATATATATAATATGAACTGTATATGTATATATGTATATATATATAATATGAACTATATATATATATATATAATATGAACTATATATATATATATATAATATGAACTATATATATATATATATGAACTATATATATATATATATATGAACTATATATATATATATATATATATATATATATGAACTATATATAATATATATATGAACTATATATATATATATATATATATATAATATGAACTGTATATATATATATATATATATATATATATAATATGAACTGTATATATATATATATATATATGTATAATATGAACTATATATATATATATATATATATGTATAATATGAACTATATATATATATATATATATATGTATAATATGAACTATATATATATATATATATAATATGAACTATATATATATATATATATATATATATATAATATGAACTATATATATATATATAATATGAACTATATATATATATATATATATGTATAATATGAACTATATATATATATATATATATATATATATATATATATATATGTATAATATGAACTATATATATATATATATATATATATATATAATATGAACTATATATATATATATATATAATATGAACTATATATATATATATATATATATGATATGAACTGTATATATATATATATAATATGAACTGTATATATATATATATATATAATATGAACTGTATATATATATATATATATATATATATATATATATATATATATATATATATATAATATGAACTGTATATATATATATATATATATATATATATATATATATGATATGAACTGTATATATAAGGTTTGAATGACATACACACTATGACATCCAGTAAGTTGATTGCTGGACAGTTTATCATCAACTCCAAGAAATATTCAAAATTAAAAAGTTAAAACTCAACTAAAATGTTTAATAAATTGAATATAAAAATATTGAATTCTAAGATTATGTGCAACTGATAGAGAAATCATGTTGATAAGTAGGAATCTAAAATAGATTTAATATTTGGGGACAAATATTCTAAATTGGTATAAGACTATTTGTCCCAGAAATATTGTTAAAATCCACAAATGTAAACAAATTATAGCAGACAACGGAGATGAACTGACCCATCAACTAATTTACCTCACAGCGAATTGACCCGCAATCAATTTTTTGCCGATGATGTAACCGGCGAACAATTGTCTTAGCACCAGCTCTACAACCATGGTTATAATTTCATTCACCCAACAACCAACAGAATTAGTGATGTCATTTTAGATGTAATCATTTGAGAGAATGAAAGTTTTGACATTTAACACATTCAGGCCAGGTACAGTTTGAATTTTGCAGCTATTTTGAATAAATGACGAGGTCACATGACCATTATATTTGTCATAAATGAAATCCATATCTCATAACCTCCAAAATGATATATGACTTCCAAGGCTTTCTTAGAAAATGGGAAAACTTGAATTCATCGATATAGTTTGTTTTTTTCTTTCAATCAGTTAACCTATACAAAGTCTAAGGGGCCACTCTAGATATAGGGTTAAAGTAATTTCAAGTTCACAAGATATTTATTGACCCTGAATTTGAAAAGATGGATATTATATCCAGCAGGCCAGCAGGAAAGCACTCTCAGGGAAGTTTGTTCCACAAAACAGCTGTTCGGAGGGAGAAGCTATTTGAGTGAAGATTGCAATGGGTACATGAATTGGTGGAATGGTCAGAAAATGTGGATGAGATTCACTAGAGATAGCAAATCGTGTTCTGACTTGAAAATCTCTGACTGTTGGAACTACGTGATGGAGCTCCTCTGAACATTCAACATGAAAATAGCGAAAAAGAAGTGCTAGGGCTTGCTACATCACGTTGATGTCCTTGAAAAGACCTCGGGCCTGAATGAGTTAATAAATCCTACTCATGGGTTGTATAGATAGTTAGTTCGAAATAAAACTGCTACTCACTTTCAGTAACATCATAACATTCCAAGGTATCAGAAAAACCTTCTTCAGCCTTTTGTTTCAACCCACCAACACTAAAAATGTGTGTGTCATTTGATGCATAAAGTGCAAAGACTCTTTTTGAAGGTATGTTAGGTAATTTTTCCCAAGTCTTTGAAGAGAAATCATACTTTTCAAAAGCATCTACAGGAAGCTTCCCTTGACGTCCACCTGGAAAAAAGACGAAAAAAATAAATCTCAATTCAAATAAAGAAAATAATGCAGGTTTTTATCTTTTGTTAAACTTCAGGGCGAACCCAGGAATATTTTTTGATAGAGAGATATTTCTTCTCTAAATAATCATGTATCCACTCATGTTTGTCAACACAATATCTCCAAAAGATCTCGATGAATATCTATGACATATTGTAAAAGGGTGATGCATGGGTCAAGAGAGAATTCATTAAATTTGGGGATCGGATCCAGGAATTTTTTTTTTTTTCAATTAGGAGATATTTTTCGTGTATCAATTCTTAGATTCAAAATATTTATGAAGGGAAATATATTTTTTTCTATTCAATTCAGCTTCACTATATTTAATTCTATTAATTGAGGAGTTCTACCATCAATAAAAAGCAGTCCATGAATTTGAGAGTTAAGACAATAACCTAAATATGGGAGTCACAACTTATATGTTTGCCTCGACTACACAGCAATGTACAAACAAATTTTCAATCAGTTTTTAGTGTGTAGCATTAACAATGGTAGGTGCATACCGAGTGCTGTCTAGCTATGTCTTGTCACCTGTGATTGGTTGTGATTTCTACAACACAGTAAACCAAATCATTAGATGCTTTCATTTAATGAAAATGGGTTGCAAAAATATTTCAGAAGTGTTATTTCAAGAGATATAGGTTTATCAAGATTAATACATTCAAGCTTTAAATTTCACACCCAAAACAATCCACAACAGAGCTTATCTCTCAGTCACACTAGATTTTATTAACCCACCTTGACTTTTTGGACAGTGATACAAGGTTACATAGAGTGATACATGGACTGGAGAGATTAAAAGAGCTGACATGTGACTGTTAGTTTTATATGGGAACAGGTGTTACAGAACCAGTAGGAGAGGAAAAAAAGAAGTAACATTTATTTTTGAAAAATTAAAAATTAAAAATTAAACCATATACTCTCTCACACATGAATGAAATGCCAGAATATGGTGGCATTTGAATACATAATCAAGTCACATAACCATTTTTTTATACAATTTTGCCATAAATGAAATCCATATCTCTTAACCTTCAAAATGATGGGTCTCTTGGAAAATTAAAAAAACTAAAATCCATCCATGATGTCCTTGCTTTATAACCATTAGGAGAAAACCAGTCGAGTTAAGCCTAACAGAGAAACCCTGATTAATGACACAACAAAGATTCTAAAAAATAAATTTCCAGTACTAAAGAAATACAAACATCATGTAGTCTATAGTGGAGAGCCAAAATCATTGAAAATAACTTACCAATTACATAAAGTTGATTGTTGATAATAAATGAAAATGTAGCATAACGTTCTGTAGGCATGGCAGCTAGACTCTTCCAAATATTCTTCTCCACATTATAAGACATAAAGTAGTCTCGAGGGTTACCATCTGCAGACATTCCACCAACCACAAGTATTTGATCCTCTGGAAAATATTAGAGAAAAATAAAGATCAGAGTTTAACCAGAATCATTATGGCAATAATAGGTGTATCATGAGAAAAAGGCTTAGAGAAAATTGAACAACTGTAGCCATCAAACATGGCGAAGGGTTCTAGCCATTTTCCAGTTTGTGTGTTGTAGCACTCCTGGCCATACAACCTTGTCTTCAGATTTGGAAATTGGCATCAGTACTCCACTAGTCTACTTCTAAAAATATTTTTCTTGCATTTCTGAAAAAACAAGTTTACTAATAAGATCTAGATTCCGAAGAATGTAGATGTTATTAATAAACCTTGTTCTAGATACTTTTTTTCCACTATATTTTGGATGTTTTCCTGTAGAAAATGTCAGTGATGTCATAACTAGCATTCATTCTGACCATATTCATTCTTATAAGGAATTTTTCAAACATGACTTTGAATTTTGATGCCACAGTTGTTAAATTACTGACTGTGAAACCAAGTTCTATCAAATCATTTTTTGATTACTATCATTTCTTTCATTTTAACTTTAGTTGCTTTTCATTGCAAACACCCAAACAGTCATTTTATGGTCATTAATCAACAGCATGGAATAACAATAAAGAAAGAACTTACATTGATTTGTTGAAATTTTGAGTATTATTTATCTTCAACTTGATTTTCAAATTGTTTTTAATCACAACTTTCAATGCAACTATTTACTCTTACAGCAGCATGCTAACTGGGGATTAAATAAACAGTAAGCTTTAAGTGAGATTCAAACTCACATCCCTCTTGCCACAGCGAAATGCCCAGCTGCTATGACCACTCAACTACGAAAGCTTCATGTCTAGCAGAAGTCAACTATAACCTTTTGAACCCACTCTTTACCCTGAATATCTATGCCATCTTTGTTGCTTAAGAGTAGCAGCTGTAGTAGTATTCAAGAAATCTCATTATTCATTATTATTAGATCAAGTATTGTAACCCATTTTGAATAGTATTAAAAATTTATGAAAAAATGTTACAATACTTCATTTAATAATAAAAATTCGTGAAAAAATGATCGCTTTAATGATACTATGGGTATTAAAACATAGATATCAAACATGACACAGATATTTGGAGTAAAGGATGAGTTTAAAGAGACCAGCTTACAAAACATTACACTACAACCAGCCCAACCAATAGTTATTTACTAAGCTTAGTTTAGTTTGGGCACTAGGCTATATAATGAGGAACCCAGTGAGGATCGAATTCAGTAACTTATAGTGATGATCTATGAGAACAACTTGCAAACCATTACACGACAAAAAAATGCCATACCAATATATATACTGAATAGATTCATTGTGCTATTTCTTTTGACACATTATATGTAAGCACGAGTTAACTCCCTTAGTATTATTGATTTGACTATTGTGATTTGACCTCATTCAACAGTTGGTTTTCAGCGTTTTCTTTGTATAATATACTGTATAACACTGCAAGAGGGTCTCGCAGATCATTAATACTGACAATTGAATTGGATGTTCACTCATGAATAAATAATAAGGCACCAAGTCTTGATATACTTCCAAATATACGTCAGGGATAGAGCAGTGGACTGACAGCCCAGAGTAGTTTTTTATCAACCTTTTTAGACTGAAATAACTTTCATATCTGAAGGAACCCTTGAGTAAAAAATATTATACATTCAGGTAACAACGCCTCAGTGTGTACAAAAAATTGAATGTATCATAATCTAAAAGTAATTATCAGTATTCTATGATGTAGAGGGAAATAGTTTTTTTGTGCAATAGTTCATTTTGGTGAACATTTTAAGATGCACAATTCAGTCCCCTCTCACCCCAAAGGATATTCAATACAAAAAAATATAAAATGGGAATCAGTCTCCTTAAACAAATACTGATAAGCTTAGGTTACCTTTCATAAAATTCAATTTTTTCATAAACTTATATAAAAATGTTACTATCACAATGTGATTGAAATATTAGAGAAAAATATTAGTACAATTGAAAAAAATAAGTATTTTTGTAAAAGGTGAAGAACAAATATTAAGAAACCATCTTTGCCTGTTTGACTATGTGGGTATGAGTGATTTATCTCAGTCAACAGTCATAACTGCCAACCGAAAAATGATTCCTTAGCTGAATTAACCTCGAAAAATGCCAAAACTTGCTAAAATACACTGTTAGCCTTTTTATGGACATTTCAATAAATAAAATAGCTAGAATTGCCTAAAATTGCTGAAAAATAGCACAGAATGTTGACTTTTCATGCGACCAAATCATTGAAAGCGCTAAATTGACATTACTGTCAACAGCTAAAGCAGCTTTATCAATTTAGCTTGTCGCTTATGCTACTTTTGGGGGCATGCACACTAGACCCATTGAATAGAAAACCGGCCTGTACAGACAAAGATAATATGGCTGATAGGAAACTGTTATGATAACTTTACCATGAACCACAGCAGGGATTCCGAGGAGACTCTCCCTCATGCTCTCTCCGGTTGTCCAGGTATTCGTGTCAACATCGAAAATCTCGACCGAATCCAAAGGTTTTTGAGTAACCGATACGCCTCCAAGCACAACAATCTTGTTGCCAACAGCAACTGCAGCAGCTCCCGCTCTCTTGGTCGGAATCCCTGGTAAAGTTTTCCAGGTATTTCCCTTGAGACTGTAGACTTCGAAACTGTCAAGAGGTTTACCACGAGCATCACAGCCACCGACTACATAAAGATGGTCGTTAAGGATCACAGGTGTGGAGAAGACACGTTTGGTTGGCATCGGCAAATGGATTTGCCAATCTCGAGGTGCCACTTTGGTGGCCATAACAGAATAGTACAACCCACGGCACCAATTCTGTAGAAAACAAAAAAAGAAGAAAAATTTATGAGCATTAATCCAGGAGTGAGTTGAACTATCATACCAGAAAACTAACCATTTCATAACTGATCTTTTGAAGTGCATCATGCCTGAATCTGAAAAGACCAAAATTGCATTAATTTTCATTTAATGGTTAAAGAATTCTTTTATTAAGTAAAATTATTTCCATATTTTTAAGAACCTGATACATTCGTCCCAGTAGACATTTATCCAGAGACAGATCAAAAACAGGGAATTAGCAGATCACTTAGCCTACACGTCTCTCCAGGTTAGTCATGTAGTGCAAATTAATTTCTCACTGGGCTATAATGACATCATTGTCTGCAGTCGAAAAAGCTGGCAAAATCTCATTTTCTTCCTTTTATATGACACAGACATCCGAATAGCCTTCCAGAAGATATATACAATTTGTTCTTTTTCAGCAATATGAAAAATTTACATAGTTCATAATAAATTTTCAATTTGTAAGAATACAAGAAAAAAGAAATAGAAAACAGATTATATCCGTTGTTGATCTTTAATCACAGAGCTCAATATTTAACACAGTGAATACAGCTATAAATATATAAAAAGAAAAAAGAATTACAAGTTTATACATCTGATGAATGTTAACATTTCATGCCTAATGCACTCATCAGCAACCGGCAATATAATTAGTTCAAGAACTGAGAAGTGTGCTCGGCATGAAATGCTAACATTCATTGCGTATATATCCTTGTAATTCTTTAATATATACATATATATATATATACATACATATATATATATATATATATATATATATATATATATATATATATCCCAGCAGTCATAGATGTCCCAGTGGTCTCAAAAGGATTAAATCAAAAGGTTAACATAAGTATATCAAAAAGTCCATAGCCTAATGATGAATAAAGCATTCATTTTATGCAACAAATATCTATTTTTTAGCCTAATCCTCTTCCATGTCAATGCACTCATTCCAGTGGTGAATATTAATCACATAGATTGAACATTATACAATGAAAATTTCAGATCAAATAATTATTAGCTAATAATTATGTCAGACCACAAACTTTTTGATGCATCCTCACAAGTTACAAGCAGAAAAATTATAAGTTATTTTTAGTCATGGCTGTGTCTTCGTCTGGAAAATCATTGTGGAGGACCACGATTGCCTAAGTGTTTTCGAAGATTATTATTGACTTATATTTATATACAGTAGACACTGATAATATATCTCTGAATTTTTGAGATGAGGTATTATTATTATTTCTATTGATATTCGGACCATCTTCATCTTGGTTGTTTTTCATACAACGTTTCGGCCGTTGCACTCTACGACCTTCGTCAGGTATCATCTGGTAGATGTGGGGAAGTAACGAACCGAACCCTTTATTTATCCGACGGGGGTATATTGACCGTACTCCCCTCTTAGCATTAGTAGTATTGTTATATTGTCTCGCACTAGGATCGAACCTAGAACCATCAGATTACTATACAGTAATTTTGTCTGATGCTGTAACCACATGGACACATACCGCAGTGGTTACAAGGTCGTAGAGTGCAACGGCCGAAACGTTGTATGAAAAACAACCAAGATGAGGATGGTCCAAATATCAATAGAAATAGACACTGATAACATCTCATTTTTAAATGAGAAAGAAATCCAGAAAAAAACAGACAGAAATACTTATTTAGATGATCATTGATCTGGAAAAAAAATCTAAAAAAAAAAAAATTGATTGATTTGAATAAAAAAAAAATTAATCTCAAGGCAATAATTATAAGATTTTCCTTATTGCTCTACTATTTGAATTTTGTTAGCACATAAGTAAACCATCCACAAGGTTTACTGTTCATAAGCAACCACACCCAACAATAAAATGACATTTAAAATGCAATATGTTACAGAAATAGAATGGGAAACGAAAAATGAGAGATGTAAGTGCAGTCAACAAAACAGAAAATGACCTTTTGCAAAAGCTAAAACCATTTTCAAATTACGGTCCTCATTTGTGAGGAGGATGAAGATATTTTTGTGATAGAAACAGTTAACAAAAACTGTGAACAGTAGCATAAGCTTCCTCAGTTTTAGCTTGCTATCCATACATATATATATATATATATATACTCTTCCATAGGAATAGAGCACACTGGTGGATGAGGAATATCTGTGTAAATAGATATATCGCTTAAATTCAGCCTTACTGACCGTCCAGTTCCGTAGTCCAGAGATAGGATATGGGCCTTCGGTCTGAGATGAAGGTTTCAATTCTGCCTCACGGTACTGGATGGGATAATGGAAAGTCTATAGCCACACTGAAGAGATGTAATACATCGAAACAGCTGTCTGCGGATGACACAATAATATATATATATATATATATATATATATATAATTATTACATACAGTCTGCACCAGTTGAGCTAAAAGACTGAAAATTTAAATATTTACTCTTTTGTCTAGAAAAATGTTTTTTGAAAAATTGCCCGCAAAAATGGGATTTTAGTGGGGGGGGGGTCAATTTACAACGTAACTTTTGCGGTAAATTGGTCCCTTAGTTTGTGTCTGGCAGCATCCATGCTTGTTTTGGGAAACCTTTTTTTAGTGATCACTGCCTAACAAAAGGCAAGAGAAGCAACTTATTCATTTATCACTCCTTTTTAACAATTTTCTAATTGATCACCCCGAATACAGCATGCTGCCAAAAGATGTTAGTCACAAGAAGGTTTCTAATAAGTGACTAATCAAAAGTTCTGAGTAACTCCCCCTCCCTCCAATTGGAAATTGTTCTTGCAGCTAACTAACATTTGAAGGAAATATAATCAGCTTTGGTTGACCCGTCTAGGTTGACAACAGGAGTAACAGCTTTTTACTGCTACTACATTCCAGTCAGATTAGGTAATTATGGGTAAGCGGTCTGTCCAAGTGCTCACTGATACAATCTCTACTTTGGTAACCATTGTGGCATGCCAGGTGACAAGACGTTTTCTTTTTTTTTTGGTCAAGATTTATCAAAACACAGTGGATTCCTGGCATAATGTGCTGAGTGAGTACATACAGTGTCAGCCAAGATTTGAACTCCATATGACGGTACTCAGTTTCTCGGGCTAATAACCATTATGCTGAAATGCAACCCGTCCAAGCCTTCCTTAATGATTCAATTACTAATTCATCAGAGTCACGATTATTAAGCATACAGTACAGTGTTTTTTAAATAGGAGGCACTTGATTCCCAGGGGAGGAATTGGGGAGGTGCTTCAGTCAGGAGAGGAACATATGATGAAAGTATGAATATCTATATCTTAATTCCAAACTAAGGAGGAATTTAAGAAACCTGGGACCATGCAAACTACTGATCCAGTAGTTGGCGTTTGGCCTAAAAAGTTTTTAATTTTTTGTTCAGCATATCAAGGAGAATCTTACTTTAAAGTATTAGCAACCTTTTAAAAACTAAACATACAAAAAATATGATTTTTTAGCAATTGAATGTTTCAAAAAATCAGTTTATTTTCTTCTGATTAGCTCTTGAAATTAACGTTCAACATTTTTCAAGGCATTAGTTATTTTTCACTTTGGCATCTTTTCCAACAAGTATAAATAGAAATTTCATCATTGTTGCAAATAGGTACATTTCGTTTTGTCAAGCATTTCGTTAATAACAGTCATCACGGTCGCCATTTGCTAATTAGGTCCTCTGTTAGAGAACTTCTTTGCAATAAAAATAATGAAGGCGAAAGAAGATTGAACTTATTTTTTGAACTGTTAATTCACATTTTTTCTGTTCTTAAACATAGATAAAATTGGATGTTAGCATTGCACTGATTGAAAATCATATCAAAACTAGCATAGTTCCAATAACAAATGACAGGGTTATTTATGTACAAGTTAATGTCTATGAAAAACATTCATGGATACATTTGAATTGGTATGAGATAATAAAAAAAAAATCCATCTCATTCGAAGAGTAGATTGTTTCAAATATTGAGGATGTATTTTTAACATTGTTGCCTTCAAGAGGAAGAGTCCATTGTTACAGACAGAGAAATAGAAATAAAACTGTTCATTATATGAGTAAGTAGATAGATCGGCAATCCCTCTTGGGTTCAGTTTAATATCCTTATTATCAAATGCCAAATCCTGATTAACCTCCCTTATATTTTTTTGCCCAATGAATTATGATATTGAATTTCGGACGCTAGTTTTCGTTATATTTCTGATGCAAAACTTTCTGAATCCAAAGGAGGTGAATCCGATGTTTTTAAAAACCGAGTCTTATTGGTCAAAATTGTTGAATTATACCATGAAATCTAGTTGATCCTTGTTAAACCGTAAAAAAAATATATAAATAAATAAATAATCGTTGCATCAGAAATAAAACGAACAATAGCGTCCAAAATGCAAAATAAGGCAAAAAAAATATAAGGGAGGTAATTCAGAGTTTGGAATGCAATATTTTGAAAAGGATACTAAACTGAACCAAGGCCGGCACCTCTGCCTAGGATCAAAGTGTTGTTCTCCGGTACTTCTGTCAAGGATAAGAGTGTAGTATCTGTGCACTTGTTGAAAAATGCTACCCACAGGTTTTGTGCACACTACATTTTCTGTAAGAAGATTATTAAATCAGAAAAAAAAACTACTATTGACATAAAAAGCATTCAAGATGTAAATTTAAAAAATGAGCAACCTTAGAAATGTCTTTGCTATTTTTACGAGAAAAAAAATTGAGTTGAGAAATGACGATGATCAACTGAATGAATTCATCTCCAACTTTTTAAAATAACTTGAAGAAAAAAACAAAAACAAAAGAAAAAAAAAAAAATACTGATCCGAATTCTTTATTAATCTAATCATTATCGATTTTTACAACTGGTATTCGGGTTTCAAATCGCCCCCAACCCGGAAATAGGTCAAACAAGGAATTGACAACATTCCGTAGAGTGTTAGTCACACGGTTCGTTGCTAGTGGGTTCAATCTTCAACGGATCCTCTATAATCTGGACTTGTGTAGAAGCAGGATTCTTCGTCCAACGATTTTTTTTCGGATCTTTCCACCTTCCTTTCCGATTTTCTTTTAAATCAGTAACACCCCAACAGCGTTGGGAGACTCCAGGGGGCTAGGGGGCAAAGGATACCCATTGATTCTTACTACTACATGTACTTTTAGATAGTTTTATATAATTATTTTGCTTGTGAAATGAATGTCTGAATTTAGAAATTTATCAAAATTTTATTCTCAATATATCACTTTTTTACCTACTTTACGGGGGGGGGGGGGCGGTGAAATACATGCGGTAGCCCGAAAGAAAATTTGGAAACACTGGTTTAAACTAAGGGAACCGAACCAGACATCAAAAATGTACTTTTTGAAGAAACGACTGTAACTTTTCACGCTCTCCATTAAATAGAAAATTGCTTCAAACATTTCAACAATTTTCTTTTAAATTCCGACTTTTTATTCATTCTTTTCAGACATTATTCCCCGGATATTCATATAGACAGCTTTTCAGTGAAGATTAAATGACAGCAAGTCTCAACAATATTCCAGGATCAGGACCCTCCCTAGTATTCTTACTGATCTCAGTAGTGCTGTCTTCTGGATGGCCTCGGTTCTTTCTCAGATTTTTAAGTTGTTCCACTCCGATCTATTTGCTAAGCTTTCCGGCAATGTTCCCAGGATTTCACAGACCACGATTGACACAAATGTCATCTTCATTTTCCATTCAATAATTTTTCAGTTCTCTGGCAAGGTCAAGATGATAATCGTGATTTTCACTTTCTGTTAGTTTCATTTCGTGGTCTGTCGAAACCGCGAATCACTTCACAACCTGACACGTTTCTTGTTCAATACAACTAGAGATCTAGATAATTTTTTCACGACTGTTACTTGCATATAGAAAAAAATATTAAGAAGTGATGGCCAATTAGTAGTACTCAACGAACTTCATTCTTTAAAAAAAAAAAGTTTTACTTTTTTCTCTCATAATTATTTCCTTCCTACCCTAGAGGTAAAATGAACATTAAATAAACCCAACTACAGGTATATCTTCATTAGTGAGGTTAATTCGATCTAAATTTTCAGGTTTTTTTTTCTCTCAATTTACAGTTCAAAACTTATTATAATTTAACGAGTTTTCCCCCCAGGTTACGCTTAGTTACATTGATTAGTACAGCAATACTTTGTGTAATACCTCAGAACCCACACTAATTAAAACCGCACCCAATACATTCTTGCAGTTAAAATTAGCTGACTGGGTATTTTGTTTTCAACTTAAAGATCCTTTCATACCTTGTTTTTATCAGATTTGATATTTGCTTAATTAGTATTTTATTGTTTCTGATCGAGAGCCCTCAGAAACAAACTTGATAATCAGGAACGTTGATCTACGAGACCGACATCGATTTTGAAAGAAGGGTGTGTCTCTCCTAACGAAACATATCAGTTTTTTTTCCACGCATATTTTTTCTGATCACAACTGTCTTTAATCTGGTACATTACAAAGGTTATTAAAAAAAGGGGGTTTTATGGCACACCAACGGGGTCATGTAGCATTCGATTCCTGATTTCCTTTGATAATATTTATAATCTTTTTTGTTTTCATTAAAGAAAAGTGAAAACTGACACAAGAAGGCGGTTAGTTACAATAATGTCCTGCCCGCATCAATTACTCTAAGTTTTGAATACACTAATAAAATAAAATGTTCTTATCTTTTTCATTTTTCTTATTTCAAATTTACAATATTGCAAGAAAGTCGAGAAGACGACTTTTTTTGTAATATAAATATTTGTGGAGAAAAAAAACAAATAAAAAACAAGATATAATCAAATTATGTAATTGAGATTTTCAAAATTAGATAGTGAAAAATGAAATTAGGGTCACGAAGTCATTTTTATCTTTGAAAGTATTAAAACCAATTTTTAAAATCAAAGGAAAAGTGAAAGAAAAAAATAATTGGAAAATAGGAAGATAAAAAGACAGAATCTTTTCAGAAAACTTGAAAAAACACAATTTTAGACATAGAATTATTTGATAAATCATGTAAAATAAATAAATGTCAGTTTAAAATCCGACAAAAAAATGACTTATCTTATTTTTTATTTATTACAGTATTGAATTACTAAACACTAAAAACACTTAATTTCTACTTTTTCCGAGAAATCTTTTTGCCACATTTAAATGATTCATTAAAGATGAATATTTTGATAGGATTCAACTTGTTCAACCTAGGCGAATTGGAAATTATTCATATTTATAAAACTTGCAGATATGAATAGAGAAATAAGAAAAAAAAGGAGAGAATTTATTTACCTGCAATTTATGAAAATAATCCCGGGGACTGGTGTGGAAAAGTGATTAAACTACAAGCGACTATAAAAGACCAGTATTTCACAAAGGAGACTCATTCGATCCTCTTTAATGGTTTAGTACTTTCAGTAGAGCTGTAAAAAAAAAAATCACCCCTAAAAAATACTATTGCGGTCAAACCAAAACAGAAAAAAAACATTTTATATTCTTTTTTTTTCTGGGTATTTACAGAAAAAAAAATCTCAAGGGCCGATGACATTGCAACAAAAAGATTGAATGTAGTGTTGAAAGGATTCTCACAGGCCAGACTACAACTTCAGTAACTATTTAGCAACATTTCTTTTTATAGATAAAATCAAGGTTTTGTTTAATTTAGAGATTAACCTTATAATCTTTGTTTTCATTCAATTAGTTCAATTTTTATATTAATCTATTCAAAAATCTTTTTTTCTTCTTTAAATAAAATACGCAACATCTACATTTTAAAATTAAATTTTAAGTCCTGAATTCTAAGTTTATTTTAAAACTGGAGGCCTTTGAAATTACCAAATTCAATTAAAGTATTCTTCATCTATGAAAATGATTTATAGGCTTAAAGATAAGTTACTCTGTTAGATTGAAATAGTTTATGTGTTGTCAAAAATGACAGCATATACAAAATATATGGATACACTTGCATTTATACACATGGAAAATACAGATTTGCCATACAGTGAGTTAGGAGAATAGGGTCCTGTTGACCACAAACGGATTTTTATTCTTTGTTTCTGGTTTTTGTTACTTTTTATATTTTAATTTTTTTCATTCTCTAGATTCAGCATTTTCACTACATCATTAGAACATGAAATTCTATTTTCACTACATCATCATGTGGTAGTTAACCTAGTTACCCTAGTTAATGATAATATAGATGAGTGGCATTCCTTAGTGTAACATAGGGCAAGTAAATAAACTCATAAGGTGTTTTATCATAGTTAGATCACCAAAATCCTTCTGTATTAACCATTTAAAAAAAAATGTGTTTGTATTAGTTTCTGATATTTGCTTTCTGAAGCAAAATGACTTTTAAACTGAAAAAAGCTTTATAAAAGGAACATTGACAATTCCTTTCAATTTTCACACACTCTGTTCATTCTTAGTAAATATCCTGGATGTACTTCCATAATGTGAAATAGACAACATTTGGAATAGTGTTTTGTTCAGGATACTGAAGTCAATGATACTCAAAAATGTTTTTATTGGAGCAATAAAGCCTATGCCTCCAAGAAAAATTGTGCCAAATAACTTGATAAAATTTCACTTTATTACACAGCGATTTGAGCGTTAACAAACACATTAAAGATGATGAAGTTGATATTTTTACGTTTAGTTTCATGAATATTTTTAAATTAGTATTATCTTTATCAAAAAGGGAGAAAACTCAAATTTCACATGTATTAGAATAAAAGCACAAATTTTCGATTGATGCATGTTCAAAGAACTTTGAGGATGATTTAACTCCCTCTTGTTATTTGTGTTATAAACACAACATTTTGGCCAATTCATTCCATGGCCTTTTTGGGGTTTAATATTTGAATGTGATGGTAGTTTTCTAATGAAAAGTAAACAGAATATTCCAGTGGTAGGTACATTACAATGTAGGTGTCAGGTAATGATAATATGTTTATCTGAAAATTGGAAATTTTTGAATAGTCATCACTTCAAATGAAAAAAAATTCAATTTCTATTCTGTCCCTACTATTTAATATCTAAATTGATATATTGTATATCAATTTGAGTGCCTAAAATAATGTGAACATAAAATTAGACTGAGGATGAATAGGTAGACTAAGTTGAAATATATAAAACAAAATATCCATTATATATTTTATTCCTGAGTTTCGAAAACAGAAATAATATTTCAGCTCAAAAAGTGTAAAATATTACAGATTTTGCTTTTTTCTCTCTTAAAGAAAGGCAAAAGAAATATAAGTTTTTTGTTGACATAGCCATTATTGCGATGGTGATAGATTTGGGAAGAATAAATGAAATTGCAAGAGATAGTTAAGAAATAAAACCAAGAAATCTATGTTTCAGTTAAAGTTGTTCCAGCTCTAATATGTATGAGCGATGGAATAATTGACACTGAAGGCTACATCGATGTATTGAAAGAAAACAGTACATCCACTGAAATGCTTGGAAAGAAGAGTTGTGTTTCCGCATGTCAATGATCCAAAACACTCTGCTAAAAAAAACAACAGAATTCGTGAAGAAGCAAAACGTAAAATTTTCCAAGCATGTCACTGGATTTAAATACAATTGAGCACTTGATGGATGCACTGAAACAAAAAGTAGATGAATGATAGCCATTTGAAGACGGATTTAGAGAACCACACTAGTCAATTGGGACAGACAGAAGTTGCAGTAAACGAAGGATTGTCTGAAGTAACACCACCTTTTCTATGTATCATAACAACAGGAGCACAAAAAGGGTTAAGGAAAGTGCACTTATTTGAATAGTGTAGGAACAGAAAACTCCAAAGAAATTTCTCATCTATGTTGAGATACATCTTTTTTAATTTTACGATCAAACATAAAAGTGATAGATAACATTGTAACAAAAAAAAATTCATATACAAAACACAAACTGTAAGTTTGTATATTAACAGTTGGTGATTTGAAAAAATTAAATTAAGTCATAAAAAATCTTTATAGGTTGAGTAAAAGAAGACCAGATCTTTTAAAAGTGGAAATAACATCCAAATTGTTTTTAGCCAGTTAACAATGTAACTCATGAGGTTCTCCTCCCCCTACAGGACCAATATTTAAGCATTCTTAACCCTATAGTATGGAAAGTGTACAAATTGTCTACACATTGTGATAATTGTTGACTTGATCTTATCTAACATTTTTATCATTTATTTGCTTTGTAAAAGTAAGTAGTTCAAGTGGAACTTTTATAGTTGAATACATTATAGAAAAAATATCATCTTACATACTAAAAATAGTTAGATAAATATAAGAAAGGTCAAATAGAAAACCAAACACTGTATAATTTAGATTTCCACAATTCATTAACCCGAAGAAATTCATGTATTCAAAACTAAAGCTAAAAAACTAACAGGTATTTGTAAACAAATCCAAGACATGCATAATTTGTGCAAAAAAAATGATTCAGAACCTATTTCTTTTGAATGGAATTTTTGTTTCATGCAAGTTCTTTTTGAATTTCGCTTTTACTTTTCAAAGTCCTAAAAAATATCTAAAAAGAAAATTATCATCAAAATTTTTTAATGAAACTTACAAAGAATATTGTACATGAGAAAACTTTTAGACAAATCCATTCAAACAATGTAACTTTGAATATGACTTTTATGAGAAATAGCTTGAGAAAAGTTTTACAATAAATTCCTACAATTAATATTAAACTACTAGTGTACCAATGTTGTGAAAAATGATGACACAAAGGAAACATATCAGAACTTTTTACATTTGCAACCTTTTTTGATGAGACAAAGTATTTTGCAACCTTTTTTGATGAGATGAATTTTTTGTGATTCACTGTTATAAAAGGAATAGGTACAAAGGGATAATTAAAAAAACTTTGATTACATAATTATCCTTTGAAAAAAGATTTTCAGATATCAAAAATTATGCAAGGGACGCGACTCTTCTATATTATTATGAGGTAGGTTATGTCCCTTTAGTAAGTATGTTTATTTAATTGATTTTGAGTGTTACAGACAAAAATTAAACATACGAATACACTAGACATATCATAGTAGATTATTCTGCTTGCTTGTATGTACGACAGTTATGCTTTTTAATTATTATTCATTCTCCGCATATCTCACATTCTTTCTCTTCTCTCTCACCAACCACCATTCCAATGTAATGAACATGGGTAAGAATGAAAGAGGAAGCTCATGTTTGGATGGAATCACAAGGAACTCAACCTTCACTATAACTTTCATCCATTACTTTTCTCTTTAAGAATTAAATTAAAGTAGTAATAGATCACTGGAATATAGACAGATCACAGAAGTAATTAATGATAATAAAAACAATAGCTATTTTAGTTTCACTTGCTTTTGTATGTTATTATAGTTGATATAGATACATCCTGTTGGTAATATATTATTTTGATAAAAGGACATAATTTAATTGCAGAAATATGTATGCAACAGTAATGATGATATTTCAATTTACAACATCTGTAAAGTTTCTTAGAGTCAAGATTGTTGGAATGAATATGCATATTACATTTATTCATATCTGCAATTTTTTTGAAGTAAGTTGGTTGGGTCGAAAATATTTTTCATTTTTGACAGGCCAAAGCGAATCAAAATGAAACTTTCATTCTAGAAGTGTATTCCTAGATAAACCTCAGTATACTGTTAATCAATGAGAACTACAAAATTGTTATGGCGGTGGAGGACAAAGTATTGTCAAATCTTAGTTTGAATTTTTCCAAGTATATCAAAAAAAAAAAAAAAGCATGAAAGACTACTTTTGAAACATTTTTAGCTGTAAATCATCGATTCATTTGAAGCCATTGAAAAAAATGAGAGTAATGGTGTATTTTTCAGCACTGAATTTTATTGTTTATTGACCAAAGATAGAAAGAGAAAACAAAGACTTATTGCATTTAACGTTACACACTCAATGAAGTTACCAGTTCGAATTTGGCTCATGGGCCATAATTGCCAACTCTTGGTTTATGCAGTGGCAATGCATAATATTTCAATCAATATAATTATTATTCACCGCCAATGACAAAGAATGAGATTTTGTTGAAATAAATATTTATTGTGTAAAGTAAATACTTTTTTCATTATAAGCCTATGGAATTATTGATTTGAAACATGAAATACAGCCTCTATGATTGTGTCAAAGAGGAATAGTTTTTGGGTCATGAAAGTAACTTATTGTGAAATGTACAGGCTTTAAAAAACGGTTTTAAAAAAAATGTGGTTGTTTTACATATCTAGTTAAAGTAAACACACATCAATTTTATCATTCTATTAGTTTATTAGTACCATAAAAAGTAACGGCACATATATAAAAAGCAATATGTATCTGTTTATCAAATATGTGAATGATTAAGATTTGTATTGCAGTGAGCTTGGATGATAGCCTTCTCTTGACCGCAAACTGATTTTAAAAAATTTGTTTTTATTACTTTTTATATTTTTTTTTCATCATTCTTTATATTAATCATTTTTACTACGTCATCAGAACATAAAATTCTACTTCAGTACGTCAGTTGTACCCCTTGCTAACTAATTACTATACGTGTGGATGTGGATTTCAAAAAAATATGACGCAGCATAAATTTTTTTGGCCAGGAGTCAAAAATGAAAGTAAGTTTTTTTTTTATCATAGTGATGGTTGCATACAACAACAAAAACAGTTTTAAAAAGCCAAGTGAGAATGTCAAGTCAACATAGAAAAAAGGTAATTTAATTTATGATAGGTCTTTCGAAATTTTTTGAAACATAATTTAAGAAATCTATGGTATTTGAAGAAAAAAAATCCTATAATTTGATTTCAAGTTTATTCTGATTGGTTCGGGGTTTTTTTTACCACCTTACGTCTTTCTTCAAAGTATTTTCATTTTACAAAATTGCAACCTTAATCGTTTTGGATCGTGGAAGTAAAAACCATAATATATATATATTACATGATAATCTTATAAGATAATGTATATTTTTACTTCCTTGAAAATCTCCTCCTTGAGAATCTAATACAATTTTCTGATGTATATAGTTTTCCGACTTGTATTCATCTTGAAACTAAGAGCCAACTTCCAACCTGACTTGAAAAAACGACACAGAAGCTACTTTTTAATAATTTGTTTTCATTTTCGGCAAGTTCCAAGACTAGAAGTATTACGTCTAGGGAATCAAATCAAATTCAGGTATTCGTATATCTTAATAATTTGCTCGGTTAATTTGTTAAAAAAAATCCCTATTGGTTTAAATCATTATGTTCAAGGTTGGACTTGAAATTGTAGTCGATACGAAGGCATCAAGTCAAATGGCATTCAGCAAGAGTCGCCCCAAAGTCTCTAAAAAGTATAATTTCTGACGATTATGTTGCTTAATTATACCTTTTGATTAAAAAAAAACCCGTCTTTTTAGACACTTTTCGGACGACTTTAGAGTAAAGAATACCAGATTTACATGGATATTTTAATACTAAGAAACGTCCAAACATTTCATTATAAAAGTATGATTTGAAACATGAATTATTATACTAGTGTTTTGACACACGGTACCACGGAATAAAAAAAATAAAATCACTACAAAACTTTTACTAGTTTAAATTTATAAAAATACCCCCTCCCCAAATCAGTTAATTTATTATTAAGTCATAAATAAGCGCTAAATAGTACATTAAAACAAAACTATAGCATCAAACATATTCCAAAGATGTAATGTCCCGAATAACGAAATTAAAACCTTTTATTCCTTCGAAATTTACAAAAGAAATTCTACTTTTAAAGATTTTAATTCAAAATTTCGAACCGATCCAGGGTATTAAATAAACAATAAAACGTTCATTCGTTTGAATTTAGAAAAAAAAACTAAATTACTTATATAGTACAAATTCAGTTGAAATATTCGTAACTATTGTTGTTATCCACTTGACTGATGCCTTTTGTCCAAATACGATTGTAATATGCAGTAATCCGTACAACACTGTTGCTCGTTTTTGCCTGATGCCTTTTGACTTGATGCCTTTGTACCTGGATTCCGTACAATGTAATGATTTTTTCCAGTTTATAGTTACATTAATTAGTACAACAATTTAACGTACAACCCCAAACCTGCACTATTCAAAGTACTGCTGTAATATGTTTTTAAATAATCAAAAGTTCGGACACCATCTACTCGCCGGACAAAATCGTAAACGTTATTTCTGATCGCCGTACAGAATCCTGAACGATGTTTCAGATCGTCGGATACCATCTGGTCGCCGTACAAAATCGTGAACAACGTTTACTATCTTGTTTAATGAGTACCAAGAAGAAGGAATTGTAAAAAGCAACAATGATTTGGAGAAAATAATATTCAAACTAGAAGCAAAGAAATATATCTAGTCGTTCAAAATACTACATAAAGAAATTATCCAAAAATTAGGCCAAAAATATTAAAATAATATCTACATGTTCCAGAAAATTATCTGCATTTAAGCCTTCATAAATAAAAAAGACACTAAAAATTCGAGGACGGTAAAGTTAAAATATAAGTGTTTTCCTTTTTGTATTTTGATGTTTTCAATGATATGACCTCAATTTCATCGGGAAATTTTCCATTTTTGAAAAATATTTTTGTTTGAATTTTTGCCTAAATACAGTTATTTAAATGACTATTCGTGTAAGCCAAACATACGTAAAACTGGCGGAAAGTATGTGCGCAGTTTAGCATTGGAAGTTACAGTTACATTGGAAATAGGATTTTTTTCTAAAGACTAAAAAATTTCTAAGGTCTAATGGATTGAAAGTACCTGAAATTGATAGGAAAAATATTGTTGGGCGTGGGGGAACAGTTAGGTTAAAAAAAGATTCCCATGTTTATTTAGGATTTTGGCAAAATTTTAAAATATTTTCAGGGTCTTAACTACATCAAATACCTAAAAATATCAAGATCTTGCCCCCAAATCTAAAAATATCTGAACTCCATTAAAAAAATATCTAAACTGATATCCAATATCTAAAGTGGATTTCTTATATCTGTTTAGCAACAAAAATATCTAAATTTAGATACCAAATTAAGTTGGAAACGCTCTCAGAAAATTTAGCATTTTATTAGTCTCAGGGCAGTCTACTTGTAATTAAATGAAGAACATTTTTAATAAAATTATTTATCTTCCACCAAATAAAAATAATTCAAACAATAAATCTTAACAAATTTCAAAATTATATTTTTGATTGTATTCAATTTCAGTTTCATTCGCAAATACCTTTTTTTTTTTACTCCCGTGGAAACGGAAATCTTTGATAAGAACGTTTTTTTTCTCCAAAAGTTTAAATGATTATACTAGGAACCCAAACCTTTTTCAAAGTCATTATTAAAAATATTTTCTTTTTTTTAACTGCTTCAAGTGAACCTTAACAATAAAAACTTTTAAGCATAATTTTACTCACTTGGTTTCATATAATAACACAAGTAACAATAAGTAAAAAGCATTGATGATGCCAATATTTGGTTATAAGATGTCGGTTTTATTGAAACATAGGAATCGATCACCTATTTGGGCTTCTGATATTCATTTTCTTCAACTTTAATGCTTTTAAATATAATTAAAACAAGGCTGAATGTTTTTTTCTAAAAAAAAAATGAAAGAGAAATATGACACCTTAAACGAAACCTTAACTTGCGTTACGATGTACAATAAGCAAGTGACATACTTTTCTGTACAAAAATAGTGTTGTAAAAAAGAAACAGTATTAAGTAGCTTTTAATCATTAATTTTAGTTTGCATCATTATATTTAAAACCTAGATTTTACGGAAATACAGTGTTGAAATATTTAAAACATCTTTGAACACAATATTGACTCTAAAATGGATCCTCATACAAGCATTAATTATATAAATTTTTGTTGAGGCCATTACTCTCTATGGGGCTGTGGTGGCCGAGTGGTTAAGGCGTTGGACTTGAAATCCAATGGGCATTGCCCGCGCAGGTTCGAATCCTGCCCGCAGCGTACATTTTTTGCGTATTTTTTTTAAATCAACAATTACAATAAATCATAGTTGGATCTAGATGCGAAAGAATATATGTAATTCCCTCTCTACCGGCCTCTTTTTCTTTTTTTTTTTTCTCCCTTCCAAATACAATTATCAGTGCGAAGTAAATGTGACAAATCGTTGCAAATGGAGAATCGATGACTTTCGAAAAAGAATGAGGGGGGGGGAGTATAAGATTGCATTGCATAAATCACTGCTACACAATTTGCAAATGCAGTTATTCAAGCGTACAAAGATAAGAATATCGTAGAGGATTAAGATTCGGCTGAGCGAATCCAAGTAAAAAAAAAAATTATTAAAATGTATTTTTCCAAAATAGCTTGAACTGTTTCTTTGACTGAAACTGAATTTTCTGGGAATTTTTCATCTTGAAGAAAAAGTATCTTTCATTGGTGTAGCGAGTGGGTTGGCTCTAAAGTGGGTGATCGATTTACAATGTATGTATAATGTATAACTAGACTCCAAATGTTCAATTTACCATGCATATGTGATTAGCTCTGAATTGTAGGGGTCAATTTACCATGTAGATATAATGCTAAAATTACCCGACATATTTATGAGGGCGGACATAAAGTAAAGGTCCAATTTAGAGGATATTCACATTGTAAATTGAACATTGGGCGATTAAACCTAATGGAGTAGGTCAATGAGTATATTTTAGAAGTGTTAAGCGTGACCACTCCAGATATTGGTGTTGGTTACCGCGATTTCGGCTTTCAACCGGGCAGCCAGTCGATTCCACCCAAAGGGAAGACTGCGCTAGAACAATCTTCCAAATGAGGAGGACCTGTCTAAAAAATCAGCGTACAGAATCCTGGCCTTTTTCCTGGGCTCGAACACCGACCTCTGGCACTGATGGGAAAATGATCCTTGTAAAAAAATCCTCTGACCTGTTATTCTTGCTACTTCAATCCACTGCTCTGACCAAAAATGAGAACTTATTTTTAACTTGACCAGTAGGCGCGTCATTCATTATTCCTATTGACGAAATTGGCCCTTGACCAATAAAAACATATCCGCGAAATAGGTTAGTTTTGCCGGCAAATCAAGTGACCACGCAATTAAATCATCATCATAATCAGCCTTCCAAGTCAGTTGTTGGCCATAGACCTTCCCAAATGACCGTTGTTGTAAAACAGAGGGAGGGTTGCCAACCCAAAAATATTTTCACGCCAGTTTGACTGCTAAAAAAGCAATAAATTAGAAAGAAATAGCCAAAACAAACCAAAAAGATGGAAAAAAAAAAGAAAAGAAAGAAAAAGGTCAAAACAAGGAAAGCGTTAAATCGGTCATGCCCAGGGAGAGATGGGTCTTACCCGGGCGAGCTAGTCCATGAATTGTGGGTTGGAGTATTTATACCCATATGAACAGCTTGCCAAATGAAGGGAAAAAAGAAAAAAAGAACAACAAAAAACAAACAAACGCATTTCTATCATTTGGCCTCAAAAGATAGAGATTTGCTCCCCTCTATCGTCTTCGTGGCGAAAGCTAAGTCTATTCAATTACCATTGTTGCATAATGATGGAACTGTTCCACTATCGCAGATGAAATAAACCGCAGTCCTGATTCAGCGAAAATACCTTGATGAAATATGCAGTAATGCAAGCTTATTAGTCGAGTTTTCAGACTGAAAGAATTTGAAACAAAATATTCACTTATCATGATGGGTGGCATCACAGCATCCCGGCGTACTACGACCACAGACCCCATGAAATGACCAGATGAGAAGAATCTTACAATATATATATAATATTTTGTTTGTTTCTTGTCACGCTCAAGCAAACGGAACGAGAGGAATTGAGTAAAGGAAGGCAGTACTGTGTGTGGTCGAGTCTAAATCACTACTACTGCTAATATCTCAGCAGTAGCAAGGAAAACTATTCCACTATATGTAGGCATCTCTGATTTTTCATAAGTAATACTGATTTTTCTCTCATTAAAAAAAGATCTTTCTTTCTTACCTACTTCTGTTGCCTTATCGATTTAAAATGATTAAAAAAAACCCTCAGAGTTGTAGAAAATCGTTAGGAAAATAAATTTCGTTTCAGATATGCATTTTTCTGTTCACGATAAATGTATTTGTACTAAAATTAAATACCCATACGTAAATAATCTCGTCACTTTTGACGGGTACTATCCTATTAAACAGGGAAATGTCCTGTGTATGTTTGAGGTCGGTAAGAAAAAAATTACAACTGACGGATTTTACGATCAGGAATATAGAGTCTTCAAGTGTATTTTCAGTGTTCACAAGCGCAATGGAAAATCCTTCCTCGGATTTCTTTCATCGGAATATTTCAGCATTTACAGAAAACCCTTTGTTTAAGGATTACATGTTTTGCTTTTTTTTTCAGAAATGCTCATAACTTCAGTTGTTTTTGTGAGTCTAATTTTAAAGTATGGAAGCCTGAAAAGGGGGAAAAGATGAAGCTGCATTTTCTTGTTCTCGTCAAAAAGATAAAAAAAAAATACTGGTTTTTTTTTTAGGTAAATCCTTGATATAAAAACGAATATTCTCCCGCCTTCAGGGTTAGTAAAACGAAATAAACGCAACGTATCAATTTCCGTTAATTATGAAAATTTTAGTCTGGTGGGGATTAACAAAAACTGAACACCCTAATGCTATGTTGCATACTGCCAATCTCTTATTTCAAACTCATGACAGCATTGGCCTTATCCGGGCAAAACTACAGAATTCTGTCAACCTTGAACCCAGCGAAAAAAAGGATATACAAGACTGGCCGTCTGGGAGAAAGTTTGACAAATGGAAGTTAAAATTTGACTCAAAACCAACAGCACGTTTTGAATTTCTAGTCCGTGTGAAAAATAAAATACACCCCCACTTTTTTATGCATCCGTACTTTGAAATTATGGATATTAGCGATTGGTGGAAGCTAATGACCACATCCCTAAACTTTTTCAACCAGCTAGGTGTCTTCACACGATTACTGAAAGTGTTGGTATCTCTGTCAAAGAACGCAAATAGACTCAGGCTATGGGCCCTTCCTATAACTTATGTACCATCGTGAGAAAACTAGCTGCCTCCGTCAACGACGGTCCTTCTGTCCATACGATATCTCAATTTTTCTCAATGAAAATTTGTGGAAGGGTAGGCAATGGGCTACGGAAGGAGTGGTTTAATCTCTGGGTGGATCCAGGACTTCGTTCCTGACAGTGAGATATGTTTATTATTCAACACGAAAAATGATTGAAAATGATTGAATATTATTCAACACGAAAAATGATTGAAAACAAATTTGAATTTGAAAGAAAGTAACTGAACGTTTGTACATATCGCGAGCTCTACATCTTCGTTGCTCTTTCAATATTTCAATCGGTTACGGAAGGGGGAGAGGGTGTTTCCTAGTATAGGTTGAGTATTTTAATCCGTACTCTAACCATCTTATCCCTCGGTTCTGAACTCAGGACGATACGACCGGGAATCGCCCTGTATATACATAAGCACACAGTACAACTCGCCTGGAAATGGCCTTCTTGCGGACTAAGCTCAGTTTCGTAAATACACAAAAAGGTACCCCGACAAGAAGTGATTAGAAAAAATAAGTCTCGCACAACATTACCACAGTAGTGAGTTCGTTCCTCACCGGGTGTGCTTGGTATGTCTCTTAGTGTCAGTATAAGCTTAGCTTAGTAAATATGTAATGTCACCTCGCCGTGGAGCAACGGCTGGCAAATAGGGCTCACGGACTTATTCCCACAGAGTTCGTTCGTTCGTTCCTTTCCGACTGTTTTGTATTCGTGGCCTTATACCAGACTAAGCGAAACGTACAAAAAAAAAAAAAAAAAAAAAAATGATGCGTGCAGAATTGGGTTAATGGTCTTATACCGGGTCAGTGAAACATCATTATGAAGCCTTAACAAGCTGTGGAGTGACTATTCAGTAGTTGAAGCGGAACACACAAAGAGCTGTAATGAACGGTGTTTGTAATGATGGTTCCTCTCGAAAGGTTTCCTTTTTAAAAGGAGGATGAGTGTCATCAACACCTGAGAATAAAACACCTGCTGGATCGACACGATAGTAATAATAGACTATCTTCCTGTAGCCAATGATGATACAGAGCTAAATACAGGTTATCCCAGCATTTTGAAATTTCGCTTTTGGGCGAAAAGGTGGGGGTGGGAAAAAAAAAACAAAAACAAACCCTACAGCATTTGTTTCGCAGCATGTGCCCCCTCCAACTCCCCTGCCCCGACTAACAAGTCTCCTGTATCATCCACCAACCCAACCGCTGACACTCAGCTTAACATACCATCACCACCATTTTTCGGTCTGGGAACGCTCATCTAAAACGGCTTGCTGAATGCTCTGTAAAGAGCAGAGAAATAGTGCCAAACCTCTGAAAAGCAAGTGATATCTGCCTTAAAGGTCAGTTTAGTTCCAGTAGTGAGGCAGGCACCTACTGAAGATTAAATACTACACTAACCCAGGAGACGAGTTAGTTAAATATATCACTCTATACATCAAACGCTGATGAAATTCGTTTTTCCCAGATATACACACACAAATTATAACCTGCCTTCGATGTGCCAAAGCACTGTAATTAATTGAAAGGTTTATAATTGATAGATGTAAACAAAAGTAAAATTCGTTCAGAAGAAAAAAAAGGAAAAGGAATAATAAGAGATGTTAAGTGTGGTTTGAATTTTTTTTATAACGATTTGATAGAGTCGTAATTTCCCTAATTACCATTTCTTCTAGTATAGCTTTATAAAATTACCCGAAGAAGACTTCTCTCAGAGATGATGAATGGGAGTAACTCTGAACACTATGCCTGTAGATAACATATATTTGATTATCGAAGAGTCCCAGTTGATATATCGATGTCAGTTCTAATCATTCCCAGGAACAATTCCGCCCAACTAGAGTTACCTTCATCATTTATGCCTCAATATTCTGCTGGAGAGATTGCCTTTTCTTTTTGAATAGTTCTATCCTGTGTCAGGAAGGAGTATCCAGCCATTTTGAGTATGCCGAGAACCAGTCGTAAACAGACTCTCCTGGCAGGTTACTCAGTTAGCAGTGAGACAACTGTATCTGTTGCATCCACGATGGCCCAGTCAGCCCATTTGGTAGGTCTCATGCAGGACTTAGTCAAAATATTGCGTAACCTAAGAATCTGTGCCTGACTACATTCCAGATCTGGCTCTCTGCCTTTGGAAGAAAGATTTCAGAAGGCAACCCCCGAAAGAGGACTTCGCAAACTTATGAAAAAAGGAAGGGGTGCCATATAGAAATATAAAATATTCCAAGCCTAGTACTCAAGTCTGTATTGAATAAAAATGGATTATTCTTTTCAATTCACACCTATAGCAATCAGTTGGCACTTGGAAAATCTGAGAGTTGTACAAAGTTTGCTTTCAAGGAAATAACTAAGCAAGTATGAGAATGTATTTTCTTTTCCATGACTACTGCAACCCATTGTTGCAAATTACATAAGATCTCCCAGTCTTTAACCCTATCCACTGATATCACTTGTACAATAGTAGCTGGGTTAAGAATAATCGATTTGATGTACCTGAAAAATTGCAGGATCTTTGAATAGGTGTTCAATATGAATGTGTGAGAGAAGATAGGAAAAAGAAATGAAAGAATTTTATTACTTTATTTTATAATTTTTATTTAAAAAAAAAAAAATAACAAAAATTAAAAGAAAACAACATTCAAACTATCTTTCAGGTCTGTCATTTCTTTCAAACATCCATGATGTATTGAGTTGGCTAAAAATGAAAAAAAAAATTTAAACAACATAGGAAAGCAGTCTTGAGCTGAGAAAACTGCTCTTCACACTTGAGGCAGGGAGAGGGGGAGAGAAAAAGACACACACACACACACACCAAGACCAGAGGAAGAGGAGACAGTAAGAGGCATGAGAGAGAGGACGAGAGACGAAGGGATATTGAAAGGAAGAGAGAGAGATAAAAAAAATAGAGTGAGGGGAAAGAGAATAAATAAGATTGGTACTAAACATGCTTCAGATTTTGGACTTCAAAGTTCAAGGATGGAGGGGGAGGGTTTGGATAGCAGCAGAGATATCTGAGCATTTCCAGTGGAAAAAGATTCAGTTCAAACCCAGGGAACACGTGATTTCTATTTTATCATTTTAAGACTCGAACTCTTCGATTTCAAACTACCACTGAGAGAGATAAGCCCACTCTTGTTCAGGCTTTGTTGCCCTACAATCATGCTCGGACAGAAGGAACCAAGAAAAAAGAAAAAGTTCCTCGATATGAAAAATTGAACAATACTTGTCAGTTAACCTGTTTTACTAATTGAAAAAAGGAACATAAACACACACCATGTATTGCAAGTTGGTAACACAAAAAGATGGGAATGAGGACATCACTTCAAGACATTTTATCTTCATTTCAACCAGTGGCTAAGCAAGGGTAGGCCAAAAGCCAAGGCAGTGCCTGGGGGCATTACAGCTATATCCTAGGGAAGGATATAATTACCAACAAGTTTTTTTTAGACCAGAGGAAATTTTTGCATCCAGGGGCAACTGCCCCACCCCTTCTTGCTACGCCTCTGATCTTAACGAAGGAAGAAACAATAATTCAGTATTTCTGGATGTCAGCTACAATGATTGCATGTGTACTAGTTATAGTAGTGCCAGAGACACAGTGATGGTGGGGGTATATATCTGGTGCATGAACGGAGGCAATTTGTAGACATTAAATTCAGTTGAATGGGAAGTAAGTCGTGAGAGGATGAAGGGTAAACTAAAATAGAGGAAGTAAGACAGCAGTTTAATAAGCAGCAGTAGTAGTAAATAAATCCTGACTCGTCGTAAGTTTGGAGATGCAGGGAGGGTTTCAATCTAGGGTTAAATCCTGCTTGCACAGCTAGCAATCGTTTCGGATTTCCCTTTCGCAAACAAAGGTTGGGAAAATTGAAAGGTTGGCTTGGAGGACTGGTTGTATACATACACCAACCAAGACAAATTTTGATGATTTTTTTTTCGAAGTGTGCGTGTTGATTGTAGGGGGGGCAGGGGGACGAGAGGAAGGCACTAAAATTATACAACTATGAATAATGGCTATATTGCATGTGTTCAAAGAGGCACACCAACACAGCATCACTGACTGCAAACAAAAACAAATATGTCCGACATCAAACAAGAACCATAAGTTCAATGATACGCCAACTAGCTGCAGTAGTACTAGCAGCAGGAGGGGGAGGAAGATGAGGATGGTTCACTTGAAGGTCTGGACAAAGTTTCATATCAATTCAACGTTACATGGAGAAAAATCGATATTTAGCATTACTAGTTGTGATAGTAGCAGGAAGAAGAAAACGAGGATGGTTCACATGAAAGTCTGGATCAAGTATCATATCAATCTAACATGATATGGCTATGAAAATTGATATTCAGCATTTCAAGTTGTGGTAGCAGGAGAAGGAAAAAAAAGAGATGAAGATGGTTCACCTGAAGGTCTGGACCAAATTTCATATCAATCCAACATGATACGGCTGAGAAAATTGATATTCAACATATTAGGGACCAACTGAAAGTGTCTTAGAGAGAAGTCAAATATCTATTCATTTGAAAAAAAAAAAAAAAAAATTTTTTTTTCTTTCTTTCCAGCGTAACACCAGATAGTTTGATTATGCTTTGCACCGTAGAATATAAAATATCCAAATCAAGGTAGTTTGGGTTCAGATGGGATAGGGTCAGATTCAAAACAAAAAAAGTAGAGTTCCGACTTTTGTTCAGACAATCAAACCGCTTCTTTCCATCCTTCTGATTGGCAACACAACGTTTCCGCAGTTCCATTCTTCAGCCCCCAATCAGGTGTTAGGGTTAGAGAGGCGTAATCTTTTGCTCTCCAGTTACTCGAAGAAGGGATTTGGCTGTAACATTGTACCGACAACATCAATGCTGGGAAAAAGAGATTGGATCTTCCAAACACAAGTTACAATGTTATTGACTCTTCTCGGATTTATAGACAAAAAAGGTAGCAGTGACTATGTACAAGACAGAGAGAGAGAGAGAGAGATAGAAGACATTGATAAATAATCTTTTTATACAGGGGGGAAGGAGCAGCAGTTTATGCAGAACTGACCAGTTGACACTTATTTTTCTTCTGGTCAAGATTAAGAAAAGGAAAAAAAAAAAAAAAAAAAAAAAAATTATGTACAGAGTAGGAGATAGAAATTGTTACAGATTTTTATTCAAAGAGGCAACAGTTGATATAACCAAAACATTTGATACAATTATGCAGGTTTGTTGACAAATGACAAGACAAAGTGATGTTGTTGTTAATAACCACTGAGATTAAGAGCGAGCATTTGTCAAAAGGGAAAATCTGAAGCAGAATATAAATGATGAAAGAAATAAAGAGTTGGATGAACAAAATACAGGCATGAACTCAGATAATCCTCTGCAAATTAACAAATCACTACTTGACTGAAGTGACTCTCCAATATTGACACTTAAGATTTTCTTGGCTTTTATTTTGATGGGATATAAGTACAATGAGTGAATTGATGAGCTGTTGGTTCGATTCCATAAATAACAGTTAATATCCAGCAGCCATAGAGTATCACAGGCTGGCAAACAGTAAAACAGGCAGCATTATTTTTTTTCTCATGGCCTACTTGGATGAAAAGATTAAAACTTTCTACAATTACTGTCAAGGAATCATGATGGTAGTGTAACAAGAAATAATGGGGAGAAGGAAGAGAGAAAAATAGGAAGGAGAGAGAGAGAGAGAGCTAGAGACTTCTTTTCTTTTTAAATAAAAGAACTAACCACAGTACAAAAAATCATTAAGATGAATTAAATGTACAAAAATGAGAGTAAGTAAATCAAAATGAGTTGTATAAATATTCTGATGAGAGTAATATGAAGTAGTGTTGCCATTCTTCGTAGTATTCTGGATGGACTTACACTAATACAATTAACTAATGATACTTAAGACATTTATGGTGGTAAGGTGGGGTGGGGATCTTATCTTATACTGGCTAAATATCAAGAGAGAGAGAGCAACTCTACACCCCACAATTGATTTGTTGAAACAATTGGGATCCTTTCTAAACATTTAAAAGGTAGAGAAAGTGTTAAACTTACACAAACGAAAAGGAATAAATGATGGCTACAAATTAATATTGAAGCAAAACCTGCATTGGAATGTTTTAAGAGAGAGAGAGAGAAACTAGACAAAATAACTTTCGTCTGTTAAGAAACATCATACAAATTATAAAACGAAAATTACAAATTTTCTCCATGTGAAATGAATAAAAAAATGACATTAATGCTACAACTAAACCTGGAGTTAATAAAGCAATCTGAAATGAAAATCTTTATGATCAAAAGTACAGAAATGAAAGCTTCGGCTTCAAACTTAAGGTCAACTATGTAATCAATATAATAAAGCTATAGTTTTAACTATGCGTAGTGAGCTACTGGAAATAAATTCTATTAAGAGTAATCACTCATTGGAAAAAAAAAAAAAAAATCCCAAAGCTATGAATATTAACCATATCAAGTGAATAGGAGTGTATAAAGTATTTAAGGGAGCATCTCTTGAAACAGAAAATCTATCTTGCTAGGGAAAGATCAACAATAAATAAAAAAGGAAGAAGTGTGCTTCTGTGACCTTTTCCTGAAGAAAAAAAAAAAAAAAAAGAAAAAGACAGTTTCTGTTGGAAAAATAAATTTGTGACCAAAGTCACAACACTTTCATTCACTTGATTGTTAATTCAAGTGTGTATATCAAAATTATTCAAAGGTGAAAGTTTAAGAACTTAGATTTAGGAGCCAAAAGTAAAAAAATGATAAAAATATATAGCCTTCATTCATTGCACAATACAAGCTTATCTATGTCCAACAGATGAACAAGAATTGGCTAAAGACACTGTCTCCTGTGAAAACTTTTTAGACTTAAGGTTCTGTTCTTTTTAGCAGTTCAAAAGTTTTTTTCACTGAGTGGAAAATTACTATTTCCCTTATCTTAATTTTTGGTTGTGTTTTTTTTTTTTTTTTAAAATTTTTTTATCGCAGTGTGACAAGCTGTCAACCTACGGCAGTGAGCAAACAGTGCTGATTGGAAATAAAGAAAAAGCCCTCAGGGAGATTCGAACGCTTGTTCTTTTTGCTACAGGGAAGCCTAGTTAAATGCACCAGCAGCTCTGTCCATCTGAGCTATGAGGACTCGATGGTTCGGCAGAAGATCAAATCTAACCCTTAAACCTACTCTTCATTTCGATCACTAGGGAAGAAAAAGGAAAAGAAAAAAGAAAAAAGTTGTTCTTTAGTTAAAAAATAAAGATCAGTCGGGTGATCGATATCAGTGATTAAAAAATAATGGAGTTGAACTAATCTTTTAGTCAATGATTTTTCTTGAGTGGGAAAGAAAGAAGAAGAAAAAAAAAGAGAACTAAACTAAAGAAAAAAAAAAAAGAAAAAAGAAGAAAGGAATGTTTGAAGAGTAATAAAGAAAGCAGTTCAGGAGACTGCAAGTCAAGAGATTCCTACACACAATTCTCAGGTTATGAACCAACTCTATACTATTACTTCAACGAATTATTAGGGTGTATCAAAAGTATTTTAGTTTTTTTTCTTCTTTCCCCTGCAGACTCTTATACAAAGCTTATTTCACGGACGTGTCTGAAGACTATGACTCCACTATCCTATCTCTATCATTCAGCTGATTTCTAGCTTTGTTCGAATGGGACATTTTTAGTAATAAGGGAAAATTACTTCACCTATGTAGTTATTCCATCAGATATTGCAAAGCAATCAATATGATGTGAATTGTCGCCCAGCAACAATGATTTAAGAATGCGAACAATATTTTTTTGGTTGAGTAACACTTTTTAAGGAGTGTACCGATACTACACAGACCCTAGGTAGAGTGCACAGATACTCTAGTCCTAGGCAGAAGTGCCAATCCATACGTAAATAATGCCATCATTCTTGACAGGTACTATACTAGTTGATAGTAGTATTATATATATCATTAGCAATACTAATTAGATGCACCTTTTAGTTTCAGATGTTATAATGGCGGATACGAGAATTGAGATTCTGGCAATTTTGAGACATTATTTCAAACTGGGCCTTTAGGATGCTGAAGCAGCTTGCAAAATTCAGGAACTGTAACGAAATGAAACAATATACGACCGTACTGCCTGGAACTGTTTTGAGGGCGACTTGAAATGAAGCCGAAAAGTGAGAGACCACCATTGGTTGATTATGATGGTTTAAAATGCAAGGTAGAGTCTAACCACCAGCAATTGAAAACTTTAAGAGCTATGATCCTCACGAGATACCATCTGTAGAGCATTACATAAGCTTAAAAAAAAAAAAAAACAAAAAAAAAAACATACAGGAGCTCTTGAAAGGTTCCCTCATGAACTCTCAGTTGATTTAAAAAAAAAAAAAAAAAAAAATACTTTTGATACACCTGAATCGAATTCAAATTTCAACTCAGAATTATAACCCTGCAACTGGTAGAAAGTGAGAAGTAGCAAAATTTAAAAGAGGAAAAAAGTAGCCACACAATTTCCTTTCAGTTGTAGAGTCATTATAATAGCAATTTCTCTCATATCAGTGAACAGAATCTGAATATTTAAAAAAAAAAAAAAAAATGTCTATGTACTGTTGATTTGTTGGTATTTCAAAATTCTCTGTGAGAGAGATATTTTAGAGCAGAAGAGATTTTGTAAGTAAATTTATGTACTGACTCCTACATACTTTATACAGTTTTTTTTTTCTTTTTTTGTTGATCTGATCAACTGGATATAAGAGTTGTAGGCAAGAGAGAATAATCATTTCTATTGTCTCTGATCAGGTCTCTCTCGCAATAGTTGATACAACTGGATACTTGTCCTGCAAGTGGGATGTATACCACTAGTTTGATTTCAGTCAGCAGGTTGTTCTTGAATATAATGTATTTAACTGGGAAGATGGCAGTGGTTCAGATAGACTCTCCAAGTAAAGTGACGAAGCAGCAGTAAGTTGGGCAAGCAAGCAGCCCATCTTACAGACTCGAGAGACCATCTCCAGTACTCACCAGGAATTCTACACAAAAGATCACAATCGCCAAAGCTGCAAGCCCTCGTTACCAGCATTCGATTTTTCTCTCTTGTTTTCAAATTTCAAAGAGAATGAGAAATTTTGTTTTTGTATATGTGCATGCGTATTTTTAAAGGGATGACATGAGCAGAGAAAAGACACGGCAAGTGGCATAGAGGGCTGCCGAGACTGAGCAATGACAATTTTTTTTTTTTTGTGTGCGGTTGTGTGTTTAAGATTTGAGTTAGCAATGAAAGACTTGTGGTAGTGAGCTGCTGCTTACTACCCCAGCTGCAAGGAGATCATAAAAGCACAGGCATGCTCAAGTGGACGCTCTCCATTGCATTCTGATCCGGGGTTTCAGTGTAGGTGTGTGCAGAATCCTGCGATAGGACGTTACACAAGGCTTTCAAGCAGTTGCCTGGAATTAAACTGCCTGAAAAACAGAATAACAAACATATGTTGAGAATTCAATTGAGGTAATGTACAACAACAAATCAATAGAAATGAAAAGGTCGACTAGTGTTTCCCAAATGTTTTTGACTGCAACCCTGAACTTAATTTTTGGTCAGGCAGTAGAAAGAATTTCAGCGTTTCTTCAAAAGTTTTTTTACTAGATTTCATTTCAATTTTATCATCAAGTGAAAAGTATTTGATGTGCACAGACTGGAATACGTCAAGAGTTTCGATTCATTTATCAAGGCTTCATTATTCACAACTATTTTCCTGTTCCAGAATCTCACTGATGCTTTATATTTATTTATATATATACATTCACACACGTATATATATATATATATATATATATAATTTGCAATTTTTTTTTTTACTTTTTAAAATTTTATTTCTGTGACCTTTATTTGGGTTACAACAATAGGTTTGGGAACCACTGGTCTACTATCAAATTATTACTTTCTATTCAAAAATTGAAGCGGAGGTGTGTTCCTACTACATCAGTTTTAGCTCATTGTACAGCAACAAATTTTTTTGTTCATTTCTATAATATATCAAGTAATCTCATTTAAAATTATTTCTTGGTACTTGTATTTATATTCCAATTTTATCTCAATTGATTACATGCCAATTTAGAATAAATCATATTTAATGTAAATATTACAAGACAGTTTGTTTATTGACCGAAGAATAAGAAAAGTTTAGCCATTGTTGAAATTGAAGTAATTGGAAAGATGCAATACAAAGTGGGAAAGCGAATTACCCAAGGCAAACATTGTATTTTCATAAAGTTCGAAATGTCTGAGGTAACAATCTATAGGCAAACCCATTTTTAAATGAATGAGGTTTTTCATCTTTCAAGACAAAGATTTTGGAAAATAACATGATCACAGAGTTACATCATATAATGTTTTATACATTACAAACCTCCATCTAGAAATAACTTCATTCAAATAAATTTCAGATACTCACCAACAATTCTTCTTTTATCATCAGTTCTAAGTCTAATAATCTGCATTTTGGAAGAGTTTCCTCCAGGTAAAGAGGTAAGAACATTTTCCACTTTACTCCACACACTCAGCACAGAACCACTTAGAACATGGTAAGTCCTTGTACGCAGACCAATTTCACACTGTAAACCCATGGCAGTCTTTTTACAATTTCCTTTCCTGAAACATACAAAGTTTGTCACAGTAAATACGTTTGATTTTGTACAAGAGAAAAAAAAAAGTTATCAATCTCTAAGAAATCATGAGGCCTCTGGTTCTCTGAGTGAGCAGGATTTTTAAAAGGAACTTTTAAGAAAGAAAAGAGAGAAAGAAAAGAGAGAAAGAAAAGAGAGAAAGAAAAGAGAGAAAGAAAAGAGAGAAAGAAAAGAGAGAAAGAAAAGAGAGAAAGAAAAGAGAGAAAGAAAAGAGAGAAAGAAAAGAGAGAAAGAAAAGAGAGAAAGAAAAGAGAGAAAGAAAAGAGAGAAAGAAAAGAGAGAAAGAAAAGAGAGAAAGAAAAGAGAGAAAGAAAAGAGAGAAAGAAAAGAGAGAAAGAAAAGAGAGAAAGAAAAGAGAGAAAGAAAAGAGAGAAAGAAAAGAGAGAAAGAAAAGAGAGAAAGAAAAGAGAGAAAGAAAAGAGAGAAAGAAAAGAGAGAAAGAAAAGAGAGAAAGAAAAGAGAGAAAGAAAAGAGAGAAAGAAAAGAGAGAAAGAAAAGAGAGAAAGAAAAGAGAGAAAGAAAAGAGAGAAAGAAAAGAGAGAAAGAAAAGAGAGAAAGAAAAGAGAGAAAGAAAAGAGAGAAAGAAAAGAGAGAAAGAAAAGAGAGAAAGAAAAGAGAGAAAGAAAAGAGAGAAAGAAAACAAAAATGAAACAATATGAATAAACTGAAACTAGTAAAATTCCAAGTCTATAAAAGGTTTTGACAAAATACATGAAAGGATTAAAAAGAATTACTCACCAATAGGCATGAATGCAAGTTTTAGCAGATGAGTGATATTGGCTTTCCCACCAAGATTTGGCATCGTCTGGCAACACCTGAAAATATTCAGTGACAGAGATATATAGATTGTTATATATTTCAAAGATATATATATATATATATATATATATATATCTGGCGTACTCTGTGAAAATATAATTAGTCAATGCTAGTACCACAATTGTCTTGTTACTATACTTAGTGCTACCTAGCTTTTTAAATCCACAATAAATAGTGAATCATTTATTTAGAATTTCTTTGTTATTTCTCTCATAATTTCAAATAGATTTTGTTTGGATAGAGAAGAACATGGCCTGGTATTGTATTATATATACTCATACATACACATGTTCATATATTCTTGAATGCTTTTCTAAAAGGAAAGAAATGTAGACTCCATGCCTTGTTTATTTCTGACCCTTCCAAAATGAAACAGTGCAATCAAGTTCAACTGCACCAAAGAGAAATGGAGCAACATACAATCTTAAAGCAGTAATGGAGAAAAGGTGCCTAGTTGGCCTTTAAACTGTACAGAAAATAGAATTCTGGGTTAGTGATCACTTCACACTGATGCCTTTGGAAAGAGCATAAGTCCACTTCCTGGCCCCAAGTGATTGAAAATATTTTACAATTTTCAGGTTAGTCATTTAAAAAAGTAGTTTATTTCTTTATGGATTAATTTACTAATTAATGTGAACCTAGGTTGCCAATTTCCAGGTTTAGTTCAAAGCCTCCGAGTAAAAAATTTTTCTTAGAAAAGTGTTATTTTATAAGATGCAACCCCGACTAATCTTACATATGATAACATTTACCTTATGAAATTTTTTCTTCAGTTCAGCAGGTGATTCTGAACGGGGCTGTAAACCCGTGTTTGGACGGTAAACATGGAAGAGTCGTTCCTTCTTTTTCATTGTAGCAGGAAGAACAGCTAGCACCGCAGTCTTTTTACCATTTCGCATCTGAAGAAGGTGGAGATAGAAAAAAAAAAAAAAATTTTACAATTGGTCATGCATTGTCAAGAACCTCCCTCCGCACATCCATAAACAAATCGATCAAATCAGTTAGGATGCCCTTATAAATGAGAAAATGGGGTGCCTGAATGGCTGAGTTAAAATCATTGATCACTTGGACCAACTTTTAAGATAATTACCAAGAACAAGTCCAAAGTTTTTGGAACGAGAGAGAATGGTGCGCATGAGTGGAGGACTATCATAAAAAGAATAGGCCCATTTCAATGTCTTTAATTCAAAGACATAAATTCCATACAGAATACTGTAACTTGTATGATGTTGGAGATAAATGGATACAGATATTCCCAGTTCATTAAGTAAATAAGTTGCCTTTTCCTTTCAAAGCTAAAATGTTGACATTTTAACTTTAAACAGTTAAAGAGTTAATTTCACTGTGAGCATTTATCATCTTAATGTAATAAGAGTGAAAACTGTGTCAAAGTTATCTGCAATCAGTGAGAAGTAATGAAAGACTCGGTTACTAATTAAACTTGTACCAGAATGTAATCATTGAAGATCTTACCAGATGTATATAATTGACAAATCCCCAATCTATTGACCACATACACACACATACATACATACACACAAAGAAAAAAAGCTGCTGCTTTTACTTGGAATAAATCATATATGGGAAATCATAGGCCCGTAGTAACATTTTTTTTGTGACTCATGGCCAATCTGGTCATTTATTTAAAATTTTTTTCTAAAGGTCAATTTGAAGATTTATATTAAAAAATTACAATTGTTTTGGCTTCACAAATCAATGATATAGTAATGGCAATTTGTAAGTTTGCCCAAAATGAGAATCAAGTATGTTTTCTGTAATGCAATCAACATTATTTAAAGCATTGAATATAGATGATAAGACCAGTTTTCTAGGGCGGCCTATGATAACCAAAGAGGTGAGAAGTCGTGTAATAGAAGTAGTGTAATGGTTACTGGCGAGGAACATAGAATAATCAATTTCTCCCCCAAGAAAAGGGTAAATAGCAAGGCTATTGGAGCCCTGTAAGACAGTCCATGTAAGGGAGAGTTACTTTGTTGGAGAGTGGTCATTGCTGATCTCCACCCAGGGCAAAGAAAAAAGGTTCAGCATTGTGCTAGTAATTCCACCCTGTAAATATAACTTGCTACTCAAACTGTAGCAGAGTGGTTGTGACCTCATGCTCCACAAGGAGTCTACAAGAGGAGGAAGGGGGGGTCCCCAGTGGCAATAAAACTAAAACAAGGTCATGTCATTTGTTGAGTATCCACTCAGCATCTTAAACCATTAAACACTGCCCCCCCCCTCAGCTATATGATGTACTGTGTTTGATAGAGTAGGATGACTGACAGACAGCCAGGATTCTGGGAGCACCAAAATATGTGCTCTGTGTCCGATCAATGTCCCCCCCTCCCCCCGCTCAAATAAGGGTCAGTAGGTTACAATTCCTGGGTGCATCAGGATGTGTTGATATACTTTCGAAAGGCTGTTAAGCATCAATCTGTGTTCAAACTGCTGATAGAAATATTTTACCAACCTGTGCTGAAAGATAAAATCCATCATCTTGTCCTTTGCAATCTTTCCAGATGTCAATAGCTTGGTTCCAAGACAACCCTCGCTCAACACTCACCTGAAATAGATGATAACTCATCAAGTTTGCTGTCTAACTCGGGTTTTCATGTTAAGACAATTCTAAAAGCTCATTTCTATATTTGATACTTCAGTAAAATCATTTGCTACATAGAAATTAAGTTAAATGAAATGATTACTACTGAAAATAATCAAGTTTTAAACAATGTTGGCAGACTACTAGATTCATGTTTAACAGGAAAAGTTATAACTTTGATATGAATCCATAATATATATATAAGTTCACAAATTTTCAAGATTACAAGAAATAGAAAACTAATTTTATCCATTGTTATGCAAATATTTAACAGTAAATATAGCAATTAATATATTAAAAAAAACATGAATTATGAGGGATATATACCTGATGAATGTAAACATTTTGTGCCTAATGCAGTTAGCAACCAGTTGCTGATGATTTCATTAGGCATGGAATATTAACATTCACCAGCTATATACACCTGTTATATATATATTAGTAGAATGGGGATTCACTACACAAACATATTTAGGTTTCGGCCCTATCTTGGCTTATTCAGGTGAATAACTAGGTATGTTTTAGATTCCTGTTATGGAAATTTTTTTGTAGGTGTGTCTAGGTGTGAGGAGCTTTCTTTTTTGTTTTATTAGATTTATAGTTTGTGCATTTCTCCGGGTGATATGGTAGGAGTGTTTGCATTATCAGTAAGTGGTGGTTGTTGTGTGTTCTCTATAGGAGTGTTTTATTTTGACTTGGATATCTTGTATTCATTTTCCCCATGCTAGGATTGCTTTTATATAGCCTTAGTGGGTTGTATGATTATCTTGGGTTCAAGTCTACTTCCTGTCTAAGGTAATCATGTTGATTAAGGAGTTCTTTGAGATGGCTTTGTGAATAAAATATCTACATTAGTTATCATTAGTGTATCTATAAGTGGGTTATTGAGATATGTTTGTTAATAGAAATTTTGAGCCGTGCAGGCATCTTAATGTAATTTCATCTTTACTGTTCAACAAATTTTCATTTCTTTGGCAAAACTAAATATTTCAAATTTCTCATTTAGGTATAAGTGGCATGCAGTTTCAATATTTTGGCATATGTGTGTCTGTTTTAACATTTTCCATTTAGTTTAAGATTGTTATCACGCATCCTCCAATAATATATAGACAGCAATGTACTATCTATCCTCAGAGGAGGATGATATATGGTTGGCTAATCTAAGTTTAAGGTGTGTTCGATATTCCTACATTATATTTCACTTGTAGAGTTTTCTCTTGGGTTGATATTTCGGCTAGGCGTACAATATTTGATTCAAGACGTTTTGTAGAAGGAATCTACTTTTTCGGTATATATATATAAATAAGACTTTCTATATTCATATACAAGTTATGATTTTTAAAAATTTCTTTTTTAGTAAAATACAGTCTTTGGTGCAGGATGTTGTATTTTAGATAAAAGAGAGTGTAGTGAGAATACTCCAATCTGATCTAAATGGGTAAAAAAAAAAAAAACAACAAAAAAACAAAACAAAGAAACAAAAAAAAATCACAAAATTCTACTCACAGTATGTAATTCTGTGCGGGCTTTGTTAAGATCAGTATTGCCTACAAATATTTTAGTTTCAAGTTTTTTAACACTCTCTCCTCCAGAACCCAAATCTACAAAAGAAAAGAAACATTATCCTTTAACATTTTGGAGACTACAAACCTTTGATCAGAATTCAAAATCTCTTGAATCAAGAATCACAACTCAGAAAGCAAATCATTTGAAATGGTCAAAAAAGCTGAAAAGCCCGAAAGACTAAATACTTACCCATAATTCCCATGTCCCAACGACCATTCCGCTTTGCATCCAATATTATAGCCGTTAATGTTTCCAGGAAATATTTAAATAAGGCATTTTGTTGTTCTACAGGCATACCAAGAATTCGGTTCAAGAACTTGCTGATGTTGTTATATTCTGAAAGGACAACAAAACATGATCAAATTCACAGTAGAAAACCTCGGGGTGAGGGGGGGGGGGAAGAAAAAAAAAAAAAAAAAAAAGAAGAAGAAAAGAAAAGAAAGAGGAAGGGCAGTAGTAAAGTGAAAGCCGGTTTGCTCACCTTTCTCCAAATAAGGTGTTCCAACTCTTTCGTCGAGACTAATGAGTCCAACGCCAATAAGAGAGGTTTTGATATCTGTAGATGAGAGAAGAGAGAAAATTCAATTTCAAATCAATTGTGGTAACTTTTATGGCAAATTTTCAGGACAAAAAACATGGGAAATTCAATCAAATGTTCTTTGATGAATTATTCAAACTGTTCATTCATTCAAAAATAAAGTCTGGAAGATTTATTAACAGAAATGTTAGTTTGTTGGATTTGGTAAAAAAAAAAAAATCTATATGTCTGCCTTATATACAGGAATAGAAGATGACTTTATTCTAGGTGATTATAGTCAAAAAGGCATATTGTAACAAAGTGGCAAGTCTAAGAAGTTATCAATGTACAGAACAAAAATGGATTAATTTAATTTAGAAATAATTTGACTATGCCTGTTATAAAGTCAGCATGAAATAAAGTTTTACCTTCAAAGAATTCTCCAGAATATTCAGTTGGTGGGGATACAAGAGGGGTTTCATAACGCAGAACAGACTTCATAACACTCTCGAGAGCAGCTCTACCATACTGCAGGTGAAGATGAAAAAAACATTTAAAATAATTGACAAGCAAAAAAAAAAAAAAAAAAAAAAAAAAAAAACTGAAAATTTGATATCCAACACAAAATCATATTGATGTTAAAAAATAATCCATCTTGAAAAACAAGAAGATTATTAAAGCAGAATACATTCTAAAACTATATAAATATGCTGTTCTATTAGCCGTTTGCAATGTCAAATTAGGGCAGACTTTGAGGGCTGCGGCCCAAGGGTCTCCCAAGATTAAGTGATAAGTTATTTGTAATAGCTGAATCAAGGTATAAGCACTCCAAATTATTCATTTAAAAAGGGTTCAATAATTACTTTGTAGTATTTTTACTGCAAATATACAGTTAGTGACATGTAAGAACTAAAACAGACTTTTTTCTTCCTTTTTCAAAATACATGTAGCCCAGGGGCATTGCAAAATCTAAATGTGACACAGGTTTGTGTCTATATTCCATCCCTACCATCAATTAAAGGATTTTTTTTAGCACTTGGACAATGAAACTAGCCATACAAAGCATCCCATTTCACTTGGTAAAATTTCTCAGCAAACTCGATTCCAATTTGAAGTGCAAACTGAATGTAGTTGAAAACACTGCTAGGTGTCCCAAGTCAGCACTAATCTGAGCCAGTCTGTCATATGGTGCAATCCTAGATTGACCAATTTGATCCTGGAGGCTTTTTTTCCCCCTGGTGTTTGGTGATTTCTCTGATAAAAAGGGTGTGAAGTTTTGTTTTGGAGAAAGCTGCTGCTGAAACAGTTGTAATGCTTTGAGATGTGAAATGTCATTGGAAGATCAACCATGATTTGGTGGACCTTCGATAATTGGCCATACCATCAATGAAGATTATTGTTGGACCATTGATGAGATAACTGGAGGAGATTGCTTTGTCTTGGATTTTGTACCGATTTTATTTGGAAATGAAATTAGTTTTTCACAAAATTTGAGGCTCATTAGCTCACAATTCAAATTGCCCCCCCCCCCAACATTCACAAAATATTTACTGTTGCTTAAAAAAATTTGTACAAAATAAGTAAAAATATTTTCCTTACCTTGTTATCAAAATTAAATCTACTTAAATCCCTGGTTTCTGTTGCTCTTCGGTCACCATGCGTTAAGGCTCCCTAAAAGGATGAGAAAAAATGAAACCATTTTGAAACACCAAGGAAACATCTTTTATTGTTCTCATATCCAGTTTATGAGTTGAAATGATACATCTCACAGTGGTTGGGTGGTGGTAAAGAAACAAAGTACTCAAGTAAAGTCATTGTTAAACAGTCACGCTAAACATTGCACTGACCTAAGGAAATTATGGTTTCAATTGAACTGATTAATCTTACTAAAAAACAAAAAAATCCCCAATGGTTGGTTGAAAACAAATGCCCGTTCTCATTATGTACTTTTACTTTGTGTCCTTCATCTCCATATTTTTAATCCTATACATTATTCTATCTTAAATTTTGCCATCATCAAAAACGTGTAGAATAGTTATTTAGAAAATGAAGAGTTATTTATGTACGAAGACAAAAACAACCACCCAACAAACATACAAAAAAGTGACAATAGTTTTAAATAAGATACTTACTAAACTTTCAAGCCTTTTAGCTACAGTAGAAGCAAACCTCCTTTCTCCTGCCAATTCAGATATGAGGAAAATGTATTCAGGAGCACTCACTTGATTGGATCGATGTGTTCGTCCTAGAAGGAAAAAATTTTTTGTTAAAATACTGTTGCACAAATTCCTGAAATAATAGCATTATTTCTTTCATTTCAAAAAAACCTTAAAGACAATATGTTTACTGTAGAATTTCAATGGTCCTATAATCAAGCAAGTGATGTGTAGAAAATTCTGAATAATAATTAGTATTATTGCTTAAAAATCATCAAGTATTGTCCGAGTGAAAAACCTCTGAAGACAATGTCAGATTTTACTAGTTTATCATAAAATAGACCATCTACCCCCACCCCAGGAATGAGAGAGCAAAGACCAAATGATTGTTTACAATGTCCAGGAAAATATTAGTTTCAATAATTCAGGCTTCTACACAGATTTTGGTAAATGCTTTTTGGTAAACTTACCAAACTGTTGGATAGCTCTGTCTGCACTCCATGGCAGTTCTAACGTTATATGAACACGTCGTCTCTGATTACGAGCTCGTCTGTCAGCTTGAAGAGAAATTCCAGAGCTGGCAGCTTCTGAGATGATAGAAATATTCTGGAAAAAAGAAAATCAAATCAATCAGATTAATTAGAAATTATTTCAGTATGAGGAGATGACATACAAGTCATACAATATCACTGAATGTGAGTTTGATAATTACCTGACAAAAGGTAGGGATTTGCAAGGGTTAAGTTTTGACAATTCTGAACGTCTTATTCTAGGAGATGATTAATTGAAAGTCTAAATAATTGATTACCTAAACCAGCCTGTCTCAACTGGTGTTCCACAAGAAGTTAGGGGTTACGCAAAAATTTGATACATGTTTGAAAAGGACAGGAAAAAAAAAAAAAAAAAAAAAAAAAAAGAGAAAAAAGGCACCTTTCTGTCTCATTTTAGTGTGTTATGAAATTGTGTTCATCTGAAGTTAGATCCTGAATTAAGTATTTATGTGAAGGAAAACAAGCACAAGTTCCCCAGTAGATAGGTTCGATTCACAATTCATAGGAAATCAATGTTAAAAACTGTGCTGTCTTGACCTGTATCTGTGTTCGTATAGCCAATAAGTTTGCAAACTTCATTGATCAAGACCTAATCTTTACTTCCAGTGGATGTGAATGCTGTCAAAGGGTGATCAATAAAACTTGAAAGGATCACAATGCTAATGCATGCAACTGAAACCTTACACGAGACTTTCTTCAGAGAACTGTTTTTCTTAGTATCAAAGGAGTTATTTGATAATTTCATGTTTGCCTCAAGTTCCAGTGAACAGTAGAATACTGATAATTACTTTAGATTACAAAACAATTTATTTGACAAACTGATGTGCTATAAGTTGTATAGATATATTTTATGCAGGGGTTCTGTGTGAAATGAAGGGTTAATTCAAGTATTTTTTCCCAGTCAAAAAGGCTGAGAAAAGTGGACTGAGAAAACGGTCATATCCCTAATGAATAAAATCAAGAATTGTAATGTCATGATTAACACTGTTTTATTCCCGTTTACAAATCTTTGTTTACATCAATGAGCTACTTAAAATATAGATTACTTAAAACCTCCGAAAATGCCAATACAATCAGAAATTCATTCAATTCAAACAAGATTAGCAAGTAAAAATTGACAGTTGAGAACCTTAGCACAATGCCACCTTTATCCCCCCGCCCAAGGATTTATCATTCCACTAGGAGAATTTTCCGGGAGAAAGGAAAAAAAAAAAAAAAAAAAAAAAATCATTAAAAGAAATGTTAAAGAGTAGCTTTGGGGAAAAACTTACTTTCTCGCCATCCATAAAGCGCTGTTTTTCAGTCAGATTAAGAATTTCAAGAGGAACATCAAGTTCACTTCTAGATTCATAACTGACACCTCCATCTTCATTGGACACAACTCTGCCTTTGCGTCCAGTCATCTATATGAGAGAAAAAGAAAAGGTTATTTCAAATATGAATGCAAGATGAAACTCTTCACTAAAGTAAATACAGGTATAACACCAAATTTCTGGAGATGAGCATAATTAGTAGGTAAGAGGCGAATCATTGAAATTATATGATATCGATTGGTCCAGCAAAATGTATAATCTGGCATGGTTTGGGAACCACGGGTGCTCTGAGATCAGGGTGTCTACCCGTATACAAGTTTTTATGTTACATTTAAAATTGCATTTACAGATGATATTAGTAACTTGAAAAATTTAAGATGCAAATGGCTGAAATAAATTTTGATGATAGAAAAATAGAAATGAAGCCAATTTTATAATGTACACACTTATAATTCTGATTCTCAATATCTAACATTTATTGTTACTTGTCAGTGGAAATAGATAACATGAAGTCAACAAAATGTTTTCGACACAAAAGGCCTGATTCTTACCTCTGCAACATTTTCTGGTCCTCCAAGTTCATCAATTAAATGGTCCAAAGTGTTTGGGGGAAGGATGTCAGAGAGTTTCTCAATGCTTTCAAGTAGTTCCCTCTTCATTCCAATTGCTTGGTCTATACTGTCCATACCTGATGAAAATAATTGCAGTTTTAGACTCTGTTCAAAACCTGCGGTTTAATTTATACAATTTTTGACAGCATTTAGAAACATTTGTCTCTATGATAACACTATTTGTTCCAATTGATTTTTCATTTTAATCCCAGTTGAAACATCCAAAACAAAACTAAACACTCGTTAGATCAATAAAATTAATATCATCCAAAATGCAATATAGTTTATAGGGGAATGAAAACGTTATAAAAATGTATATGAATAGAATACATTAGTTAAAAATACTGTGTAATCTGCTTTCTTGTACTATTTTTCATCTTGAGAATTGATGTAGATATATATTGGGGAAGAAAAAAAAAAAAAATTCCTATTTCTTTGCCCACTGTTCATCCTTTTAAACACAATGAACAGATTAAAATCTGGTCTGAATGGAAAACCAACACAGGTGAGCAATCAATGATTAAATGAAAAACATCCATGTCAAATAGACAAGAAAATGTGGATTGAAAATATAACCTAATCCAAAGTAAAGGCTGTATTGTAAACATATTTGTGCAGGTGGCAGTCGCACTTGATTTTTGCCAAGAGAGTATGTAGCATAATATCTCAAACATCTGACAGTTGAAGTCTTGGGAGTCAATTTAGGATAATGCATAGCACGTGAACACTATCAGGAGGTTGAACAAAGAAGGAGACTTCTTAATAAATGGAATTATTTAAGCTAAAGCACAACACAACACCTACATGGTTCATACTATGTCCTTTACATCCAACTTAAATATCTTTTTGAATTAATGAACATTAGTTCTATCAGAGTCTCTTGACGCAAACCTTTCTCCAATCTGAAGAGTTGATACTAAGAAAGGCATTTAGCCATAAAAAATCCTTTGATAAATGTCTTTTTTTCAATGACAGGAAGCAGATTAGTAAAATGCAATGAAGCAAGATCTGAAAACTTACTTGTATTGTTAAAAGTATCATTATCAGCAGAAGAAGCCATAGAGTTATTTTTCTTTAGTAAGCCAATTGCAGCCAAAGCTTTATCAAACTGAGCATCCACATCCTTATCACTATTCTTCTTTTTTTTCTTCTTTTTCTTCTTTTGTTTATTTTTAGATCTGGCCTTGGCTTTCTTCAGCCAGGGATCTGCAAAAGGCAAAAATAGTCATAGAAGCAAATGAACAATTCTCCTACATTGAAATTAAACAAACAAACAAACAAACAACAACAACAACAAAAAAAAAAACCTTATGCAAAATATCAATTCAAACAATGTAAAGATTAAAGTATTAAAAATCCGACCAACCAGAAAGCTATTTTAGTCGTTTTATTTTCGTATTGTATTGATTGATAGTATTTCTCAATGTTGATGTAATTCATCTTATAAAATATATTTTGGTGAAAATGATTGTACATCACTAGAGATATTTAGGAGTAACTTTCATGCTGTATTGGTTATCAAATTTTGTAATGAAGCAAATCAAATTATTTGAGGTGGGTTAGTCATGGAATAAGCAGACCTTTATAAATTTGGATGACTTGTACTTTGGCATTCAATAAGTAATTTTAACAAATCTAATGGATTAAAAAATGGATTTATATGCATTCTGTAATGAGGATTAAACATCACTTAATCCAAATTATATGCCATATCTCCTGGCATCAAAGATGCCGTAGTCTTAAGGACGCACATTAAGTTTGACTTGCAAAATTTTGACTGCCTCCACCCAAATGAAGTCTCAGTACTTTCACCTACAGGTAAACCTTCAACAAATAGTGCTCTTACTTTTTTTGGTTTCTAATGTTTCCTTAAAGATTAAGATATTGGTAATACTGATAGAGGTATACCTAAATTGCTAAATGCCTGTTGGCTTGTTTCCCTGAGATGGGAATTAATTCTTGCAATGACATATTTAAATTATTCATGATGATTTACTTATACTAAGTTTAATTTATATACTTTATTCGGAAGTCACATACAGGAGTTCAGATTATTTTCTAGCATCTGGAGTTCTGAAACTAGTCAGAACTTGTAAGACGAGGAAAATTTTCCAAAATTTTAGCACCTTCAAAGCTGTGAATTACAGTAGATTAGATCTCATCTCCAAATACAGTAGATGATTCAGGGTACTTACCGTCATCACTGTCTGATCCTGATCCAAAAGGATTGAAGTCATCAGAATCAGAATCTGAAGATTCTGATGGACTGAGACTCGAATCACTACTCTCTGAGTCAGAATTGGAATCAGACTTTTCACATTTTATCCGTTTGGCATTACCATCTTGGAAGTTTCCTAGAAAATAAAGGAAAAGTCAGAAGAAGTGTCAGAAGAAATTCAAAAATGTTTTAATACATATCTAGAAAAATCTTTTCACATACACACACACATATATATATGTGTGTGTGTGTGTGTGTGTGTGTGTGTGTGTGTGTGTGTGTGAGTATGTTTCAACTTCAAATTCCCATTTTTTGCTTTATCAGGGTTTTTATCTGCTCTATTTGTTTTTTTTTCAATGCAATTATTCTATTAAGAAATGGATATATGATCAGATAATTATAGATAGCATTATGTTATATAAAAACTCATTTGAAATGAATACCCATTATTACAATGAATGTACCATTTGGCCTAGACAATGTAAAAAGAGGGCACATATACTACACTAATCCTCGGCAAAATCGCCATGAAGCGGCGCCATTGATCTATACCTAGTACCCATTAAGAATGGGATTATGAGTCTTACAAATATTGCACAAGAAAAAGAAAAACCTGATTTTACACAACGACTTCAACAATGATCATATTTGTTAAAGAACAACAGCATTATTTTTGTATGTATTGACACCCAGGAACCAAAAGCTATTCTATTATTAGTTGATTTATTTTCAAAATCAGGACATTTAAATCAAAGTTTTGTTTAAAGTCCTGGTACAAACTGTTTTAAAGTGCGATTGGATTATGTCTCAAATATAACATTTCTTTTAGGTTACTCACTTATTTTAGTTTCAAATGATCAACTTTTCTGCGACATTCTTTGTTATTATGATTTTTCATACATGGCTTTTATATGAATACATACGAAGTGGCAATTATCAAATTCAAGAAATTCCTAGTACTAAGAACAAATACTATTGACAAAAACTTCAACATGTACTTCTAAAACCCAAATTAGGTTTACAAAATATTAAGACAATCAAGATTGATTTTTTTTTACCTTTCTTTCGCTTTCCTCCGCTATTCCAAGAGGAATCATCATTGGAAAAGTTATCATTACCAAGATTCAAGAAATCCAAAGTCTTCCGTCGATCTGGAGCGGGAAAATGCTTTTCAACTAACGTTTGGAAGACGCCTCTGTAGAAAAAAAAAAAAAAAAAAAAAAAAAAAAAAAAAAAATTAAGAAAATACATTTTTGAATTCAGTTAACCAACCTCTAAAAAAGTGTTATCCATGGGGGATTTTTCATGAACTCAAATATTTCAATTATTCCTTCTACCATGAACTTTTTGATACCTATTTCGATTTTAGTATCAAGAACGGCTAGACAAGTTTAGGACAAAAATTAAAGCCACATTGATTCAATAATTATAACAACTCACCATCAGAGTCAATAATTGAACAACTGTAGCGTCAAAATGTGAAAAAAAAATTCCATTGAAAAATAAATATGGTCAGAATAAGTTCTATATGACATTACTGGAAAACATTTGAAATAAAGTGAAAGAAAAAACAAAAACAAACAAACATCATCTGTAGACAAAATGGTGCCAAGAGTACTGGAACACACAAATACGGTAAATATATATATATATATATGTATAAATATAAGTAAAAAGAATTCTTTGCCAACCTTGATGGCCGTTCAACTTACTTAGCAGTAGATACAAAATCATTCAATTCCCCACCATGTTCCTCTAATTGTTCCAAGGTTCGAGCTTCACCAGTTGATTGCAGACCAATGACAACACACTGAGAAAAGAAAAACAGCCACATTACCTATCAAGTGTATATTCAATGTCTCCTTAAGCTAAAGCTAATACAAGATACAGATTTGAAACTTGATGTCTCAATACAGATCTATCAGTATGTAATAACAATATGAAGGTAGGCAAGACATAGGCAAGTACTAAATTCATTGACCCAATCTAATTATTTTCAACCCCAACTCCCAAATAAATAGCAAATGATATTGTGTCTGAAGCTGCACAGTGTTACTGCGATTCTAAATTCAACACAAGAAGAAAATCAATATGGTCAAATTGTTACTCTAAAAATTTGGGTTCCTTAAATACTGTTATATGACAAGCATCTAATTTGAAAAGAAACAGGGAGATAAAGAAAAAAAAAAGGCAAATAGAGCACTCCATCATAATCAATTATTTTAAAAACATTTCATAATTATTTATCACTCATGCTTGCTATTACAAGATGAACAATTTTATCAATTACCTTTCCATTTTTCACAGCTTCTCTTGTAAGTTTCACACAATGTGCAACTTTAGCTGATATACAAAGGTATTTAAAAAAGCGTTGATGGGCAGACCAAAATTGGCCCCACATGGATTTTTTCATCCGCTGTTCAGCCCCTATCAAGTCTGCAGCATTTTGGAACAATTCTCGAGCACGAACCCACTGTATAGAAAAAAAAAGAAAAGGGAATTACTCAATCGAGAAAAAAAATTATAGAAGAAATATTTCATCAATAAGTTCCAAATTCATTAGATAATTCATCAAATTCAAAATATGAATGTTACAAACACTATACATTAACTCCATTGTATATACAGGAATTCAATAATGAAAGAAAAAAAAAACCTCTTCAAGTAGTAGTTAAGAAGCTTTACTATTCAGTGGAAGTGAACAAATTAAAATGCAAACATCACGTTTAGCCAGAAAGTATCCAGCCTTTTCAAAATTTCTCAAAAACCTGTTGCAAAGTTTTGATGCAACTTGGCAACAGTGCATGCATGAACAGGCTATCCTGTGGGGTTATTCAGTCCAAATGTGAAACACCATTGAATGAGCTTGTGCACTGTGTGATAGTTAGATTCACAATAACAGCCTGCCCATCCTCCACATTGTGCAGTTTTTTTTTGCAAAACACAGGTCTGTCAGCATCAATAAAATTCCAGATCTGGCTCCCAGCAACTTCTGATTTTTTTGCCGGTAAAAAGGTAGATTTCAGATTAAGGTGAACACAACAAAGCTGCTAATGGCTATCCCGAAAGATATGTAGACCGTCTTGAAAAGTGGAAGGGACACCAGAAAAAGTGGTCACGTGCGAAGTACTTTGAAGTGGAGGCACCATTAATATGAATTAAACTTAGTATAAGCAAATCGTCATAAATATTAAATGACCAGGTACTCTCCATACAGACATTGTAGATATATTTACAAACTATACGTAAATATCCCAATTTGAATAGTTTTTATAGAAAAACATTACAAAGGAAACTACTCACCACTTCAACAGATCTGTTATAGGTTTCTACAAAGTTTGGAGGGAGATGAATTTCTTCAATTCGGAAAGAAGTTCCCCCAAAACTCAACTGCCTTGCAATGTACATCCCTCGAAGTTTCATATCCATAGCCACGAGCTCCATAGCACCAACACCCCTAAGCAAAAAAAAGAAAAGATAACATTATGAGAGACTCAGCAATCATTTGGCATAGGGCAGTAATTTTAAGTTTCATCTTAAAGACCTACCCAATACAGACATTGGAAAAGTGTCAAATCAGGGAATGGAAAGAGTCTAGAGGCAGAAGTTCATACGTGAACTTCTGCTTCTAGACTTGCATCATGAGTAAGTTTGAAATGAGGCTCAGATTATCCACCCTTTTGGCCAAATCTGGCAACCTAAAACTTACAATTAAGTATTTGAATATCAGTTTAAAAAGTGAATCATGAAATCCCAAATATTCAAAGACTACTTTAGGAATCTTAGTATCAACATACAAGCAACTTTCATTTTTCAATTTTTACATCATGTATTTTCAGAGCTAAAAGGAATTCTTTCAAATACAGTGATGGCAAAAAGCATCTGATACATTCCAGAAAGTTCATTTTAAAGTCTTTATACAGCTTAAAAAGAGCTATAATTTGGACCAAGGATGACAAGATAAATATTGGAACAAGATTGAGCATTGAAAAAACAGGTACAAAAATCAGATTTCTGGTCAGAATTCTGAGAATTTTGAAAGTGTATAAAGGATGCTTCAATGAATTTCGAGAGGTCTTGAATTCTTTTTGCACTCCATATAACTACATTGTTCACCCCCCCCTTCTGCCATAATATATGAGGCTATGATGATAGGAGACGAAAGGTTTGGATAAGGAGAACAGCTTACCGTCTTTCCACTGCTTGAATGAAGTCACTGAACTCTTTGAATGGAGTTCCTTGTCCCCATAAACCAAGTCTGGTCATATAAGCCATGTTTTTTGGTTCAGATGCACCTAAATGAAGTAAAGGAAATTATGAATGTGATATTAATAAAATTCTTGATATCAAAAAGAATTTGATTTGTAAATGTTATCATGCAAAAGAAATTTCAAACTGTAACCAGTTAACTTATGAAATCTCAACTGAAATGAGAAATTCAAAAGAATTTATCTTCATGAAAGCAATTCATTTGTTCTTCAGTAAGAATTGAAAAAAAAACAAACTGACTTATGATCCCAAGCATCAAACAGTAGAATGCTTGGAGATGTTAAAATAATAGATACCTACATGTTTTCAGAATGATGCCACACATTTGTAATTGGCCAGTGTTAAGTAGCGTTTCGTAATTAAAACTGATTATTTCATTAGAATAAGGGAGTCTTTCTTAGGCTACCAATTTCAATAATTTGAACAGAACTTTAGAATTACAAGAATAATGTCAGATGAGATGCAAGGAAATTAGTCCTTTTAGATGAATCTGTCACCAGGTACAATTATCTCAATTGAAAATACTTTTAAAAATTGTCCACTTTGAATCAAACCAAGATAAAATATGTAATCTGAAGAAACTTTTATAGATATTTTGAATTAGACAAAGCATTTTCCCCTCCCATCAGAGTTTAAAGGTATAAGGAATAAATTCTAAATTTTCAGCACTCTAGCTCTGTTTGTATGGTCTGTAGGTATCATAGATAAATAACCAGCCAGAATCATTTGAAACAGAAAAAAAAAAAAAAACAACCTACGCTGACAGATTTGGTTGAGGTTTATTTAATGAGAGAAATAACCCAGTAAAAGTACAGAAATATTTAAAAGCTCTACATACCTGTGGCACTGGCATAGATGACTCTGGCTTTGGGTAGTTTGTTCTGTAATTCCAATACAGTCTGTCCTGTTTTTGTTGGTTTACTTGAACCAACTGGACAAAGATTTTTAGCTCGATGACATTCGTCAAAGACAATCTGTAGATTTAGTTAAGGAATTATACACAAACAGTTTCTTATAACATTCAACTCAAACCCGCGCTAGATGATAAATATGATTTTGATGCAATTCTCAATACATTTATAACTTCTGAGTATTGTTCAACATTTTTGTCACAACTGGGACATATATCCCAAGGTTTCTATAGATGCTAGGATATAGATATTTTGTAAATCTTCTTAAAAAAAAAAAAAAAATGTCTAAACAAATGTCATGAAAATAGAGTAAATGAGATTTTCCCCAGGTTTAATGACTGAAGAAAATGACAATCACAGAATGAAATCAATGCAGAAATGGGTGTGCATTAGACGGGTTAACAGGAAAAAAATGTTCAAGTGAAGTGACCAGCTAATTCTTTTTTCAATCCGTCTCAGGATAAATATCTCATGAAACAAATCTATCTTAGGATTTTCCTTGATGTCCTTCAAAACATTCTGGCATTATGCATCTTAATAGGTTGGTTTTGTAGTCTTGAAAGTCAGCACAGAACAGCATTTTAGAATTTAAACTCCAAACCTTTAAGCAGTGAATACAAGCTTTCATAATTCTGTGAAGATGCATTAGGAAAAAAAAAAACTAATCAATTCAGATAATATAAAATGTTGGGATAAAATTCCAAGTTTCTTTGGTGGAAAGTATTTTTGTAATTGCTGAAGTTAATGTATAGAAGTTTCAATATCCATGAGACAAAAAGGATTCAAGTCTCAATCTCTTGAATGGACAACTCATACTAATGCAAATCATGTCAAATGTGCATTAAATATCTGAGAAAATACCAAGTAGTATCTGCTTATATTGTTAAAACATACTCAGCAAGCAGAGGCTAATAAAGCTAGACTTTCTCATAGGTTGATAATATTAACTACAACAAATATGCCACATTTCAAAACAAATTCAAATGCCTGGCAAGGTAAAAAGTATATTATGAATGAAAAAAAAAAAAAAAAAAAAAAAAAGAAAAAAAAGAAGCCTTTCTTCCCCAAAGGATACAACTCCATCAAAATCTTCACCACACCACCTCATCAGTTGTTTCAACCGGGTTTTGTATTTTCCATCTGATTGGCTTTCACCAATTAATGAAGAATAAGTGGCAAATATTACACCTTTTTTAACACTGCCATTTTCTTTGGAAGAGATCTTGGCATATTTGAACTGAAAAATAAATCAGAACCAATTACCACAAGTTTGACATTAGGGAGGAAGGAAAAAAAACGAAACAAAAAGGAGGTCAAACATTGACAAAGCACTAGGGTTGTCGGAAGGGGAGATAATCAGAGCTTCATCTCAGAGACTTGACCAAAACAGTCATTGGAATAGTGTTGGATTTGGGAGTGGAACAAGTCTACTGACCGACTCAATTGTCAAATTCAACACTATTCCAATGACTGTTTTGGTCAAGTCTCTGAGATGAAACTTGGTTTATTTCCCCCTTCTGGCCAACCAGCAGAATAGAGAGAGAGAGAGAGAGAGAGGGAGGGAACATGTTTGCCAAGTGATTAGGATTCCGGTAAAGCTAAATAAGAATCTTGGCATAATCCAACACAAAATAGATTCCATTGTTCAAAACTGATTGGATGTTCCCGCTACAATAATCCACTCATTGAGAAATGATCTTGCTTTTGGGCCTTGTAAATAAAACGTTATTTTATCATGAATACAAAGAGGTTTTTACATGTAGCTTACATTTAGCAACAGCACTTGCAAATTCATTCACTATAATATAAGCACATCTATTTTCCTAATATTGGTTCGATTATTGAATTATTAACTAGAGTAATCCACCTTTATAATAACGATTAAACATCAAAATATACTTACTTTATTCAAGGGATGGACCTCTATTTTCCCAGCCCCAATATCTTTGAGATCCCGCTCAGCATCAACTTTCAAGTCATTAGAAACACTGAACCTGTATGAAAAAATTGAGATGATTATGAACACATCCACAAAACTCGCATAAACTGGGGGGAATGGGAAAAAAAAAAAAAAAAAAAAAAAAAAAAAGGCGAGAAGAGCAACATAAAAATGTTAAATGTAAGAGAAGATGGAATAAAAATTAGTATCTACCATAAGGCTCGTTTTCGTCCCTGTAGGTAATTCTCAAATATGATACCAGCTACTGTTCGGCCTTTTCCCACACCAGCACCATCACCTAACAAATAAGAATGGAAGCAATTGATACGTTTTTCAAAAACAAAGAGATAAAATAAATAAATAAATAAAGGAATGGCGAAGTCGGGTCAAAAGAACATGATAAAAAAAACAGAACTACTAACCGATAAGAAATCCTGCCCTGTCGCCACTTGGCATGATTGTTTCATGACGTTGGCATGCGTAGGTGATGGATTCCAATTGCAAGGCTGAGAGTTGGCCTGAGTCAATGGTTCCTTCAGGTAAATTCAAAGCGTATCTAACATTTGGTGGTTCCACACTGGATAATGAACTTGATTCTACAACAGCATCAGGATGCTTTTCTCCAATACGTACTGAAATAGAAATTGAAGTCATAATGTTAAGAGCTTAATACGTTCAAAGCAATTTGTTGGGGGTTAGATTAAAAACAGACCTTGGACCTCCAAGATTTTATATGTAAAGGTTTTAGTGAACAAATAATCATGTAAAACTGAGAATGCCTTCCTTTTGCATCAACAAAAATTAATCAAGTTGGGGATAATCTAAATAGAATAAATATTTAGCAGGTAATCAAAATTTGATCACCTGATTCCTGGAGGTTTTCAATGAGCTAAATGGAACATGTACAAAGAGAGGATTAGTTTCTTTTCAAATGTCAAAGACACAATCCCCTTTCCCCTAAAATAAGTCTAAAAAATTAACCCGTGTCCTCCAGACCAGAGGTTATTAATCCCAGAAAAAAGGCCATCCATGGTAGTAATTTGAACTCCCTTGAATGAAGTGCATACATCATACTCAGTATAAAATAGTAATCAGACCAAAATATAAGAGATAAAAAAAAAAATAATACATAATCAGAATTTCAATACTGTATCAGTACACTAGGGTAGATGAGCTGATGGACTAGAAGTAATTTAGTTGCATATCAATATTAGTGGTATTTTTACTCTCCGACAACCTTGACTTTATGGTATTGTTATCAAGTGACAAAAAGATTCATCAGTAAATCTCATGATTGGTGAAAATGCTGAAACCATAATTTCCTGTTTCTTAATTGTTGAGAAAAAAAAAGAAAAATAATTGGGGCTGCGCAGAGTTACTTCCCTTTGCTATCATGTTAGATCAGGACATAGCTGTAATTTTCCTAAAACAATAATTTGTATTTATCAAAACTAGAGATTAAAAACAGTTCTTACATTTTGTGGGCATGTATTCGGAGTATGTTTCAGCTTGCCCAAGTTCTTCAATTTCTTCTTCTACCTCTTCTTCATCTTCAGGTATGTGATGGTGATGTACACGGTGGGGTAAATTGATGCCTGGAGCCTAGCAATTGCCAAATGGGGGAGAAGGTCAGAATAGATCCAAATAAAGGAAAAAAAGAAAAAAAAAAAAAAAAAAAAAGGCTTTAAAAAAACGCTGAAAAGAAACCTACCGTAATCTTAATGTCTGGTGGATCAAATCTTTTCAATTATTCAAATCATTAATAAAGTTAAAAAGTTCTTACTTGAATGAATGCCATGTCAAAAAGCTGTTCAACCAAAAGCAACAAGCTGAATGCCAAAAATAAAACTGATGAAACAAGAATCTACCCAAAAAGCAAAATTGGAGAACACGCTTTTTCTTTGTTTTAGTTTGTAAATGAGCACATTAAGTACTATTTTTTGAAAAAAAAAAAAAAAAAGTTTGAAAGTGTTTTTACATCATAAAAATAAAAACAAACTTAGCATCTGTTTTAGAAAAAATTTTGCAAAACACAAAAATTATTATCCATGCATTAAGACTTTCCAATATTATGAAGTAAAATTTACTTTATATGAATCTTTCACAAAAAAATCAATACAAGTGAAACAAAAACCTAGATCACATTGAATAAAATCAGGTCAACTTGATGATCTAAAGCATTTATAGAGGAAAAAACAACAATTTTTTTTTTTTTTATTGACCAGAAATTTACCATCAACCAATTTAAGACAGATCTTTCCAAACTTTTGACTATTGCACATGAATTAAATTTAAGGTTTCAATTTTATAATTCCCATGAATTTTTGAATTAATTTCAATTGATGTACATGAAAAATAATGAAAACAGATCAAGAACAAAAACTTCAAAGAGTGATTGATATGTTTGGATGAGATTTGAAAAGTTTTCCTAAATGAAAGATTTTTAAACTCACAAAATCTGTGAACAAAATCAAAAACAGAAATTGAGATAAAAAGGTATTATTATTATTCTGGCTTACTAGAATTGAACGAAATCAACTTTCAAACATGACATTCACAGAAATCTAAATACAAATGTGCATTTAAATGAAAACTTGAATTCAAATACGAAAAAAACAATTTTTTAGGTGAACCCAATCTATGGATGGAATTAGTAAAAAGCATGATGTTGCCACTTATCAGCCAGTAAGGCAGATCTTGGCATAGCGTAAAAACTACAGAGTGTGACAGTTTCCAACCAGCTCAAGTAGGACCTGGCATTTGACCTGACCTGACCTGACCTGGCACAAGCTAGGGAAGGACCTGGCACAACATGAGACTGTGAATCAAGGGCATTACCCACAAACTAAGTAAAAGAAACCTCTTCCTTTTAATTTTAGAGAATTCTCATATTGAACAATTTTGGAAAAAAAAAAAAAAAATTCAAATGCAGCAAAAATAAAGTATTAATTATAAGGATTTTTGGAAAAAAAAAAAAAATTTCTAAAATTTTTCGAATTTAGTGTAAAAATTTTGGGTTAATAAGTATACGTTGAAGAGGTTAGCACGTGGGAAAAAAATGAGAAACCCAATATTCCAAAATAGCATGGCCTCAAAAATTTAAGATCGTTACAAAAAAAAATGAAAAAAAAGATAAGATAAGAGTAAAAATAAATAAATAAGAAATAAAAATATATAAAATAAGTTTATATTTAATATATATATATATATATATGGTATATAAGAATCATTAACTCACTGTGTATGTATTGATGTTTTTCTTTAACTTTACATCATCTTGAGACCATAATCGGGACAAGTCTTTGTTTGTGATAGGCCCACAAAACCCTGTGCCATTTGCCAGTGTAGTAGACAGGACATTGCTCACATGGTTTGTTTTAATGTTAGCCACCTTGGTTTTGATGATACTAGTTACCTGCGGCGAGTTGCCAGCCAAAGTTGTCTGAGAAACATTTTTCACTATGTTCGGAACAACTGTTGGCTTTAATTTGCCGGAGGTTATGGTGTTCACTTTTATATTGCTGCCAGATAGTCCCAGCTGGCTGAGAAGCTGCAGTGATTTGCCTGCATTGACCTCTGTCAGCAGGGGACTGCTACGACCAGTGCTACTTGTGGTACTAATGTAGATTTTTTGACCCGCAAATGAAGTGGGGAGGCCACTTTGTGAACCAACATTTTTGGGAGTGAGTGAGATGATTTTGCTGCCAGGCTGACCAAGTCCTGCATTCTGGAGGTAAGAGTTGTTGGTACCAGTGATCTGAAGCAGCTGGCTACTACCACCAGATGATTTGACCACACGAATTACTGGAGAATTTGTGTTGCTAAGGCTGTGATTGGTTGGTTGCAAGACTACACGTGGTCGGATCTGCAAAGATAAGAGAAAAGAGAGAGAAAAATGTGAGGGAGGGAAGGAAAAGTGGGAGAAAGAGAGAGAGAGTACAAATTAGACAGAATAAAATAGTTTCAAATGAAAAAAAAAAAAAAATAAATAAATCTTTGCTAACACTAATACAGGGGTAGATGTACCCCTAGGCATACATAGGTGTCCAACAACCGTGCTATAAACTGTTGTACAGCACAAAAATCCTATAAACAGATTGCTGAGCCTGCTATTTGAATACTGCTTTTACACCTGTCAACATGGCTTTGTAAGCTAATATTTTCAGTATTTGTCAGGATGAAATTAAATGAAAAAAACATCTGAACATGATCTCCTCTTAAAAAAAAAAAAAAAAGAAAAGCCTAACCATCTCACAATTCAAAACTGACATATTCAATGAATTTATCACCGAATATATTTGGTTGGAAGTTGGAAGTGAAACTTGAAGGATATTACCCTAACCTTTCACCAATAATTAGATGAAGCTTGTTAAAATCATTTTAATTTCATCAATTTTTGATCTTAAGGGTACATGCGAATCTGATAGAATGTCCAAGGGAACTCCTGCACCAATTCTGGATCAAGCGGCCTCCATTTTTTATTTAAAATTGTTTTTGAATATTCTGCATGAAGTCTCATCTGTTTGCCAGTGCTTATTCATTTTATCAGAATTACTGAAAGTGAATCATTAAAAGATAAGCTGACACATTAAAACCATTTTTGGCAAACAAAAACCAATTTACAATTGACTTCTTTAAATTTTATGCTTTGATATACTAATGATTATTTGTTTGATTCATCTACTGTACACAGTAACTGCTGAAGGAAACAATAAGCAACATATACAATTAGTGTCTGGATATCAAAAGTTGTTAACCCATATATGCCTATATCTAGTCTATACTGAGAAGTTGCCACAGAAAATATTATCAAAAGAAAGCTGATCGAATTACACATGAACACTCAAGATAAGAGACATGCTTTCAGGGTTTTTTTTTTTTTTGCTAACAAATTTGCACTACCATGCTGATACACTTTCATTTTGCTCCAAATTTCTATCAAAATCTGATTTGAAACATATACAGGTCAATTGGTTTAGAAGAATGAAAATTATTACAATTAAAATTACACAGAAACATGAAACCTCTTGGAAAATACTGATTAACACATAAACTGTGGATCTTTCAGAAGTCTACTGGGATTTACATGTCACAAAAAAATTGTATTAGTTTTTCCAAGCTTTTACAACCGTAGAAAATGGAAGTTATGATTCTAAACCCATGCAGGAATAAGTTTGATTTACAAGACTGAACTGCAAAGATGTTTAGGCAAAGTGATAGGCTGATTCTATGTTTTCCAATTGTCCCTAGATAAATGTCTACTGGGATAAACATATCCCATCATGATTTTGGTTCTTCAAAATATAGAATTTTTTTTACATTTGACAAAAACATTTCTTTAACCATTTAATAAAAAGTTTTGGCATTAAGTACTCTTAGTAAGTAGGTAACACAGCATAAATAGTATTTACAGGTGGGTTAGTATTACTGTATTATGGAAACTATCCTTTTCATGCAAAGATTTAGTAGCAACATTTTTAGTGTTTTTTTTCCTTAAAGATTTTCAACACAAGCTTCTTTAAAATTCGTATTAAAATTAATTGGAAGGCTTCCAAATTGAAGAGAACCAGAAGTTCAACGATGCATCCCCAACGTTTGTGGTAATAGTAGTAGTAGGAAGAGGAAGAGCAAGCAGTCTGTCTTTAAGTCAATTGATTCTCATACTTGTAAGATATTGTGTGACATGTTATATTCTGCGAACATCATTTCCAATAAAAACCGTGAATGGCCATTTTTGGCTTTTCTCTAAATACAAAAATGTGGACTTTGTATATTCTTTGATAACATGACGGCCATTGGTAAAATAACTGATCAGAAGAAATGTTCCTCTAATGAGACAGCTCTTCCTTCCTCTTTGATGTTTAACATAAGTGGAACCAAGCAACATACCGACCAAAAGGTGTCTTACTGAGATGTGTTAACAGATAAAAAAAAAAAATTCTGAACTGTATTATAATTGAACACAATTTTTTTTCCAGCTGAAAATAAAATTGTTTTTTTCTTTTACTAACAACAAATGTTGTTACCGATCTCTACAGATTTTGAAAGTCATCTGAACTTATTATAGAATTCAAAAAGCTCCTCTGCTTACCTGGTTTGATGCAATAACCTTTGGTTGTTGCTGCTGATGTTGTATTGTAACAGATGGTTGAGTGGCGACTGGGGTGTATACATTGTTTGGGGTAACATTAATGAATCCATTTGCAGTGGTTGATGTTGTTACAGTAGTCTAGAGAATAAAAGATAAAGCAACAAGCAAAATAAGCTCAGATCCTGACAATTAAGCAAATACAGATTTATTAAGGTTTTAGAATGGACCCCCCCCCCCGGCTCAGTGATTGGTTTTAGTTTTGATAAAATTGGTGACTGATCAATGACAGTATGTGATGAAATATTGTTTTCATTACATTAGGATCATTCCATAGGAAATTAAATGAAGAAATAACTACCACTCAAAATTTCAGGAAAGTTGAGGAATCTGCAGTGAATCTCATGCTAATTGGCCATGTCATATTTTACTCCAGAGCCTTGTATGGTTTTGAACTTACTGGGACCTCAAATTTGAGCCGCCACCCCCCCCCTTGTTGGCCATCAAAGAGTTAATTATCAAACACATATTGGTGAGGTGGGGTTGAGATGCAACTGTTTTCTTGACTATTTCATATGGAATGATACATTATTAGCAACCCCCAACTGCTAAGCTTGCTTTTACAACAAGGAATGATAGTGAACTAGTGTTCCAAGTGAAATGATGAATCACTTCTGCTCGTACATGCTCATTTTTACCATGTAAATTTAGCATAAACTAGTATTGACGGTTTTACTCATATGCCTTTTCATCAGATATCAACACCTTCAGATTACCATACATCCCAGTCGTTACAGAATTCTTTTAATGAGGAAAAAAAAAAAAAAAAAAAAAAAAAAAAAAAAAAAATCATTCAATTCCCTGGAAGATTACAAAAGGCACCTAGAGCAGTTCTTTCAAGAGAAAGAAGTTCTGGGAGGATAGAACAATGAAGTTGCCTGAAAGGCAGAAAATGGAAAAACATGGTATCTTTGTTATTCAACAAAATTTAGTGTTGAAAATAATTTTCTTTACTTGATCAATTGAACCAACTTTTTGGCAGAGCCGAAAGCATAACTTATTCACAATTCTAGATCATATAGCTCCTCAGAGTACATCTGAATAAACGGCAGATGTCAGATTTAGCTCGTAAGATAATTGCTATTGGTGAAGGATCTTCAAAGAGAACAGAAAACATTACTAATTTAAAAGCTTCAAAAAAGGTTAAAATCAATAGAAGAGACTTACTGGTTGTGAACCTGTGAATGTATCATTTGAGAAGAAAGAATCATCTGATTCATCAAAACTAGCCAAATCTCCAATCCCTGATTCACTCAAGGCTGCTGACAAAAGATCCTTAGGCATCTGGAAAAGAGGAAAAAAATTCAGTCACATGGAAGAAAACCAGAGCATAACTTCAATGACAATGCACACTAAATTTTTACCGTACAGGAAAAAAACAAAACAAAAACGGAATGGAAATATTTATACTAGAGATAAAACTATTCATGAAAAGTATTTCAGTCAACCAATACTTCTGTTTAATCATCATACACGAACAAAGTTTTTTTTAAAACCATATGGTCCATTGGACTCTTATCCAGAAGACCTTTAGTGGTATAACATTTTTTTTATTTTTTATTCAAGTTTAGATTTGGAGGGGAAAAAAAAAAAAAATTTTTATATATATATATATATATATATATATATATGAAATAATAGAGTACTTATAACATAATGGTTGAAATTCTCACATACCATTTAGGCTGTTGGCATTATGACTAGGGGTCATCTACCGAAGCTAAACATGGACAGTTATGGAGCTTGTTTCAGTGAGTGGTCCCCACCTAATATACTACTTGACCATTCTTTTAGTCTAGAATATATAGTAGTCAGATGAAAGAAAGACTGCACAAACTCAATATCAATTTTTCTTTTTTTGTGAAAAAAAAAAAAAAAAAAAAAAAATCTATTGGGCAAATTAAAAGACGGAAGAAATGTTGAACGATCTTGAAAATAGTCAATGTTACAGGTGATTATCATTATCAAAAATCATGTGACATACATCGAACAGAAACGCCCACAATTGAACGGTATGTGCTCATGAGATCTGAAAACAGTAATATCTCGGTTAGCACTCAAGATATGTTCCTGAGAGAGAGAGAGAGAGAAAAAAAAGTCAGCACTATACTGGGGGTCATTTTGATATGGCACCAATAGAGATATAAAATAGTATTAGGAGTTGTAGTCAGTTTTCCACTAATGATGGGTAAAAATTGTGAGCTTGTGGATAAACAGCAAATTTTGCAAGAAATTTGAGAGTATGAGGAAATATACAGGAGTGTGAATCAGTTTCTCACATGTTAGCATACATCATGATGTATGTAGTGCTATCCAACTGAAAATATTGTGTAACCAATCATTAAAGAATATGTTGTTGAGCCTCAACAAGATGAAATGGATTAGTGCTGTACATTCCATCTGATAGCTACTTTCCAGGGCTGGTGGAATATCACTAGGTGTCAATGTATATGGATACATAATAAATTATGTATTCGTATATGTTTATTCTTATAAATATATCATTAACTGAAGTACACAATATACAAATATTCATGAGACTGTCCATGATGCTATCTTTTCACGTCTACTTAGGGAATTTATCATTACTATATTTATTATGAAAAATATATGAAAAAGTGTATTATGGGGTATTTCTTAACAGTGTATTACTGTCTATCAAAGAAAATAGATTTTTTTTTAAGGGCATATTAGCTAGGAAATAATGGAGGACTATGCAAACACCAACATTTTTTCCCCCTAAAAAAATACAGGTAAATCTTGATTACCGCTGTTAATTAGTAACGAAATTTTCTGTACTGTTCAGTCTCAGATTAATGTGTGTTATAGCTTAACATTAATTTGTATAGTAATACCATGACCGTACTACATCAAAATCACATTATTTCAGGTATTCCTGTATTGCGTATAAAAACACATACTTTTATAAGGCTGGTCAATGTTAAACTCATTGACTGGGGCAGGTGTTGAAAAGTAATAACAGACCAAAATTTCAGTCATTCGCACTTAATGGGTCAATCATACTGTATTTAGTTGGTGAAAGAACGTGCAATTTATGCATCGAGTAAACTGAAAGAATATCTGAGAATGTAGACATTTCATCATTTTACAAAGCTTTAAGCATATTTTAGAATTTCTGAATTTAAACAGTTAGAATAGCTGATATTGATCAACAAGCAAATCACACGTAATGTTACCCTTTACTTCTGTGAGACCAAGTCAAAAATGTTGCTTCAATGTTCATTGTCAACAGACTCATATTCCAAGAACATCAACAATTGATAGTTAATATTTGGATCATTTTTTTTCTTAGCGATATCGAGATAATGAATTGTTAAATATTGCTTTGAAAGTAATATTACTACTACAAAGAGAAGGGGGAAGAGCTGCTGGTACCACTAAAACCATTTTCAGTCTGATTTGAGGTGTTGACGAACTGTTAGTAGCACAGAAAATGAAATCAGTAAAACAAGCTCAAACCCCGCCAGAGACCGCTTGCACTCACTTCGCACTAATAATGCTCTTGGGAAAGGCACGAATCCATCTATTTTCCCCCACCACAGTTATAGGTAGCAGGGCAGACTAGGAAATGGACAACTCAGCATTCAAACTGGGAGAGTCCAACACCTCTTCCAGTGTCATGAGAGGCTAGCAATGAGTAGAGAACATGTTCCTCAAAACGTACGGTTAAGGAGGCTCTAGTGAAGCTTTGACCAACAGTTTGATGTGGATTATGATAAGTTTCCACAAAGTAAAAAAAAAATCTGATGGGCAGAAACCCCCACAATTGAACTTCAAATACCCCAGTTAGCACTTTAGATAACAAAAACAAGAAATACAGCACTATACGGGGTGGGAGGTCATTTTAAATTAGCAGGAACAGACATACAATTACAAGTTGCAATTTTTCTCATTCATTACTTATGATCTTCAATACAAAGGAAGGACAAGAATGCTGTACATTATTTGGGTACTGCTACGGCCCAGATTATTCAATTCATTTACTCTACTTAACCAATGATACATTGTAGTGAAGACAAAAGATTTAGTGATTTCAATGATCTCATTTCAACTATGTTAGATTTTACAAATCCAAATTTGTGATCAAATTCCTTCCTAATTATATAATACCATAAAGATAAGTTTATGATTTCTTGGAATAGGAATAATTTTACCACTTCAACTTGCATACTCAATGTATTTAAAACCAACATTTGAGAAACTTAATTACCAGTTGATACTTAGCATAAATAAATCATGCAAGTTTAAACATTTCTGAAAGACAAATTATGTATAAAACTGCAGTGCTTTGTATCCCTACCACACATGAATGAAATATTTTGAATCAAAAACTATCCCTGACACTTAATACTACTAGTTCACAAACATTAATGAAACATCTAACAGGGAATGTCAGGGAGTTTATGTTTGAGAACTAGTTTTATTGAGAAGTGACAGGGATTGACAAGGATAAAGAGTTTCATCTGGTATGACATTTGCAACACTCAAAATTAAACCCAGGGCCTTCCCCAATGTTGATTAAACAAGGGAGTTTGGTTAATTCATCATAAATCATCTTGGATAAACTTTGATTGAAACTGAGTCAGTTTAGATTCAATTCAAATCAAGATGAGCAGAGTGACTGACAGTATAACAAGAAATGAAGACTTTAAACAATTTTTTCAAAAGAAAAAAAAAAAAAAAAAAAAAAGAATGAAACATTCCTACTTTTGACTTAGTTAATGTTATTTGTTTGAATATGAAAAAAAAAAAGGTGGATTATTCTGAGTTCTAAAAAGCCCTCATTTGGTACGCACATATTTCTACACAATGATTGCTGCATTAAATTGACATCAGGAGATTGTGAAGGTATGCATGTGTAACATTATACTAGGAGTTATGCAAATTTAAAACTAAAGTTATTCACTTGAATGATTGGGGAAAGGAAAGCTAGCCAGATCAATCTTTCAGGAAAGTTATTGATTGTGGTGTAAAAAATTTGCATAGATTCTTCAATTTGACACTTAAGCACCCAGGGCACTTGTCCCAAAAAATAGAGGTAAAATGAGGTTCCCTACTAGATAAGTGAGGGTAAGGAGAAAGAAATTCTATCAAGGGCTATTTTCAAGTCAAATTACTTTAAGCACGTCACGTTCGACTTGTTAGAGTCAATTTTACTTTGAAGTTTAGCTTCAATAGCAATAATCAACAAAACAGATAACTCTTAAGGATTGGTTCTTTTTGAATCTGCCCACTCCCCATCATTTAGGGTGGTCTATAACTTTCTGGTATCAGGGGCTGCCTCTACTGATTGTACTTGAAGGGATAGGGTTAAGTTCATTGCTGGATGTATCCCAAAGGGGAGTGTCGAGGGAATAAGACAATTTTTGCATCTTTCCCACACTGTACTCGAACTTTGTATCACATTCTGCTCTCATGGTAGAGAAGATGAAGACCCTACTTTATTGCTCGCATTGTAATTCTATCTGTATGACCTCATGCAACCAAGAAAGGGGTGTCTTCCATAGAATTAGCAATCCAATTAGCTGGTTTGAAAATTTAAAGTGTTTTTGGTGTTGAGTATTAGTAAATAGATTCAGTCTAGAAATATTTACAAACCATTATAAATCTTATCCAACCCACTATTTTCTGAAAGATTCAAAATTTATCTATATTATGAAGTACCAAAGTACAAAAACAAAAGCATATCCGGAATCAGCAGGTCTCAGATTACCTATAGCACACATCTTTAGGTAGGGAGAAAAAAAATTTAGAAAAACAAAAAATGTTGATTTATATGAGGTCGGTGTTTGCAATCTTAAAAGAAAATGTCCGTAGATATTTTTTTTTCATTATATTTTTGGTTTTCTCAATAACTGTTACATTTAGATACATAAGATGAAACACACACACACATACATATATATACATATATATATATAATTTTGAATCAGCATCATCAAGGGAAGGATTTTTCATTATTTATTTGAACCCTCTCACATGTGAGGACCATTCAATGGTGATTCACAATTAAAAAATTACAGCAGTTCAATAATTGGGTGTTTAAAGCCTTGGAAAATAGAATTGGCAGGCCAAGTCCAAATTATTACAGAAAATGTTCTTCCTTTTAAACTATTTGACCTTCCTACCTCACAGAAATTTGTCAGTTTTGATGAATTTTCAGCTTATGGAGGGGAGGGGTTTCAATTGTTCAGTTTACAATGTAATTAAAATGCTAAACCGGATCTTCTCTTTAAACATACCCAAAATCAGCGGCTCACATTATGAGGTTGAATTTTACAAAAATAAATTTGTTGATTGCTATGGGGTCCGTGTTCACACAAACAAAAGAGGCCAGTCTCAAAATATTGTTTTTTCATTTGGGATTTCCCCCCCCCCATTGGAGTTTGGTCATGAAATCAAACTACATGTATATTTTGAATCATCATCAAGGAAGCCCCCCCCCCCCATTATTTGTTTGAATGCATCCTCATGCGAGAGAGATGGGGCCTTTTGGAAAATTTCTTCTCGGGTAGTAATAAGGTCTTCAATAGTCCCAGAAAATGGATGTGGCAGACCAAGTTCAAACTCTTAACAGGGAAAGAGTTCTTTTTATATTATGTGCTTTTACACCATTTGTTTTCAAACCTCATGAAAATGTCTTTTTTGATAAAATTATTTTTTCAGCTTTTAGAGGAGGGCTATATTCACTATGTACCTATAATTCTAAATTGGACCCTCACTTTTTATTCATCATTGGAAAACTGCAAAGGTGATTTCTTTTTCTCTCAGTACTGATCCAATCATGACTGTGTTTATATTATTTTTAAAGTACTGAATTTTCGTTTACTTTCAATTTCATGTGCTTAGACCTTCAAATACTCCAGAAATTAGTCAGGTTTGAGAAAGGAAATGTTTAAAAGGTTTTATAAAAGGGGGTTCAATTCTAATGTAGTCATAATGCTTAATTTCACCTTCAATTTCCATTTGTCATTGGTGACCATGAATTTCTCTTTGCCCAAGGTTGTGCACTGGTTAGTAACGAGGAATCACGAAGGCATATCCAAAATCAGAGGGCACGATTTACATCAGATTTTATGAAAATTAAACCTTTGATTATTATGGGGACTTAATACTTACATGAAAAACAAACAAACAAAAAAACAATTTTATTACTGAAGAAATCAAGGAGAGCAACAATACACCAGTGTCTAGAAACAGGGTAAATACAATCAGGACATAATTTTAAATCTGATGGATAAATTTTCACTTTCTTCCCGTTCTATGAGTTTTTAATCCAGTCGACCTTCAAATCTTCTGGGATTCTGTCAGTTTTCAGAAAGGAAATATTTAAAGTAATAATATTAAACTAAACTCTTACTTTATATTCATCATAAGAGACCATGAACATGAATTTCACTTCCTCACAGAACTTATGCCATTTCAGCAGAATCTAAGGAACCCAAACCTAAAATGACAATTAAACATGTCTCTTCTTGGAGCAAAAACATCATCTGTACCTCTAATCCAAATCCAAAAATTAAACAATTCTGATCAGATAATAATTTGCATATCAGAGGGAACTAACACCAAATATGATCAAAATAATTCTCAGTTATCAGAAAAATTGTTCAAGCTTCCAAGTATGCCTGCCCAAAATTTTCATGAGATCTCTAAAAAAAAATATTATCTGTATCCCAGTGCTGTCAGATTTAGGTTTTCCTGGGTACCACAACTAGTATGAAATAAAGTTCTGAAATGAATAAAAAGATCACCAAGTATATTTCTTTCTTTTCCTAAAGAAAAATAGCCTGGGATCTATGACGATTTGAATTCCAAGTATGAAGGTAGAGATTTAAATGATTAGTAGGGAGTTGGTATTAAGAACTCTTGAGAATATGTGGACTGCATGGGAGGAGAAGCCTTCAAAAACATCTTGGGAGCTGCCAAGAACTTTCCAGTAGCTCTGGCTGAAAGGGGGGATGAGAGGTGTAATACTCCACCAGGGACACAAGTTGGGGCTTGATCAACCTCGGCTGGCTGACTCAGGGGAGGGTGTATGGTGATTAAGACCCAAAACACCAGAGGATGTCGGGTTTCGACATTGATGATGTATCCAGGTTGTACCTAATGGTGTATTAAAAACATGAAGTAAGGAAATTGAGATTTTAAGAAATAATCTCCTCTACAAATATATTTTAAACTTTGATACTTGTTAAAATAAACAGGTTTTCACCTCAGTCCCGACAATTTCAAACAGATCATTGAGTCTATTTACTTTTCCATGCCATAAAGATATTTTCCCTAAGAAAAGCCTTGAAAGTTTACCCTCAACTTTTGAGACTGAATATTATATTGCTTACCAGCAGGAGTACCTGGCCTTGTCCAGGTGTCTAAATATCTAAAGTGAATACAATCAGAAGAATACATTATACTTTGTATGAATAGCTTCAAAGAGATGCTAACAATTGGCCTGATTCTATCAGAATTGGCGCTTCCAAGCAATTATGAAAATTGGAACAGTTCTATTTTTACATTGACAGAAATTGGCAAATACAAACAAGTACAGGACGTAAAATTAAATCCTCCACCCTAATACTGTACTAATCTACATGTGCTGTACGTGAATTCTTTTCAATCAACGTTTTTTTCAGTATTATTTACTCCTATTAATGCCTCTCCCAAGGGCACTAGTTTGAAGTGAACACAGGTTATCTCAGTCAGACTTTGAACTCTGCTTATTGATTCTACTTTGTGTGCTGCTAACAGCTTGGCCCCCAGCACTTCAACTGATTATTTTTTCGAAATCAATGATCATATACAATACACATAGATGCCTACGATTGGAGCCCTTCTGTCTATACAGAGTTGAGTAAAGAAATTTCCATTCTTCCAGTTTGGTTGGAAAGTTGTTTTTTTTTTCAACCCTAAATTGACCCGAGGTGACCAGACCAACCATAAGACACATACAAGCAAACAATCACTGGCATTATACATAAATAGATAGGCCTACACCAAATTTTTGAAAACCTGCTTTGATTGATAAATAGTAAGTCAAGCTCCTGTATGTGACCTCAACGAACTACAAACTATTTAGTATAATAAACAAGGCAATCACAAAAACTAGTATTCAAGTAGTCGGGTATGATAACTAGTCAGTAGTAAGAGGCTGTACTAGAAGCAATAGAATAGCTACAGTAACTGACAAAAAAAAAAATTAGTCCATCTAAGGCAATGGGGCTTCAGTTCCCTTCAAAAATATTTCCCTAGTGACCAAACAAACATCCTCGGAATTGCCATCAGTTTCTTCTTAATCTCCCCTTCATCAGTGAAAAAACAGAAGTCACAAGGAACCAAATCTGGACTGTAAGGAAACCAATGGACTTTGATGATGTGATGTTTTCCCCTCCAAAAAACCCTGTACAAGACATGAAGAATGGACAGGCTTGATCACACAGTACACAAGTAGACTCAATGACATCTCACAGTCAACTGAATAAGCTTATCAGAGAGCATGTTTATGCATGCGCTGTAAAATCCCTTCTAATTTCCTAATTACATCAAGGCCACAAAACTTCAAGATATTCAATGGTTAGATACTTTCCATAAAGACACAATAGACTCAATATTCCAATAGGAAAATGATGGAAACTTATTCACTATATCCTTATGGTTTGGATTTCAAGTATCACATTTTGGTACCAGAGTTGGAACTAAAATTGTTTTTCAAAATTATTCAAATAAGCCCAACAAGAATTCTTCAAGATGTTATGGGAAGAGAGTTACTGTAACGCAGTCAAGCATTTGATCAACTTTTCACTTCTGGTCATAACTTGTACACCAATAAATTTTTTTTCCATAAACTTCAGTTAACATGAAAAGATTCAGTAGCCTTTTTACTCTAATTCCACCAAAAATTCCAAATTGAAATGACGCACTGAAGACAAGTAGATAAAAACTTACATGAGCGGTTTATGCTTACCAATTGGTCACCTCATATCAGCTCACTTTTGTTTCTCAGTAGACGTATAGAAATTACTTTCATTTCTACTGATATCAAGTTTTATAATCAGTGCTGACAAGGTATTTCACTCAAGTTGATTTTCAGTGAATGTATTTGAAATGAATGGTTTTAATTTTTCAGTGCTTTAGAAAAGCAGGTGCTCAGCTGTGACTAAAACATGAACATCGGCAGATATTGACAGATCTAAGAAAATTTTTTCTTTGATCTTCCAGGTAGTTTAATCAAGCTGCTACAAATTGATTTACTAAATGAATAAATATGTTTTACTTTGGTAATTTTTTGTTGTTTACTTTGATCCTCTTGCATTCTAATTACATTCAGTATTAATTAGAATGAATAAATGAACAATTCCCCAAACTACCAGAAAGATACTTTATAAAGCATGGGCTACCAGGCAATTGTGCCTCTCAGAATAAGATACAATCATTTTGATTCATACTTTTCTCGCTCAATTACACCATAGTGATGATTTAAGTGAATAAACACTCATTTCACCAATTTCTGACGATGGAAATTACACAAAGTGCAAGAACTACACAAGCATTTCTCAACTGATAATCTAGATTGGTCAATATACAGGCACCACATGACAGTAAATATTTCAAGCCCATCAGGAAGTAATACATTCAGACGGAAAACCTATTACAATGGAACATGCAGATACCTTACACAGTATCTTATTAAATGTTGAGGCACCTGTTTCTGACAGATTATAAAAAAAAGGGAACACCCTAAGGTGTAACGAGCCAGCATCAATTATCAAAATTGAAAATCACACTTAACTGCATGGCCGTACTAGTCATAAGTCAATATAAAGGAAATTGCTATCTTATTCAGATCAACCAAGCCACCAGAAGGTTTTGAGGTAATGAGATTAGAAACAGAGAGAGAAGGAAAGATACCCCCCCCCACCTATTGCAAGGTGGTAGAGTGACCAAATCCCCCTAGGAATGGCAGTATGGTATCATCATCAAAAAGTGACCCTGAAAATTTTAGCTAACTTATCTTTACAGATGAATTCCCATTTGCTCAATTTTCAAACTCTACAACTTAATTTTTTTTCCTTAACTGCATGCACCCTAATTTGGGAGAATGGCGAGGGGGGCATTTCAAGCACCAGTCAGTCATCCAAGATCATTAGAGCTTGTTAATGCAGAAAATAGCACATCCCTTCTGCAAGAGAAATCCTCTTCCACAATATTGTCTTATTCTGTGCCATTAATAAAATTGGGGAAAAAAAAAAAAAAAAAAAAAAAAAAAAAAAAATTAAATAGATATAAAAGAAAATCAAGATCTGCTGATAGCTCCCATTCAGCGCACCCTGAACTTGAGTCTGATAGAAGTGATGCTCGACTTTGGTGGCAGACTTGAACTAGAATTAACACTTCAAAATTTTCTAAGCCTGCAGATACATAGATGAGCATTTGGACTGAAATGTTAATATTTCAAGCCTTTACGGAAGAATCCAATCATACTGAAAATCTATCATGATGGAAGATGCAGATACTTTGTACACTATCTTCTCCAATGTTGAGAGATTTATTAAGGAAAGGGGCCTCAGTTTCTCACCTCTTCAAAATGTTTTTGCAAATAATTTCTGGTGCATTCAATCCGTAAGACTCTGGGGGTAACCAAAGGAATTGGTCAGTTTTGGAAAAAAAAAAAAAAAAAAAAATTCAACTTCAGAAGGTTCCGGGAGAGGTGTTCTGAAAGGGGACACTTATTTACCGCCATTTTCACGACAAAAGAAGAAAAAAAAAAAAAAAAAAAAAAAAATCGCTCACGAAAATTTTCATTCGATTTTAAAGGCCAGAAACACAGACCCCTTCTTCCAATGTTAATACCTACATTGCAACCGAACCCCCCCCCCAAAAAAAAAACCAGGTCAAACCTTGAAATGAATGAGGAAGAGAGGAAATAACAAACGAAAAAAAAAAAAAAATCTAGGTGACCAATGACCGCGAAATGAGCTTCCAGTGAGGAAGTAACTGCAGGAAAAACATTTCCCTCTCCTACCCAACCTGTCCAGGATTCGTCCTGTGGTGACAAAAAATGTAGTAAATAATCCAGTCCCAGAAATTCCAACCCTGAGACAGTACCTCCCCATTGCACTTGAAAAGAAGTTGCGGAAGAACATTTGTGACGCCAGCGTGACACAGTGAGCCCTCCCCGTTGTAGTCGACCTTGTGGGGGAGGTGTATAAATACCTACCCACGATGATTATTGTCTCACCAACCGAGACAGAACGTAACCATGTTAAAACAGTTGCAATCAAGCCAGTTTTAATTTTTTTAGGTCGTATTTTTCAACTAAAATTATTTGCTATTTAAAAATAGGGAGCGTAATTTTGGGCTTCATGTGAACCATAGAGGTTTATGAGCATAGAGATCTTGTTAATTTTTTTTATATTGTAAAATTCTGGAGGCGTACAAAGGTATAAGAACAAAAGAAAATTCTCTATTTCCAATGAAAATTGTTAACAGAGAAAGAAAAAAAATCAATTCATTCATTTTCCAATTACTTTTTTCAAGAAGAAGAGTAAAATATTGCTTTAAATGAAACTTTTGCTCGGGTGCAACACTTCACCGCTATCATAACACACGTGTCTTGTGTTGAAATAAGCAGTCTTCCGGTTAAATGGTGAAAGTATCAAGGTCATATCAAATAGACACTATGATAAAAAAAATCTGACAGGAAGAAAAAGGAAAACAATACATCTAAGATATGTAACCGGATAATTAAATACATAAAATATTCACTAATTATACGAAAAGGACATCAAGTGCAGACCTACGTTTTCAGACACGGTGGTGTCTTTATGAAGAAATATTAATTCGAGCACGTGTACACATTTTTTCAAAAAGATAGAATGTAAATAAAATGGATAAATGTTTTTTGATTCTTCAATTATCCAAGATCAAAGTTCTACACTATTCTAAAAAAAATGCATGAAAAATCTCGCGTATAAATATAAAGCAGGAGATGAAAGTTTTTTCTTCAATGGAGAAAACAAAAATGCTGCAACATGGTTCAATTGACCGAGTACGTAAAGAGTAAAAACGAAAGTAAAGATTTTCAAGACGGAGATAATTGAAATGTTCATGAAAAGATCGAAAGAAGAAAGGAAGAAAAAAGGGTTTCTTACTGCTGCTAACTAAACTGTGTAGTGGATCCAAGAATGAATAAAATAAGGAATTTCCAGACTATATCCTTCAAGAGAAAGCAGCTGACCGACCTCTGGTCTCTGTCAAGTCGAAAAGATCAGAGAAAGAGAATAAGTCACTTTTTGGGGCGCGTCTCATTTATTTCCACTTCATTTTTGTTTATGATATTCAAGTCTTCACCACATGGGCTCAAAGGTTGGGATTTATTTAGATTAATTGAACAGTTTAAAAAAAAAAAAAAAAAGTCTTCCTCAAAGAGTCATTCTTCTAAATGATCTTTTTTACTTACATAAAAAAAAACGTAGAGAAAACTACATCACCACTAAGTGGAAACTTTGAATAAACTATTTAATATTTTATTTACACTATAATAAATATTTATAGTAGGTTAAGAAAAAGAATGTTAGGAATAAATATTTAGAGTTGGAGAAAAGAAAAAATAAATAAACAGACTGAGAAATCTATAAAGAGTTTGCTCCTACGTGCATGGCACATCGACTGTGATAGAATGGTCTAATTTTTTAGAAAGAAAAAAAAAGGATAATTGTCTTGAAAATTGTTAAAAACGGAAGTTACTTCAGTAGAAGAAAAGAAAAAAAAGGTAACAATATTCAGAGACAATGGAGATAATGATTGAGGATACATAAAAATTCAATACTTGACATTAATTTCAAAATAAAAACATTTGTTTCAAGAAAAAAAAAGGAAAGATCAACTAGGTTTAGAGGTTTTATTGCTCAACGAGAGAGAGATTTAGAAATTGAACAAAATATTAGAGTTCAAGACTAAAATTCACTTATATATCATTTGTTTAAATTAATATTTAAAAGGATTGTTTCAAACGATCAATTATTTTCGCATATCAGAAAAATAATGTATACGTCTATTCTCTAGTTTAAAAAAAAATCAGCCGGTCATTTTTCTTGCAAAACAAACAAACAGTTAATATAACAGGAGAACAATTAAAACTGAATAGAGTGAATAAATCTAATATTTTTGGGGGAAATAAATTTGGGAGATCAAGAGAAAGACACGCCGACCTTCCCATTTGCCAGATTAAGGGTTACAGACAAAATTAAATTGGGTTTAATAACAAACAAAACAAACGAATACAAATCAATGGACGGCTATAGGAGTGAATCATTTAAAATAATACTCTAAATGAGCTCAAGTTCGGATAAAGAAAGGTTTTTTTGTTGTTAGACCGCAATATAAAACGACATAATAATCTCTTTCTTTTTAGACAACAACATACCCAGGAGGAGACGATAGTAGTCTAGCATCACATGCATTTAAAAAAAAAAAAATAAGGCGGAGGGCTTAGCTAAATAATACTACCGGGTTTGTAAGTCTTACTGATAAACGTTAACAATACAAGAACGTTTGCAAAAGAATAATTCAATTTATGCACACAAAAACAAGCAGGCTATTTGGCTAAGAAAAAAATGAGATAAAGAGGATAATAACAAAACAAAAAACGTTTCTTTGTCGAGGTGTTGTGTACTTCAGTGCCAACATTTTAACTCAGGGCTGATAGTGAGTCACGAAAGAGAGAGACCTCGAAAAAAAGAGGTAATAAAATTAATTGAATTTTAGCTGCATCAGAGATGAGAGCATTCTAATAAAACCTTGATGGAAGATTAAGTGTTTATGCATAAATTAATAAGGAAAATTAAAGGAAATAAATGCTTACAGGTGGTGCATCGGTAGCCATCATTCGTCTCCCACGATAACAGCGTTGTTCACTCGACAATCGCCATTAGAAATCTAACTAGGGGACGCAAGAAAGCTCCCAGCATTCCATGCGGCCAATGGACAAAACAGCCGAAATATTAAAAAATCATATTTTTTCCTTTCTTGCATATATATGACTTGGAAATAACAGACAAGAGTTTAATAAGAAGCTTTAGATAACTTTTAAGAATAATGTTACCGCTTGTAAGAATTTTACGGCAAAAATGACATAACCAGAGTGGTTACAAAAATGGCGGAACGAACGATAAGGGTAAGAGAGAGACAAAAATTAAACAAAGGAGAGATAATGATTCACAAGATATGAAACCAAGTGAAAAATATTGCAAAAACCAAATTAGAATTAATTCAATGTTTTTGGTTTCAGAAAGACAATATATGTCGAATTTTTTTTTACAATTGTTTAATCGGGCTGGGTGGGCTCAAGTATTCAGTCCGAGATCAGTATAGGCTATCTTCCGCTTCCTTTGGTTGTCCCCTGCCCTAGAAAATACCGTTTATCTAGCTGATTTCAAATTGACCAATCAGAATGCGGCATCACTAAGATGAAATGTTTAGTTGGACGATAATGGCGCATTACACGGCCCTGATTACTGCCTCCGATCCGCCACCTGCCGCTGCCTCATTTCGCCATCGTCATCACTTTGGATGAATTACTATGGCTTAAAAATCCACGAAATAATAGTGCAAACTCTCCTCATTTAATCTCATCACGTCTTAACCTTGTCTTTGGACTTCGAAAAATATAAAAAGTAAATAAATCCACAAGTGTACACAACAACATTCACGCCGGCCATTTGACTTTGGAGTTAGACACTTAGAAAAAAAAAATTATTTCACTTTAAGAAGAAAAACAAAACAAAAAAAACACCGAAATAATCATCATGCCTATTCGTAAGTTTCCTATTATATTTATTTATCATCTCGTTTTTTGATCACTGTAACTTATCTGATAATATGATATTAACATAAAATTTACATTGTCAATATTATAAGTTGTTGCTTTTTTTTTACTAGTTCCATTCTTTTCCAGAAGAATCCTATTTGTTCGATTTTTTTGACATTTGTATAAAAAAACTGCATTTAATTTAAAAAGAATAATTATCTTTAAGAAAGTACACCGAGGATTTATTTTTTATCATAGATTGTAATTTTTTTCCCTCAATTTCCTGGAATATGTTTCTCCAAGATAACTGGCACTCATTGCGAAATTTTTTTTTTCTTTCTAAAAATAACTTCAGTTTCACATTTTTTTCCTTTCCCCTTTTTTTTCAGTTCAAAATGCTTTTCCTATTTTTTTTCTATAAATCTTTCAAGAGTTTTTATCGGAAAAGTAATCAGATTCCTCACTGAAGTATTTGGATATTATGATAATTGAAAAGTTTGTCAGAACCAATAAACTCAACAATTGCAAGTTGTGTTTGATTTTAGTTCTTCCTCGCGATCTAACTTCTGTCTTCATCTAAAACTTGTTTTAATTCTTTTAAATATTCCTTAACTTATTTACTTTATTCACAAGTTTCTCAATCATTTACGTTTTGAATTAGTTTGAATCAAAATAATACCTCCAGCTTGAGGTTACATATGGTAAATGTAATCTGTTAAATAAGCCAAGTTATAAAAATCAAATCATCTTATGGCAGTTGGAACCCAATCAAATCTCCGAAGAAATGGCTTTTATTTTCAATTTTATTCTTGAAGAGAAACAAGAAAATCAATCTGAATCCCTTTTTATAAGTTATGATGTAAAATAAGCTATCTTCACCCCTATCTTCCTGTGTTACTTACAAAAACTACCATTAATTTTGATGCTTGATCTTCATATAAGTACATAGGAAAATGTACACTTGCATCTATTTTCTGCTGAAGTAAACAAAAACATTCAGATTTTGACATTGTTCCTAGAAACAGATTTTTTGTACGATTTTTAGTCGCAGCAAATATTGCATGTAAAATATGCGATTTGAAAAATAATTTTATCGAACTAATGAAAATTTAACCTTTATTTCATTTTTCCCGTGGTTTCCCGCGTTAAGTTGAAACTACTTTTATGGTTGGAAAAAATATTCCTAACCAACTTTATCGGTACAGGAATATTGGATAATGTCAATTGAAGTGTCGCACCTGGAACGAAAAGTTTTGTATTGATTTGAAAGATTCTTCTCCATATATTCCCTTTTTAAGTGTTATGAAACATTTCATCATCGCTTCTACCTCTCATGTTACAAAAATCTTGTGCTAGTACGAGATGACCAGGTTTCCATCAATTCGTGTGAACTGTTGGATCATTCATTCGGATATTTTGGATTAATTCCCTCCAGAAGAGAGAATTAGAAAATTTGAATTGAAACTTTCAACCATTTAAACTACTATCGATAATTTAACGCGGGAAACTGCAAGTGAAACTATTGTTCTAAAGAATTTTGTGCTAGTTTATTTCTTTACCCCCAGTGGTAAACAAGGGAGACAACTTCCAAATCAACGAAGGGAGGTAATCGTTATCTCTTGATTTCACGCGAAAAGTCCACAATTGGCTGTAATCGTCCATTTTAATTCAAACATCGTTTCTGAAAGTATCTTCTTTCTTTAATAAAATCGATTCTTTTTTTTTTTCTTGCAAAAGTTCTATTTATTCGGAAGACCCCCCCTCATCATTCTGTTATTGTTGTTAAACCGAAAGTAACGATTTGGTCGTGCTTCAGGGAGATAGCCACGGCTAACAGAACTAAAACCATTATTACCTCCCTTACTTTTGTGAGTTGTCTCCCTTGTTTACGACAAGGGGCTGCTGAAATAAACTAGCACCAGAACCTTGGGACGATGGAGAAACAATTTCTCTCACGTCACAATATTTTCTCTTCATTAGACGTAATATTATGTAATGATTAATCATTTATCGGAAACTAAATGTAATTTTATTTTGAATCTTTGAATTTTTTTTTTTTACTTAGCCTACTTTGTTTATTTGTTTACTTCGTGTTTGAATAAATGCCAACGATTATCTAATTATTTAAACTTGAGCAATGAAAAGGACATCATTGTTTATGATGTGTACGTTACTGATTACAATTTCATGAAAAAAATGTTCTTATTTATTTATTATGAAACCTATGAAGTGTTCAATAGTTGAAAATACTTTCCAGTGCCGTATCTTTTCATTCACTGGAGCAATCGTATTGGTCTGATAGTAGTCCAGTTGAAATATCAGACTTGAAATAATACCCTAGTTCTATGAGTGAAGATTTTGTAGTGAACTTATGTAATAGATACATAGTTACTCTATTTTCTTACAAACTGAAAGTGTATAGTATTGATTTTCGAAATGCTTGACTTTGATCAAAGAATTGAAAGCTGTTATATCTAATCTAAAGTATTTCGTAGTTTTTCCTTCTCTCTCTCTCTCTCTCTCAAGGCGACATTCAAACTCTGTATGCAGATTTTTCTCCTTGCTTTTAAGATTATTTTCTTTAAATTCAAGTCTGAATAAATTTGTTCTTATTTTCAATTTTTAACGCAAAATATTACTCTTGTTGAAATGAATATATCGAATTTTCCTGGAATCCATTTCAAATTCATTTAACTTGAAAGAAATAATTCTATGATTTACAATCGGCACATTACCTACATTTTGCCAGAATGCGATAATTTTTCTTGTTATCAGATTCAATAGAAATATCTGGAAAATCCCTGTATTTTGATCAGAGGATCGAATAGATAGCTAACTTTGGTCTTACAAATCCGATTGTGTATAATTGTTTATGTTCTTAGTATGAAAAGGTTGGAGGAATGGTTCTGGTGTTCAGCCTTCTGTGAAGGCCAAAATGAGTGACTACGAAAGTCTTAATTTTGCAATTCTGTGGTCTGAATGAATGCGACTTTTCGGTCTTTTGGCTATAGAGCAAAGGTATTGATGAAGTATCCGTTCTTATCAGATTAATATGATACATCTCCGATGTGGGGGACTATATTTGTACCTAACCGGTGTGTCAGGTTAAAAATGTATGAATTAAAAGAACAGATGCTGCTCTCTGCCAAAATCTGAAAAGCCACATTTCTAAGCGACCTTAGAATTGTAATAGTGTCCCAAGTTCTGTGTTTCAAATGATGGGCAATATAAAATCGGGGTAGGAGTTATTTCTCATAAACTTGGAATAATGCAATAATCAAGAGGTAACCTTTGCAGCACTTGAATGTTTAACTTGAAAACCAATTGAAAGATCCTACAGGAAACTTTCTATTTTCATTTAAAATAGATAAAATTAGTTAAGAGTAGAAAAGGCTGGGTTTGTGGTGGTGGTGGGGGGGAAATACTTCTCTGGATACAGAAATATTGAAACCTTTCTTATAAGTAGTTAACTGATGACTACACCTAATTTATCATGATTTGACTTCTAATGGGGGTGAGACGTAATACATTTTTTTAAGTATTGAAGTATTATCATTGGTAACTAGCTGAAGTTGTGGAAAATCTATGGAGATAGGCAAGATATCCATTATCTTGTGCCTCTGCTTTTCTCTCACCCTTTGCCCTTACAAGTTTTATCAGGATGCTAAACATATATAGATTGGTTTTGTATGCAAAAATCTTCCTACCCTCGGTAAATTACCTAACTTTCTTTTCTGTCCTTCATCTTCATACTGTCTTAAACTGAACTACCTAACCTTTTCCCTTCTGTTTCTGCTGAAAGCAGAATAATTTTATTGATTCATTTTATTAAAGCTGTTTTTAACAGATGAAGAAAATAATTTTCTTTGCACTGTTCACTATAAGATCTCATTGTCATTTTTAGGATTTATTGTATCTAACTTTTTGCTCTAATCCCAAATCCTTTAAGTTTAGGTCATGTTCATATTTATTCACCTCTGATCCTGATCTTGAAACTGATAATCTGGTTATTGCATTGCAGAAATATGTCCGTCAAGATGAAGTGTCAAATTTATACCAGTTTGCATTTTTAGTTAATGCTGACAGCAAACAAGGCCATATTTATGTATGTTGAAAAAGTTGCTTTTACTGCAATTTGATCATTGAATCAATTTGAAGGTGTTTGGGAAATTACGTTTTTCTCCTAGTGTGTTTGTGTGATATTTGTCTTTGATTGCAGTGATGTGATTAGTGTTTTCTGTTCAATCAGTGCAAGTGCAAAATCTTTTGGCTTAGAAATAGAATGAAAAGCTAAATAATTCTTCTATGTGAATAAGTAAGACTTAATACTGCTTTACTAAATCATATCATGTTAGTCAGGGCTTGATAATGAAGTCCGTCTTGAGTGAAGATCTTAAATTCTCAGTGATTCAAGTTTATTTTTGAAAAATCTCTAAGGTTTAATAAGTTTGCACATTTTTATTTTTATAACTTTGCCTTCATTGCAGTGAAGAGCAACTTATAAATAATGAAGGTACTATGGAGTTGTAAGAATAATAATTCATAATACTTCATCTGATAGAGATAAATTTCTAATGTATTAAGAAAACTATCGCTACCAGAACATGAATAAACATGAGCACCAAGTAAAGAATGGGTGTAACTGTGTCATTTGAACTTGTGCCTTCTGGTTTAATCTTGGTAGATCATGCATGCATAAACTATGCTCCTTCTGTAAGGGATATGGTTTCAAATCTTACTTGGGGGTCAGTTCTTTATTTTCCAATTGCTGTTTGCTCGCTATCGAAGGGTAATCAATCTGAGCAGAAGTTACGATGAAAAGAAACTAATAAATTGAGATCAAGGAATAGATTAGTCATGAAAATAATGATTCATAATACTTCATCTAATAAAAATAGGTCTTTTTTTTTCCTTGGTAACCAAATTGAATGAGTTTCCTGATAATGGGCAGTGATCACATAAGTGAACAATAACATCTGCTTAATCATCTTGTGGATATCATTGAAGAGGTTCGATACTTTAATAATAAAATAAAAATGAAAAATGTCCTTCTTTCCCCTGCTAAATGGGTCTTTTTGGATTATAGATGATGTAAGTATTTATTTTTTCTAATGTATGCTCATGTTGTTGTACTACTCCTAAAGATAAGCGTTTTTACAGCTTGCTGGAACTGATATCCTCTTTGATTCAGGGAAAGAAACACATTTACTCTATATTTCACTTTAAAATGAAACTGAATGCAGTAAGAAACTTGTTGGTTATATCTTAGAATCTGCTGCAACTTGTAAATCTATTTCAAATCGAAAGCTTATCAATCATATTGGTTAATTCTCAATTGTATCTCTTGACAAAAATTACAATAAAGAATAAAACTTCTTGACTGAGTCAATTAAAGCAGGCATTTTCATGTGTGTTTTGGCCATGCCCCTCCCCATTTGAGGACTCCTTGCCGGTTCCAGGACCCTCTGTTGAACTCAGAATACATGAATGGATAGCCCTAAATTGATTTATTATTGAACACCAAGAGGATTTCAACTTTTTGACGTACTCTACAAAAGATTCATTATGTAGTACAATGACTGTAGTCACTTTTTTGTTGAGATAACAATTCTGTTCTTGGATTTTGAGGAATGTTACCTTGCTGATCCACACCCAACCAAAGGAAATTATTCATATTGCTTCCTGTTGCTCCTTGTATTTTACATGGGGTTACTAAAAAAGTTGTAGGTCCGACTAAGAATAGAACAACTTTGGTCTGACCCACTTCCCTAAATCTGATTGTTATTTTGTCTATGTAGCTGGAAAGAGTATCCTTTTATAGTGAAAAGTGCCAATTGGCAGGATCATTGACTGGATCAAGAACTCTTCTGCACCCCTCGTACCACAACCATCCTTGTGACTCACAGTTTTCAGTCTAGGTCCCATTCAAATGTGCCAGGGACTTCAGCAGGACCATATGGTCCCCCCATGAGGATGTCTGATTTAGCAAAATTTAGGCTTGGGTATTGAGACAACTTGTGCATGGATCTGTTTATTTATTGATGATTATGCAATTTTTATCAAATTTTTAGTGTATCTAAGAATTTTCTCCAAACTTTCGATTTTTGTCAAAAATTGTTCTGTTGGTTGAGGAATTTAAAAAGGATTTGAAGTGAAAAAAAATCAACTTGATGGTTGTTGTCCCAACGATGCATTTCTAACCGTGGGGGGACGTATCCTAAAAATGTAGATGAATATTGAAAAGATAAATAAAAGAATGAATTGAAAAGTACTCAGTCACAGGAAACAAAATAAATATTGGGTGCAATGAGGCGGGGGTAAGTGTGACTAATTCTTGGATCCACCTTGTGAATTAATCAATTCTTCCTTAGCTCCTGGCTTACCCTCCATCAAAATTTTTTGAGAACTATCGAGGATATCATGTGGACAATCAGACAAACCCGATAAGAATAACAAGAACAGAAGACCGCTAGAATTGTCTTGTTAACTTTGTTAATTTGATACTTCATGTGTCAGAGGTTCTTCTCAAAAGGTACATAGAGGTTTGATAGTATAATCATAGCGTACCCTGATGTATTCAAGGAATTAATCACTGAGCATGTTATGAAGTTGGATGAGCTACTTTTATCCATTATTTCCCCAACTTTGGAGACTGATCTTGAGAATCTTTTCACCACCTGATGCTTGGGTGTTGCAGGCTGGGACAGGCATACAAGAAAAAGCCTGGTAGATCTCCAGCATGGTGATTCTGCATGGATGTATTATCTGAGATTTTTGGTTTTGGATGGAAAACTCCTCGAATGAATCGCTGTTGGTGCACAGCTGCTATTTCCATTAATACTGCTTTTTGAATCATCACTCCAGGTGAGATTGGGAATTAAATCAGATCTAAAAACATCAGTGTGTGTGTGATCTTTGTGGTGTAATTACTAAAGTTCAATGAAGTTGGTACCAAACAATAGGCTCTGCTCCACCATTTCATAATCTAAAGCGGACATATTTTAACCCTGTCCACTCGATATTGCTGAAAGTACTTGATGAGGTCAGGAAGAATTCCCCTGCCCCTCTCTCTATTCATTTATATACTCCTCTCTATCCACATGATATCTCATGATGTTCTTGACGAATTTCTATGAAATTTGTGGGCGTAGCTAGTAAGCTATGGGAGAAGTGATTCAATTTTGGGGGTGGATCCATGCCTAGACACCTTCCCTATCTTGTATGATATCCATATCACCAAAATTTCATATCTGTCCACACGATATATCCTGGAGTTTTCAATTAATTTCTATGAAACTTTGTGGGAGGGCGTAAAATAGACAACGGAAGAGGGTGGTTATGTTTTGGGACAGATCCATGGAAATACTGATGAAGTTTACAGCTAGGCTGATAACACTTTAAAAATCCATATAGAAAGTTGATCTTGAGAGATTTTCAGTTCTGTGAAAGTTCTTGTGGAATGGTGGTTAGTTGGGAATGCCAAAAATTATTTTGGCCACAATTGCACCAAATAAAGTGACCCTCATTCTTGGATCTGTTGTGTCTGAATGAGTTGAGATATTGAGCTAAAATTTTATGGGACTTCATTTTAGATCCAAAAGAACCTGTGAACAAAGAGCCAAATTTGAGTTGGATGTGTGGGGCTTTTTCCAAAATTGGTTCCTTTGACATGGAATGACCTATACACATTTCTGCAGTTGAAGCATATGATTTTGATGAAGTAATTTGTATGGGATGTATCTTTTATTAACTCTAATATCATTAAGATGCTAATGTATCAAATATATCTGATTATCATTATTGATTACTTCTGCTGTTTATATTCCTGTAGTCTATTAATAGTATAACTTAATTATTAGGCTTCAGACTTGGGGGGGGGGGGTGAATGAATGGCTGTTATCTAAAGGAAGTGAGTGGGAAGGTAATAGGAAGCATGAAATGTTTGAGGATGAATGATAATCAGAAAGTGTAACAGTATTACATAAGCAGAATGATGATATAACAGCTGCAACTCTCTCTTCATATAACCATGATATCACAAGAAGGATTCATTTAACATTTGAACGTGGGCAAGGGTTTCAATTTCTCCTCTTGCTGCACAGTGACTTTGCTACTCTCTTGCTTAGTTTTAGTTATTTCCTACCCTGACCAACTTTTCAGCAGTAGTGAAAAAAAAAATGGTTTAGCACTGAACTGAAATTTGTTATGGCAAGATGATGCTCTCACTTTGTAGGTTGTACATATTGAAAATTTGGGGGGGGGGTTCAAATGATTAAGGACTACTGCAATTGTTGCTGACAGATTAGGGCTATATATATATATGTATATATATATATATATATACCTACTGTTATTGCATTGGTAATGATTTTACTATGGAAACGTAAGTGTTACTGACAGAATAGGGCTATTATATATATGATTAATTCAAAATACTTGGCAATTTGAATGAATTTTTAAAAAAAGTATTAGCAAAAAGCTCTGCAGACATTCAAGTTGGATGTGAGTTTAGTTAAACTAAAAGATGAGGTTGGGAATAGGTTACTCCCTAAAATTATAACTCTGACTCCCCAGCCAAATAAGCTGAACATATCAATTCCCACTGATTATGAAATTTTTGGTTCGTTCGGGATTCAAAAAACAAAAACAAAAGAAACTAAAACAAATTTGGCAACTTGGCTGATCTTGGCCCCAACAAAAAAGATATTCAAGGGAGAAAAGTCAAAATGCTCCCATTCCCCAAGATCAAATTGCCATTGGAATTTGATCCCAGGCTAGCTCCACAAATTGAGATTATCTAACAGAAAGTGATCAGTCTTGAAATACAATTAGTTCTAGTGTTTACATGATAAATGAACTGATAATGAGGTATAATATTAAGTGTCACGGGAGGATTGACATTAATTAGACACAAGACCTGCAAGTATACTTATCTGTAATTTAGGTCATTGAGTATATTAAAAACTATCTTTCTGATTTTAACACTGGGTTTACTCTTGCTGGGTGGGTTTTGTTTATCCTATTTACTTACAACAAAAAGGAAAGATAAGCGAATGTGTCCCAGTGTTGTTATTTACACATCTGTTTTGTATCATTTTTAATGACTCTAAAAGTACCTACAAACCTTGGTTGATGAGGATGTTTGTTTATAGTTATATTTGTGTTATTGGTTCAGGGAGTTGAAGGAATCACCCCTTTATGGAATTCTTGATCACTCATTGATGTCATGTGAGGCTGTTGAAAGAAATTCATTGAACTTGGCAAAACCCATACTAATGTGTACCAAATCCATATCGGTCTGATGGTTCCTATTTTGTGTGAGAGAGTAGTAATGTAGTAATGGTAGTTGGTTCTGTGTAGTGGTGAGAGGGTGTGGTTGCTGAGGACAATGGAATTTGTCTCCATGTGCTTGGTTTTTACCACCACATGTTGACGTCACTATAAGTGTTGATGAAGATAGTTGGTAATTGCCATGATGGAGAACCAAGTAAGAGTATAGACGTGGAGATTAAACGGTTCGTAATCGTAATGATACAAATGTTCATGCAACAAATAGGACATACATTTAATAAGACATTTATTTAAAAAAAAAAATACATATAAGGTTGAAAAGAAATACATGTAAACATTGGTAGGATTGATCATGATGGAATGGGTCTGTTTTGATTAGATTACTATGTAGCATCTTCATAGAGGAGAGAGTGATTATTAAGGAAATTGAATCCATGAAAAAATGGGTATATAGTATAAGCTTGTAGCTTGATGTAAGATAGTGTCTAAGTGAGAGTGTGTTAATGAAACAGAGGTAATTGAAATGATTTGAATCTATAAGGCTTGGTATTTTGATGTCCTAGGAATGATTAGGGTGATGTGGTATTCCTAACTGCGAGGTCGGGGATGATGCCAGACTTTTTGATTGGCCTGTAAGTTGCTCATAGGCATTCTCAAAAGCTGAAAACACCTGATAGACTATTCCAGTCACAGAAAACACAAGGGGTTTAACCCATGTGTGCTTCCTGAAGTGAGGAGAGTTGGTAAGTGGATAATTGTGACTGTTGTGTAGTAAATGCATGGTCATTTCATTCATTGGAGATGTGGATATGCATTTTTAAACTAGAAAATAGGACATGATTGAGTGTATAAGAGATACCTAGATATCTTGTGAAATGAAATTGACAATGTTCAGAACAGTGATTGGTCACGGTGGAAAAACGTTGAAGGAGACCAGTGAAATAATACAGATCCTTGGGAGAGATAATCGATTAAGTTGGGGCTTTAAATGAACAAACAGACGTGTGTTCAGGGCTTGTATTGACAGTAAATAAAGGAAGTGTCGTTTTGTATTTGTGGCTAGATTTAAGGTTTATTATGTAAATAAAGCTAATACTTATTCCTTTTTCGTGTTTGATTTTAACTAAAAATAGAGGAATCTGAGTCTCTCTCTCTATCTCTCATATATTTATATATATATATATATATATATATATATATATATATATATATATATTATTTATATAGTGTGTGTGTGAGAGAGATATCTGTTAATCTGGCACACTATAAAAAGTATCTAAACATGGGTGTAGTCCAACCAAATTTGGCATGCCTATTCAATAAACCTGGGTGGAGGTTTGATAGATTTTAATGATTTCAATCATAAGGTTGCTGTATCTAAACATTAAAAAACATACTTTGGCACTATGTAGACTTGAAGTAGTTGTAATTAGTTCTGTGGGCTTTTGAAGAATTTAAATCTTCTCTCAAAGGAAAATTTTTAGACAAATATGGACATATCCAGGAAAATATATGTGCATGGCAACTTTATTCATTGATTGGATTCTTAAATTGTAGTTTCGCACGTAACCACTTTTGTTGTGACGAATGATGTGATGATATTGTTTGAGAGATGAGGACATTTGGTCCTCGTCATGGTTTGACTGTAGTGCACTTACGGCCCTGTAGATGTGGAAGGAAGGATGCTGTACGTAGAGAATGGAATGTGCACCAAGTATGATGTTGGATGCATATTGAAATAAAGAGAAATGGACACATACAAATATTTTGGCCAGACAAGAGACGTATGTTTAATACAAAAATGAAGTTGAGGTATGTGTAAGGATAGCGCAAATAAGATCGATTGTGAGAAGTGATGTTAAGAGAAGAAGAGATGGCGAAAGGTGGGAGTTTTCTTGTCTTGATAGTACTGGCGTCAGAGTCGAAGCGGAGTTAGTCTGAACTGCTTGGATTCCGTATGGTTGGATACTTCCAAGATAATACGTGCAAACCGGGTTCAGTGTGCAAGCCTTACTGCCAAGTAAGTGAGTCAACTTGGGGGCGATTCTCTGACGCTGATAGACTCTCGACGGACAGAACATGGAGTTTTATTCATGCATGTTTCCCGAAGTAACGATGTGACTATCAGATAGTAAAGAGACATTGCCATTTCATTCACGAGAGTGAGAGGTGATACGTGTTTGTAGCACGTGGTGAAGACACAATGGCGTAGTTGCAAAGCTATGTGGCTTGGTATGGGCGAAGTTATTACAGAGATAAGTCACGGAAGAAGAATGGTTAAGATCGGATCGGCCAGTGGGTTGGCAAAATGATAACTATCTCAGAGAGAGAAAGAGAATGGCCGGCCACAGACTAGCTAGGAGTCCTGGCGCCAGTGAGCCTTGGACCAGGGAGAAAGAAAGAATGCCCGGCCACCCTGCCCTGGGCTAGAAGTGTAACCAGCTAGGAGTGCTGGAGCTAGTGAGCATTGGACCATGTGCGTCCAGGGGTTTTATTGGGGTCGTCGGAGGAAGTGACATTTTTGATATCTAGCTAGAAGAGGAGTTTCATATTTAAATCCTAACTAAAAGTATAGGGGGCAATTGGCTTTGCTTTATTAAAGGTAAAAAAGTATGTTTGCTTTAATAATTGCATTTGTAAAAGAAAAATCATGTTGGATTTTTTTTTTTTCATGCACACACACGTGCCATGTTGAAAAGTTCAGAAGTAGGAGTTCCCAATATGGGGTAAATCTACTGGTCCTGTCTTTTTTTTTTTTCTTCAAATCTGAATTTAAGAAAATTTGAATTCTCTTTTCTTACTACCATTTTAAAATGTCCCCATTTCGGGTTGCTTTTTTCATGTCAGAAATTGTGACTCAAATTACTGAACAAAACAATTGGGGTAAATTTACTTTTGAAAAGTTGGTGGGGGTAAATGGGATGAAAAGGTTGAAAACCTTCGCGTTTTTTGTTTTTGTTTTTCTATTTTATTTATTTACTTATTTATTTTTCCATCACATGCTTTCATTGTATTTATTCTTGCCAAATTGTGTTTGGTGAAATAACAAAGTAGTTTTAATCCCATGGTCAGTCTTGGTATCTATTTTACAAGAATTGATTGTTTGTTGGTTTGAAACTATTTCATCTGCATATCTGACTGTGGAGCTTTTTGGTATGGAACCCTTGACTTTTTAGACATCTGCTTATATGAACAAATTCTCTGTATAGTTGATATTTATACCAGTGGGCTTATAAGTGCATTCTTTCTTTAAAATACTTGGAGCAGAAAATTCCTGTCTTCTCTCTCTTTTATTCATTCATTTATTTAGAAAATCTTGGTTATGTATAGATGTCATTGTATCCCACTTAATTCTCTATTTAAATACTAACTTCTAATATTGACTCGCTACTTGAGTTGTTAGCATATATTAATAAATTGCCAGAAAAAATAATCACTTGGAGAGTTTGAGGAAAAACCTGGCTAAATATTTTTTTCTATTCTGACGTTTGTCGCTGTCTTCCAAATGTAGAAAGAAAGAGAAAAAAAAATGCTACAGAAATACTTTGAACTTCCAATAGATTTACTGACATGAAAATCTATTTGAAAGCAATGTAAAAAAAGAAAATCCTGGACACATTGACAAAATGCATGAAAAATAAATAGCCAGTAAATTGCTTTATTCATTACCAGCACACGCATAAACTACTTAGAATTGAGGCCATAAATTTGTCATTGACTCGTTAATAAAATTTTGCCCATTGTCTTCACTTAAAAGCTTAAAACTAAACCAGATGGTTAAAGAAAACATTTTCCACTATAACTGACACCCACTCAAAATCGCATAAAAATATATACATAAAATGAAAACAAACAAACAACATTAGCTTGACCTAGGCTTTGAGCTAATTGATATATGGTTTTATATTGACAACTAAGAGATATATATATATATATATATATATATATATATATATATATATATATATATATATATATATATGTGTGTGTGTGTGGGGGGGTAATTTTGTTGAAGTAATTCATCATCTACAAACGTCCCTATATCAAGTATTATTAACATGCAAAGGCAAGTAAAAATGTTATTATTGATTACTTATGTTGTTTAGTCTATATTGCTGTCTACTACTAGATTAATTTTTGAGCTTCAGACTTGTGGGGGAGGAGTAATGGATGAATGCTTTGATTCGCGTTCATAAACACCCTTTTGCCATTCTTACCCATATTTATAACATTGCGAGGGTGGGTGACGAGTGAGAAGAGGACGGATGTGAAGAGAATTAAAATTTCTGTTAGATACTCTAAGCTTAAGTACCCGAGGCCAACAATCGATGCCTTGTCTCCTTTATTCGCTTAGTAAACCATAAAACTCTTGAACATGTTAAAATAACCGCGAGAAGATACCAGGGAAGAAATGGATTATCCGATGAAGCTTAATGAACATACATATAAACAAGTTAGAGTATCATGATTATCATGACCCCTTCCAACTTTTTTACTTCTCTGAGGTCAGTCCATTAATAGGTTGAAGTAGCCTGGCGTTTACTGATTGACCCGACAGGATTTTCATTCATTTTTGCGCAAAATCTTACAGGATCCGTGAGAATATTTTGCTGTATTGAAGAATGAAAATAGACTATTTTTTTATCTTTTAGTTACCTCTAGGAAGTTAGATTCGTGGTTTGTCGTAAGGTAAGTTATTCAATGAAATAAAAACAGTTGTTTTAATAATGTACATTGTTTTTGTTTTAAGCTGAGATTCTTGCCGTTGTAACTATCAATTTTAGAAATAATTTTTGCCTGAAAAAAAATGTGCAAATTTGAGTTCGCAAAAAATAAAGTTATTTTTGTATGAACCAACTTGGAACTTTCCTGTGCCAATGGCATGTATTTTTGTTAGAATTCTATTTATGAATATCCATATTTCTGCAACATTTTTTCACCGAAATGGTGGGTGGGGATAGATCGAAAAATTGAATAAAACAAATATATCACCCATCCCTAAGCATGTGACTGGATCATAATATTGTAGTCACATGCTATACAGGTAAGGGGAGATAACCGTGTTCTTCCGGTGACCAATTTTTTTTGTACAATTCAAATTTTTAACTTGATTTTTGAGAAAAATCTTGAACGGATCGCTCTGAACGTAAAAAAAATATATACTGACCTCGGCAAAAACTCTTTTTTTTTTTTTTCTGAAATTGAAGAATTATTTAGAAGTCATTAAGCTACTTAACGGGAAATTTATGCAAATTATCAAATTGTGTACATCTCTAAGTCGATTTGAATTTATCTACCGATGGATTCTGAATTTTAATTTCGAACATTTGAGAAAAATATTTTTACGTATCTAAGGCTGTTGAGTGCTAATTTTTGGAATAGAAATTCGTATAATTTTGATGAGGAATGCGATCTTTGAATTTCCATTATGTGAACTGTACATACATGGCACGTGTCCCGCGAAAGTTACTGAAAAAAAAAAAATGCACGGCATTTTCGTTGCAATGCATTTCTACGGCTGAAAGAGAGAAATGCAGGTTTTTCAGTGAGTAATTCACACGTGCAGATCTCTAAAATTCATGTTCTGCTGGGAAAGTGGCTATTCAGTTGCTGCGCAATAGTTGAATCCATCAAGAAAGCTAACAGTTGCATTTTTACTGCTGCTGTTTGAATAGACTATAAGTGACCCCCTCTTTTTTAAAAACTTTATCGGGCATTGAATTGTAGTATTGGTAGTTAAACCGCTGAATTAAACTAGTGTTAATGGTACGAAATCGAAGAGAAAACACGGAAAAACTCCCGTCCTTTGTTTGATAAAATGTGAAAATTTTTACTAAAATCCAATGAATTGTTATTCTGTAATTTGAGTATATCTAGGTGTGTTTGCTCGTTAAGGTTTTCAGAAATTTCGTAATGAAACATTACAGCAGCAGCTGAGGCTTTGTTTATTTACTAGATTTTACTTGGGAATAATGTTTTTATTTCTTGTGTTTATTTTCTTCAAATCTTCAATTCCACGAAGTGTACTCGATTAGTTTTTTCATGAGATTTTTCTCCAGTCTTTGTTACGATCAATGCGATGAGGATTTTGATGATAAAATAGAATTTTATACGATTTTGAAATTATTCTTTCACGCGTTTGACTTTAATCCTGTTATGCATTGCACGAAATAACATCTAATTTATTTCTCTCTTATAAAAAAATCTTTTTTCAGCATTTCCCAGACCTTTTTATAAAAAAAACAAAATCGTATAAAATTTAATTTTGTCATAATCTTGATCTCATTAGTAGGGACATAGTTTGGAGGGAATCTCAGGAAAAATATCCTTTTTTATCGAATCGACGATGGTTTAAAGAATCCCTCAAAGCAAAACCCATTAATCTTTGATACAATTCCGTGAATCAATGATAAATAAACGAGGCGTCTGCTTTTACAGTGATTTTTTTATTTTTATTAGGGAGGTTGGGAAAACCTTGACGCACCTATATATTTTCAAATCACAAAACATCAACTATTTATTGGATTTTTGTAAGAATACTCACTACTTATCTAATAAAGGACGGAATTATTTCCATGCTTTTCCTTTTGAGTTCGTTATAAGCCACTGATTTGGACTGTTGGCTGCAAGTACCAGAATGCAATGCACGAAAAAGTGAACTTGATCTTTACACTGTAAGAAAAAGATTTGTGATCTTATTGCAATAAAAAAAAATCCTTAGGAAATGTTAATTTGCATTAAATTTTGTATATATTTGTTTTGGATCGTCATAGAAATGTAATATTTCACATTTTTTAAAATGCTATTTGAAAAGTGTGTGGTTAGTCAAAATATAGAAACGAATTTGCATACCGTGTTATCAAATTTCTACCTACCTAACGAGCACTAACAGTTACTTTTCTGTTATCCGTCCGTAACAATGGACTTTTCCTCCTTAAAGGTAATAATTTTGCTGATAAAAAATATCTCCCATCCGCGATTTGAAATAACGGACTCTTCCGTTTGAATGAGTGCAGTTACTTTTTAATAAAACCTGAAATTGATTGGATGTTAACAATTATCTACACTTTAAGCTTCGAGGTAGTTAAGAATAAAAGTCTTAGAGTGATTTCTTCATATTCTCTTGCTTTAACTTCACAGAAACATGAAAATGTTGATTCTTGAAAAATTAAACTGCTAGCTTGGATATCTGCAACACTTTTTTCTTTCTTCTTTCTCCCTCTTTTAGTATGATATCAAGGAATGCATAAATTCATTTAATTGAAAAAAAAAAATCTATGATTTTGATAAACATAAGTTGAACATTACACATATTTATTACTCTGAAGGTTTAAGGCTAACTGTATTATTATTTTTTTTCCTTGAACACTTGGAACGGTAGACCAAAATGGAAGGGTGTTTTTGTTGGTTTTTCTTAATTTAATTATGTTTCTGAGATCTGTATTGATTTGATAACATTCGAATAATATCATCTTTTGAATTTCCAAGATGAATAGTCCTCAAGTGAATTTTTCCTCCTGATATCTCCACTTCAGTTGTCTTGATCACTTAATTCGGGTGGGCTCTCTAGATCTTTTGAGGTGAATGTTGCATCTTACTATTTTTTCATCATTCCCTTTTGACCCTTGGTCTTCACCCCATCACTGATCCGTACAACAACAGCACTATACTAATCTCAGTACAAGTTGAGAATTGTGGTCCCTCTTACAGAGCTCACGATATTGCTTTTTTTTTCACATTCCATACTCTGATGACCGATCCTGAAATCCTTAACCCTAATGTGACACAACAGGAATGTTGGCCATGGTAGAGTATGAGATTTGAAAATGAAGCAATACTACTAACTCTAATGTGAGGATATGTCTAAATCTTTTTTGCATCTTGTTGATCATATGAACTTCTTACCCCTATTCCTTGTATGATTTTATATTTATTTGTTGTTATTGTGTTTTGTTTTTTTTTCTGGTGGTATATTTGGTATAATTGAAAGACTAAGAAGAGCTGTGTACATGTATAGATTCTATTCACTATCAGAAACGGCTGCAGTTGAGCGAATTACCTTTTCTGATTATTATTCATTCTCATTGTATCTTTCATTCCCTTTTCTTCTTCCCCACCCAACATTGCAATATAATGCACAAGGGTAAGAATGGAAGAGGGTGAGCATACTTCAATGGGAGCAAAACAAACCCTACCTTCACTATACTATAACTGTCACTCTTTACTTACCCCCTTGAAAGTCTGAAGCCTAAAAATTAAGTTATGATGGTAGACTATAGCAATATAGACAGATAGCTAAAATAATTAATATTTACATGTTTGATTTGTTTGTATGTTATACTTGAATTGCGGAAATATATATGCGAAAGCAATGATGATATTTTAGTGGTCAACAGCCGTGGAATTCCCACTGGTCCAGCTTGTAAATCTTGTTAGTTCATGTTGATAAATGTACATAGAATTAACTAATTTTGCTAACAATATTCTGTGATAGCATCGTTGGCAAAGCACTTTTAAAGATTGAAAAAAATCCTGTTTTCAGAAATTTATCTCTTGAATTCAAATAAGAAAAAAAAAAACTCAACTTTTTCTTCTCTCTTTGTAGGTGGAGGTTCCTATGAAATTCCTTCAGCAAAAGAAACATCTCGTCTGAATGGTGGGTTTGAAACTACTATGACTGATCCCACCAATTCAAGTGTGTTTGTAACTCCAGATTCTTCTCCCAGCAAGGACTGTTCCTCTACATCAACTAATACGACGCCGCGGAAGAGGGAGCAGAACTTGAATGAGACTACGGTCCATCCTCATAAACAATTACTGTTAGTTATGCAATCGGCAGAAACTCCATCAGCAAAGAAAAAAGGCCGATACAAAAAACACAGAGTTGTGTCCACTCATCGAAATTCCTTATCCCCTACTCAGAAGCCAAGATCTTCTAATCGACAAAAGTGAGTTGTTGGTCTTGGTTTATTTATCTATTTTGACTTGTTTATAAGTTAATTTATTTAGAGAGATTTTCTGGTCTATTCCCTGGATGATTTAACTTCTGTTGCTGATACAATATTTCAGCTGATCCACTCTACAGCCTTCTTCAGGTGTGCTGTCTGGATGCGATGATTGTAAACTCATTCTTTCTCTCCAATGGTAGCAACAGTTATAACAAAAGATTTGGATGTTTCCTTCTAAGGCCAGGATTTCCGTACCTTGTTTCTCAAATTCTATGTTATAAATGTTGCTACCATTGGTTAGAAAGGAAAAAATCTGTTTACCAACATCACATTTTGATAGTACACCTGAAGAAGGTTGTAGAGTAGTTCAGCCGAAATGTTGTTAATAACACAATGAATAAGGAGTTGAATCATCTGAAAAACTCTTTGAATATCATTGACCCATCTCCAAACCATGGACAGTATTCGATTAATTTTGTTTGGATAATTACGTGTTGTTTATAACTCTAAGAGTCCTTAGTATTCCCAATTTTGGAGGAACAATTGAATCGTCTCTTTGCATCCTTGAAGATGTCGACACGTTTTAGCAGATCGGTTCTCCAGCCCTCCTTTATAGTGTTTTTTTTTTTTTTTTTTTTTTTTTTTTTTTTTTTTCCTCTCTTCCTGCCAATTTTGCCGATAAAGTGTGGTTATTACTGGAATCTACCGTAAGATCACCCAGGGTGGTTGAATGGACTAAATAATAGCCGAGGGTCATCATTTGTAGATCAACAAAACTGTTAAATTGAGCATATGAAGTAGGCACAAACAATTTTGAACAAAATTTTCAATGTGAAATATTGATACCTGATCTTAAAAAATTGTAAAGATCTGTTCTTGATCTAAAAAGAAAAAAAAGTTTTTCTAGAAGTAAATTAGCCTTTATTTTTTTAGCTGGATATAAGAAACAAAATCTTGATTGAATTTAAAAACATAAAAAAATGTTTTCAGGTATTTAAAATTTAGTTGTTGAGAATCTGCTAAAAAAAACAACCCCCGTAATCATCCTAATGGATTTATCAGTTGAATGTGTGAAAAATCAATGAAAACAAAAAATATATAGACAAAATAAATCAAAAGAATTTTATGAGAAAATTCTTTTCAGAAATTTTTAATGGAAAATTATTTTTCTAAAAATTTGTTCGTTTGGTTAATGAGCATTGAATGTTTCATCATCAAAATTGAATAACCTTTTTTTTTTTTCCTTTTTTTTTTTCTTCTTCCTTTCTTGCCAGATTTTCAAATTCCTCTGGTATCGATTTCCAGGGAAAATACGTTTATATTGTTTCCACTTGCGCATTTTTATTCTCTTTATCAATCTGTACAATCTTAGGTTGTTACAGAGATTTAAAACCGTTCAAAATCTTTTTTGAAGTCACTGTCATCACTATTGAAGACTTTCTGGATCAGTAATATTCAAAAATGTATTCTTGGGTGAAGTATTTGCAATATCAATATTGATTTTTGAATAGCTTTTACCTTCATCCTAACTTCAAGTTGTCTTTCATCACAACTCTGAATCGGGTCGCAATTGGAAAATAAAGAGCCAGTCCAAGAGGGTGTGTGTTTGATTTTTCACTGTAGGCTTGCTTTTTATTTTCCAATTGCGCTGTTTAATCGTTGCCATAGGATAACGGCCCGATTCAAAGTTTCGATGAAAAGCAATAGACGTTCAAGATGGACGTGAAAAGTCAGTCGAATATACTTCCCCTTGCCAACACATAATGCTGATAATTCTAAGATAATTTTTACATTAATTAAACCGAGTAGTTGACCAATTGTTGACCTTACACAACTCTTATAAATACAATATCCCACAGTGAACTGTTATTTTGCCACACATGATGACTAGACAATTCGGAAGACTACTAAACTGAATGATTATTTGCTGATTCCTATTTTTTTTAGCTCAGTAACTGATATTGATTTCTTTGAAACAACTTTTTGTCTCCAATACAGTGATTAACAGATATTTCAGACTTGATATCTTAATTTCTATGTTCAAAGTGTCTGATTTTTCATATCAAAGATTACTGAAACAGATGCTTTGGAAATTTCGCCTCCAAAAGTTTGACCCCAGATGACCGCCTGTGGGCTTTCGTATGGTAGACCCTGATAATATACCAGCTGAATCAATCCATTTCAGCATTTCTGTGTGTTCCCTAACTCAAAAATAACATGTTTGCTTACCTTGACCTCAAAGATGGAGTTTCATTGTCTGCTGTGAACGGCTTGAAATAGAGCTGTATGCTTGACTGCTTAGCCTCCTGCATTTTTCAGTCCTGCAGTTCTTTGAAAGCACTTGAAATCTCCTGCAAACCTACTTTGCTCTTCTCAAAACAAATACCATTTTAGCACTGTTAATCATGGAAATCTCATGCTGGGTTATTTTGTGCTGCTCTTGGAACCATCAAAAATTTTTCCCATGTAAATTGATTGTAACTGCTTCCTCGCTCTGTGCCATATCGGTTTACAAAAAGTTTAACAGGAATATTTTATTTTCGATTAGTGGATGAAACCTCCTTTTGTTATGAGATTTAAAAAAGAATTCATTATTTGATGAAAAATATTTTTTTTTTTTTTTTTTTTTCCCTTTGATATTCATATGTACATAGTGAATTGATCAGTATTGTAAAGTGAAGTCTCTTTTCTTTTTCAATCATTGGTCACCTCTTTTTCCTTTCATTGCATATTTAATGAGGAAAAAAAATCAAATGAATGCTTAATTGGTCAGGGGGTAGGTGTTTGATTTCTGAACCTACTTTGCAAAATTTGCCAATTCTAGTTTTTTAATTTTATTTTGATCTTTACGTGTCTATTTACTGAATTGAACGTATGAACTTCAGTTTTTCTTCATATACTGAAGCTATGAAGGTTTGCATAGTAATGCCCGCAATATATACCAAAATGACTAAAATGAAATTGATGTGTTTTTATTTTAATTTAATTTCTCTTTTCTCAATGTATTGCCCGCCCTTCCATAAAATTTCAGTGAAATTTGAGAACTTGGATATATTGTGGTTAGGGACAGTTAGGTAGGTCACAGGGGAAATAACTGTGCGTGGATCTGCACTGAAATTTCCTACCTTCTTTCATAGCTATATAGACCACCTTTCCACAAAATTTCAGTGAAATTCAATGAGAACTTATGGAGATATTGTGTAGCGAGACTGGAAGAACAGTATAAAAATTTAAGATCAGTGTTTAATTCACTCTTTCGAATTCTGTTTCTCAAAAACTTCCCTATTAAATTCTGTGGCAGAGTGGGCAATAAGCTATGAAATTTAAATTATGTGAAATGAATTTGTCAAATGTACTGCGATGAGGGTTTCATTTTATTTATTTATTTTTTTTTTTGTATAAACTATATTTTTGTCTGATCTTTGTGATTTCTGCTACTCATGCTGTGCCCCTTCAATAGGTGCATGTTTGGAAGAGGCCTGACTTTATGGTGCATGGTGCAGATTGAATTGAATTTTGAAAGGATATTGGTAGCAATAGATACAAAATGTGTTCTGAAGTGTCGAAGGGGATGATTTAAAGGAACTATGAAGAAGTATATGTAATCTTGGACTTTTTATCTATTTTCATTAGATTTGAGAACCGCTGATCCAAACGACTTCAAATTCGATTCTGCACTACCTTGTGTGCTGACTAATGTATCTGGCGAATGCCAAGTTCCTACAATGGCCAGTTGAGTAATCGCGGTGCACCTACACATGCACACAGAATTGTTGTAAGATGATGTGAAAAAGTAATTTTCAAACAACCTCTCTTTTTTTTTTTTTCCATCCATTCGGGTGTAATTGAGTGAAAAGTATGAGAAACAAGAATTAGCAGAATGTGCAAAGAAGGTTACACTTGCCGCTTGACTATAATGCACTTTCCTGTCTTTCAGGAAGAACAATAACAATACCAGTCATAGTCAAGGGCAGACAACTGTAACAGATTTTTTCCCAGTACGAAGAAGCAGCAGGCAAACCAAAACATGTTTAGAGGTAATTTCTCTTTTTAAACATTCTCTTGCGATTTCATTTGTTGGGTGTAAGGTGTGTGTGTGTGTGTGTGTGTGTGTGTGTGTGTATATATATATATATATATATATATATATATATATATATATATATATATATATATATATATATATGTTTGTTTTCACACTTTTGTGCGTTACAGTTTTCTACTATTAGTAGTCCATCATCCCGGTACAATCTTATGTTCTTAGTGTTTAATTTGCGTGTAAGGTTATATAAAATGTACAAACCTATAAGGTCTGACATATATATATATATATATATATATATTTTTTTTTTATCAATTTTTAAAAATATCAATTCATTTATTTTTTTTTTTCTTCATTCGTAAAACTTAATCTAAATATCTATTTCTGAATTCATGTATACCACACTAGCATTGATATATGGCACAAAAGAAAAAATTCTCCAGTTGGCTGAACAACAGCAATTACCTAATATTTCCTCTAGAAAATTCATGTTATATTTTCAAGAGATCAAATCTCCAACAATTTTTCTTCTCACTTGTACTTCTTCCACCTCAATTTTAGTTGCTGTACATTGCAATCACTTGGACCATCAGTCTATGGTAGTGAGTAGTCTGTCACACAGTACACGAGCACACTCGATGTAGTCTTGCTGAGTAACCTTTTGGGAGTGTCTGTTCATGCATGTACAGTAAGGTCCCCTCCGATTAGTAGCGTAGTTACATTCGGGTTGCCCCACAGGTTCTTGAGATATTCAAAATGCCTAGATACTTTCGGGATAGACCTCATACTTGGGTTTTAGAAACAGAATAGTCTATTTTGTAAACTTGAAATAATTGAATCATGTGAATCTTTACACACTAAATGCAAACTCTTATCTTTTTTATCATCTAGTGATTTAATTATTGAAAAAGGTTTAACAATAAAACTACATAATCCTCAAGTGGTACTTGATGAATCCAATTTGAATGGTGTTTTTTATTTTTTTTTTCCTTGGTGTGTATGCATGCTTGGTCCTCGTCTATTTTCCACTTAATTTTTAGAAAGTATATAAAGCCCTTCTTCTTCATAGCTAAGTAGGCTTAGATATTGGATGGTGAAATGCATTTTTTTTTTTTTTTTTTTTTTTTTTTTTTTTCAAATATCTGAAGTATGTGTGTCATAAAAAGTTACTGTTGCTGGCACTTTGACTATATGGAATGAAAAGCATTTGCTTTGCTTAGCAATATTTTCTAGAACAACTTTCCTGTTAAATCCTATTCTCCAGACTCTAGTAATTGCTTTAGATTTTCACATTATTTCTGAATGTTTAGTGTGGACCTAGTAGTTGTGAAGAATCTCTTGTTCATCCCAATATTTATCAAGTCTGTTTTTGAAAGAGTTCGCTTTTCTTTTTTTTTTTTTTTAATTTTTTTATCACACCATTTCAATATCCACACTGGGCAGACATTGAAACTACATTTTTGTATATCCAAACAAAATTTCTTTGTTGGTTTACTTTTTGTTGCACCCCGCCCTGTATTTTGTATGTTGTATGTTTTCTTCCCACTTTTTGATGAAGCTACCAACCCTCATCATAATTTCTGTTCATGATCTTTTATACTTCTATCGTGTCTCCTCTATAGATTTAGATTCGGTAGCTTTGGTTCATGGAGTGTCTTTCTGTAGGGAGAAGATTCGTGATCATCGAAAAAAAAAAAATTGGACAAAAATGGTTTGAGAAAACTACATAGCAATCGATTTAATTGAACAATTTCAACTGAGAATAATCATAATTTTTCCAGCAGTTCATTTAAAAAATTTTTTTTTGTATTTATAGATCAAGAAATATAAAGATATTGAATCTGCTATTCTTGATAAAAGAGAGGATGGTTTGAAGGTAAGATACCACAGAATTTTTTTATTCATTATTCTCTTAGATGACTTGTCTTACAGGGCTAAAGAGCTCCAACTGCCCTACTATTCACCCATAGCTAGATTGAAGATGGATTCATGCTTTTCCCAAATGGTATTAGTGTGAACTGATTGTAAATAGCCACAGCTGAATCCTAAATTCAGTCTGATTTCATTTTGTGTTGGTAACTGTTACAGCATGCTGCACCCCTTCCCCCCTTTCTCTCCTTTTTTTTTCTCTCTCCTTTTTTTTCTCTCTCCTTTTTTTTTCTCTCTCCTTTTTTTTTCTCTCTCCTTTTTTTTTCTCTCTCCTTTTTTTTTCTCTCTCCTTTTTTTTTCTCTCTCCTTTTTTTTTCTCTCTCCTTTTTTTTTCTCTCTCCTTTTTTTTTCTCTCTCCTTTTTTTTTCTCTCTCCTTTTTTTTCTCTCTCCTTTTTTTTCTCTCTCCTTTTTTTTCTCTCTCCTTTTTTTTTTTTTTTGTCTCTCTTTTTTTTTTTTTTTTTTGTCTCTCTTTTTTTTTTTTTTTTTTGTCTCTCTTTTTTTTTTTTTTTTTTTTTTTTTTTTAAATTTGAGCTGTTTAATTACATCCATAAGTATATTTTGAAAAATTTGTTCTTGTAATTGTGATAATTTAAAAAAAATTCTTTTTTGACTCCTTTCCAGGTGGTAGATTTTAATGGCAAAGGTCGGGGTGTTGTGACCACTCGTCCATTTGCCCGAGGAGAGTTTGTTGTGGAATATGCTGGCGATCTCATAACTCATAAAACAGCTAAGGACCGAGAGCGTGTCTATGCAACTAATCCCAATTTTGGATGCTACATGTATTATTTTAATTACAACTGTAAAAATTATTGGTAAGTAACTTGACTTAATTTTTGGCAATCCTTGCATAAACACATCAGGCACTGTCATTTCTAAATTGTCCATTTTGAATGGCTGGGAGTTGTTGAATTTTTATCATTGTTCAAAATATGGTTTTTCTTGATCTAAAAATGCTGTTTACTCTGTGCCATGTAGTTAAGCTTAGGTTGTTAGTTTTTCTAATTTTCCTTTTATTTATTGGTGTTATCTTATCTTGAAGTTAGGTCTTCCCAATAGCCATTTCAAAAGAAGAAAAAAAAAAAAATATCCACTTTCAGCCATTCAAAATGAATGCAAGGATAACCTAATTTTTTTTTTTTTTTTTTTTTTTTTTTTTCATGGCATTTTTATTGAGCAAAATTTTCCTAGCTTAGCTATATTCTGGATTATCAGAAAGCAGTCTGATAGATTTCTAAATCTCCTGATCTCTAACTAGTACCTTTCATCTTGATCTTAGTTGCTTTTCATTGCAACTGCTCCAGCCGTCAATCCATGGCAGGGAGTGGACAGTGTGGTTTGCAAATAAAGAATAGTCTATTGATGACTCTAACTTGAATCCCCTTTACCTCGGATTTCTAGTTATCAGTATTGGCTGCTCTTACCATTTGAGATGCAAGAATCTCACAATTCAAATCTTATCATTAAACCTACCCTTCATTTTTCCCTGATCTCTCAACCCCATATTTATCATTGCTTTTATATTCGTAGCATTAGAACCAGCAGTATTTTGGTATATTTTCTATTAGATGAAGCATTGTTAATCATTATTAATCTTTATTTTATTACACTGTTTACTTATTACCATAAACTGACACCCTGAGTAGTTGCTATGAAAATTAACTGAGATGAAGAAGAAATGAAGGCTGTATTCTTGGTTGCGTAAATTTTTTTCCCTTTTCTGAAGTAGCTTACTCTCATTTATTTCAAACTGTATGTAGATAGTACAAATCTACTCTACCATTTCTAAGTCAGTGCATTTTATTCTGTAAACAATTTAGTTGATAATTTGTTGGAGCCTTCACTGTCAGGTTGAGTAACATACTAGCTAACAGTAGTTTACAAGATTAGCAAACATGACTGCTTTATGTCAGCTTCCCACTTCTCTGTAACGTGTGCATATCTGAATTCGACTGAAATTTTATGTGATTTTGGTTTCCCTTAGTTCAGAACTTTCCCAACTGTCACCACACTTCAGTGTGTCGCAAATAATCTCTAGGTATGTTGCAAAATTAAGGATTTTTTTGTATATCCTTCAAAGGATACTTCTACCACGTCAGTTGAACTGCTGGCATGACATTTATATACTTAGCTTAGCTGGAAAAAATGATTTTTACAGTGTCTTGCCAATGCAAGGACTTTGGAAAGCTCTGCGCTAGACGATTGAAACTCGTTAGTTTGTTGATACCTACATTTTATTGACTATATTCATTTCAATTGTAAGCTCAATTTTTTTTTCAAGAATGTGAAAGTTATGTATTGATCATGTTCATGTAATTTTTCAGTGTGGATGCTACAGATGAGTCTGGTCGCCTGGGTCGCCTTATCAATCATAGCCGCAACGGCAACTGTCACACCAAACTCATTGGTATCAAGGGCCGTCCGTATCTGATCTTGGTTGCCTCTCGTGACATCGAAGATGGAGAAGAGTTGCTCTACGACTATGGGGACCGCAGAAAATCGTCCATTGCAGCCCATCCCTGGTTGCGTGAATGAAAAACCCCAAATTCTTCACTTTTCCTCCCTTTGCTTTTATCTTTGGTGAGATTGGAGGCTAGGGAATCAGCAGCACTATCATTGCGTTTCATGTCTATCATAAGTGGGGAATGGCAATGAGTTATCTCCCTTTGTCTCCTTCTCGTCCATAAGAAACGTTAACACTAATTTGCTGCCTATTCATGTTCAACAATCTGGAGTTGTGAAGATGTCTTCTTCATCTTGTCTTGTTACCCTGTTTTAAGGGTTTGCCTGTTGGTCACTTGTCTGAATTGTCATTGTGACGATGGGACTGAATGCAAAAAAAGTTGTCTGTGAATGCAGACCCTAAAATATTTTACACTTGTACATGATGTAGCCCTTCATTGTACAATGTATAAAATATGGTAGGAATGCTTTGTAGTATATTTCTTCACATCCACATTTATTTGACCGAGGCAGCTATTTCTCATGCATTATCATAACCCTTCACTTTCCTCTTCTCGTGTCATCCTTATTCATCTTCATCACACAGTCTATCTTCATCTTATCATCACCTCTACTGATGCTGGTTGCAGTTAGCTTCGATGCCCCCCCTCACACACATTTCATTGACTGCTGATCGGGTGGGTATCCAAAGAAACGGTTGGGAGAAGAAACATATTTATTTCTGTATTAGAACGGACTTTTCTCCTTTTACTCCGGGCCAGTTGTTGTTGGGGCTTTTTTTTTTTTTCCCCCTCCAAATAAATAATTGGAAATTACTCCCCTCCCTCTCCCTAATAAAATCCTTCTTTGTAGGGTATAAACTTGTCTGACTTTTATTTTGATTTTATTTTTAACCCGTGAACTGTGAATGACTGAAATTGCAATAACTATTACTCTTCGCCACTTTCCATAGTAAATGGGTTAATTCACTTGAAGTTTTTTTGTATATAGTCTAACTAAAAACATACTAAGGTAATCTCCCTTGACATATGTAGGATTAAATTACATAGGGGAGGGGAGATTTTTATTTAAAAAAAGAAATTTTTTCATTTTTCTTTTCCACTATCTTAACCAGGTTTCGATGCTCAAATACATTTTTGTAAATACGATTTTAAGCTTGTATTATTTCCTTGTTAGCTTTTTAAAATCATTGTCTTCTACAATAAAAGAATTTTTAGGCAAAGGTATTTGGATGGATACTTTGCTCACATTGTCTGGCTCTATCTAAGTAACCCCCACCCCAATTCAAAGGTTTTTAGAGTGACAGTATTATTTGAATTGATTGATGGTCAATTTCAGTAGAATTGCTTTCAATTTTTCTCCACAAATTTGAATATCTGCTTCATAAAAAAAACAAAAAAGCGACTTGCAGACATATGGATTTTTTTGATATTGTGAGTACTTTGATTTTTACTTTGTCAAATTTGCAATATAGTAGCAGACCATTTATTTGGCAAGCTTGGGACCAGAGGTAACCCGGATTTTTGGACCAAGATGCCTTAAATGTATATCAGAGTACTAATACTGAATGAATTAGGCTTCTTGTCTAATTTTGTTTTAATCTTATGCAGATAAAGCATCTTATATATATATATATATATATATCTGTCCTACTGAATTAATTTGATTTTTAAAGGAATCTCTTTTCATTTTTGATTACTAAACGTGGAATTGTACATTTAACATATTAACAATTCTTTTGGGTTTTTTGTTCAGATAGAATTCCCTGGTTTGGTCCCGAATGAATTTGATCTCTAATTGCCTAAGACACATACAAGCTTAACCCCTAACTGGTTGCCTTTATCAGATATCTTTTACGTTTTAATACTCTTGCATTTAGTTGAAAGGTAAGGTGCGTACGTCTCTCAAGAAACAAATTCCTTGGGAGCATATATGGCCATGACACAGTCCCGGTTTCCTTTGCATGTGTCAACTGAGTAATCTTTGCATGTTTCAAGTCTGGTTGAGATCTCAATTCTTAAGTGTTTACGGCCAGTCCCTTGGTAGAATGAATTTCCACTGAGGGAATGTCTCCACTCTAATCACACAACTTAGTGTACTCGATTAGCCTCTGATTTCACTGGGGAAATTTGTCCTAATAAAGACTTTTTTCCCACTAAAGTGGTAACCATTAAACCATCCAAGCATACTATTGGCAAATTAGCTATGAATGAAAAATCTCCATCCTCAACAGCCAGAGATATCTGCTTATAATAACCAACTACTTGAACTTTTTTTTCTCATGGTGATCAACTAAACGGTATTGCCAGCACTTGAAACTCATGCCAATAGCAATTGAGATCTGGCTCTACATCTAGTCAATGCCCTCATACTGGCTATGGCATCAGCCATCCTAGCCCGGACTTCCTTGTCTCGGCAGGTGAGGTGTGAAATACTTATGTCCATGCCGGTAACTATTTCGCCTCTCCACATGACAAGTTTGTTTTCACTCTGCAATGTCCTGCTTCCTGTAAGTGACTTTCCTTTATCAATTTCTTAGTTTTGAAATTTGTAATGTTGTTAAGGGTTTCCTTTTTTTTTTTTTTTTTTTTTTTTTTTTTTTTTTTTTTTTTTAGTTATTTCTGGGTTCTGTGGTATCTACTTACCATCTCTGTATACACTGTGATTAATTGACTGCTTACCATTGTTGACATTCGACAGATATATTAGTCAGCGCTCAAGGCATCGCAGTGTCTACTTTGAAGCTGTTTGGATCAGTGGTTCTCGAGGAATCTAATTTTATATCTAAATTTGGATGATTGTAAATGTTTTATTTATTTTCATATTTAAATTGGCAACACTGAAGAGAAGTAACTGGAATACTTCGGAGCCATAGTCTTGTATGATTGACGGGGAAACTTAATTTTAGTTGTTTCAATGCGGTTTTCCAGTACTTGTTAGGTGCTGAGTGGAAAAAATGTCAAATCTGTGACAACACAACTTGCTTAGTGAGGGGTTCTGTTCTTGACAAGCCCTCTTGTTACTAAACAGGATTTCTGTCCTGAAATGAGTAAGCTTTTTTTTTTTCTTCTTTTTTTCTATTCCCCCAGCCCCTTGCGGGCTAACTGTGACCAGTCATATACTTGTAAAATAGTAAGTTGAATATTATAAAATATCTAATATTTTATGGTTTGTTTAATTATTTTTTCTTACAATTTTTTATTTAATTTATTTATTTTTTTTTTTGTTTTAACCATAAAGTTGGTTTGAGTTTTTGCCAGATTTCACCTCTTGTCCACCTTACTAATGATCATAGATGATCGTAACTTCCCCTAATTTTACACATGAATTTCAGTATTTTTGATTGGTTAGTGTCTTTTTCTATCATTTGCATTATCACAATGTTTTTATTGAAAAAAAAAACAAAACAAAACAAAAACAAACAAAACTATTCAAGTGAAAATTTTTATTGAACCAAATTTGAATGCAACAAAAATGTCTACAGAAATTTCTATATGCTTTATCTGGTTTGCTGAGAAATATGAAAAGATGGGTTTGTGTATTGATTGTGGCATTGTCCATGAATTTGTAGAATGATTGGGATGAATAAATTTTTTTTTTTTTTTTAGTTATAACTGTTACCATAAAAACAACTGATTCACCAAAGCTTTACTTGATTTTCTTATTTCTAGTTTTTAATAATCTTTACAAGAGTTTGACTGCCTACTGCCAAGTATGTGTGTGTGTATATATATATATATATATATATATATATATATAATTTTTTTTTTTTTTTTTTTTTTTTTTTTTTTCCTCCTACATAACTTCTGTGCTGGATCTATCTTGTTAAAAGAAAATTGATGAAAATAGTCTTCATTGCAATTTTTAAAATAATTTATTTTCATACACATCAACTAATGAGAACAACAGAATATCTAAATGAATGTAATGTGTATTTTAAATATATCTAAGATATAAAAGAATTGCACTATTGTAAGATGAGATATCTTGCCCACGGTGCTTGTTGCAGTGAATAGGTGAAAGCCTGAAGGGAGATAATCCGAGCTTCATTGCGAACTGTTACCAGACCCAGGAATGAGAATAGCGTTGAATTCGGAAATCAAATCACAGATTCAATATCAGCCTCTTGAGAATGGGGCCCACCTCAAGAGGCTGGTATTTAACCTGTGCCTGCCGACTGGCTTGATTTCTGAAACCTGGCAACCCAGGGTAAAAGCTTAGTAAGCTATAAAAAGCCACTTTGTAGTTCACTAGTTTGAAATATCCAGAAAAAAATAGCTTCACAGAAGATAGGTTAACATTAAGTACTAAACCATCTCTCCATTAGTTTTCATCTAAGAAAAAAACAAAACAAAACAAAAACTGAATGATCTCTTTTTAGATTAGTAGTGAGTTTAATTTTTATGCAATATTTTACTGTAAGGTAATTGGTTTTATTACTCTTTGAAATACAATTATACTTCAAGTAGTGGGAGTTGTGATATATGGTTAAAATATCGCTGTACTGATTAATATAACTAAGCAGACATGAACTAAGCAGACATGGAATATTAAATTTTGAGAAAACCTTGAACAGTTCAGAAAAGTTTGGAATAACTAACCTGTACTATTCAAGGTATGTCATTCATTATTTTTTATTTATTCATTTTTTTTAATTTTTTTTCCCACCCAACTTTTTATCTGTCGGTTGCAGTTCTAATGTAATGAAAGAATTGAATTGTCATTACTAACAACTTCAATAACAAAAAAATATTTGATTGTAGTGGCAGGGCGAAAATTGAACAACACTTACAACTGAAAAACCGAAGGGGGAGGGTTGCAGTATAAGTGCTCTGATGTGTAAACTCATAAAAAAGATGAACCTACCATTAAAGAAAAAAAAAGAAAAAAAAGTGAACTTGAATTATATTAGCTAGTCCTAATCAGATTTGTCTTATCTGACTTTACTGCCGTGGTATTTTCTACCTCAAATAATAGCATTTGCATCAAGTCTCAATTATTTTGTTCATCTATCTATATAAAGACCAGCCAATTTCTCTATTGCTTTCTTGGTCTATAACAATGTACTCTTCCACTTGAAGGTAACAATTTTGTTGATAAAAATATCTTCTACTCACCATTTGAAACAATGGACTCATCAACTTGATTCAGTTCCGGCACTTTTTAATCTAACCTCAGATGAAATTGATAATATGTAAACAATTATTTACTGTTTACAGCTTTGAAGTGGTAAATGAGAGCATTGGGTGAAGCCATTCTAATTCCCCAGAAACCTGGGAAAACTTTTACGAAATGCATTACATTACATTACCTCAATTAAGTATCTAAAATAACAAAAAACTTCTCATAGAAATTGAAATTATCCATAATTTTTTTTCATGGGTAATAGAATGGGTCCTTAATGCTTGAGCGAAAAGCGGTTATCTATATTCTAAGTCATATGTCCAACTCTCGGTTGATTTTATCGCAATTAGTTAGATAAGAGATAGTGATGTCCTTGTGTTCCTGATTTCTCTATATATTTTATTTTTATTTTTTTAAAAACTGACTTCTGTTCTGAAAAATATTGTTATCTTCAAGCATATACTTTCTTTTCAATGAAAATTTCTTTGCTAGTAAACAGTTGATATGATGGTAGAACTATTAAACAATGAAATAAAAACGTGAGAATTCAAAGAAGGCACATATTCATCTGTGATTTTAAGGTATTCTGAAAATTTTATTTGATTATTAATTTCAGTAGTGTTTCCATAGTCGAATGGTCTTGTGCATTCTGCTAGTCATCAGTGAACTTTGTTGGTAGCAGATTAGCATTTTCTTGCTGATACTAGTAGTGGATTTAACCATTAAGCTAAGTAGGCTTTTTTTTTTTTTTTTGTCAAACTCTGACTGTTGAGTTTTGACATTATTTTTGGAGTTACGTCATGCATGAATAACAGTGACGTATACAAAAACTGATGACGAATTCATTCAGACTTCCTAAGTCTGACTCTGGTTGACTTGTTCTACTGAAGTTAGCAAATCTTATTGAAAGGAACTATTAATAAAGGAGTTGTAATGAGACGTGTAGCTTTGGGATAATATTTTATCGAGAAATGAATTCTGTTTTGTTTACTTTTTAGATTTCAATGAAGCGAGGGAGTTAGGTCTCTGCACCATATTATAACTAGGTTGTTTGTGTCAACTCTATAATATCTTAGTTTTTATTCATTTAAAAAAATTTGACATTTTTGTTGCAAAGGAAAAGATATACATTTATTATCATGCTCTTAAAGATGTCACAAACAATTGTGCAATGTTATAATTGTTTGCTTGAAAAGATTAGTTAGTGCATATTCGTGCTAAAAAAGTCATCAGCCGAAAAATTTCTGTTTTACAACTTTTATTTGGGATTTATGAATCTGGCATTGTTGTTATGTTTTCTATTAATTTTCTATTTGTCCTTAATGCTATTACACTGCTATCAGCCCTATAAGGGAAGTAACTCTTACAAAAATACCTCCAATTTGAATGAAAGCAGGTAACTTTCTGTTTTGAGTTATGGATGACTGGGATTTCATCTTGCGTTTGTTGCTGTTCCTTACCCTGGAAAAAGGGAATAAATAGATCAGTGCCTGAACAAAGACTTTTTGTATTAAAGAAAATTTGTAGAAAATTATAGAAAATAACTTTTCTGCAGTGTTCGTTCGCATTTGTACTCATGCAGTCACGACTCGAATTAGAATGCTTGCAAATTTGAAAATTCAATATTTTTGTATAGTGTTCCAAATTGAATGGAATATTGATTATAAAACTGGTGTGGATATGCAGTTTTACACATTTTTAATAATTTTACCCCCCCCCCATCATGTTTTTTTTTTTTTTTTTTTTCTTTTTTGTTTCCCCCCTTACTATTTTTGTAAAGTTTACTTGTGCAGTTCCCATCAACTACCGTATTTCTCCATGTATAATCCACATTTTTTCCTGAAAATTTTGAGCAAAAACAAGGTGCATATCATTTACAGAAGCTGAATTGATATGCATTTATTAGTATACAAGAGATAATGCCTCCTCCTCCTTCCACTTTTTATTTTTTTTATTTCTAAAATTGAAGCTCAATCTGGGGGTGCAGATTATACATGTGGAATACGGTATTTGTTGCCTGGGGACTAAGTATTAATAAACTATATCCTTATCACTGTATGCTCCATGATTCGGAAGGATTGGGGGGGGTAACTTTTTTGGTCAGAAAACTCTGCTAATTAGCCAAATCAGTAAGGGATTTAAAAGAAACAAATTTGGTTAAGCAAATGATTTTACCAGGCTTAGTTGCTAGCGAAGACACTCAAGAATGCATTAGAGCTTGAGGGCTCAAGCAGACCTAGAATCATGCTTTTCCCGAGGGCATTAGTGTGTAGTGAATGCTAACTGTCCCAGCCAAAGCTTGGGCCTCTTGCACCAACTTTCCAACCTTAATGAAGTATGAACACATGACAAACATGAATGCTGAGTAGATTAACAACTTTTGATACCTTGATTTTTAGGTAGAGATTTTTGAGGGTGACTTTCATCAGTTGAAGTCCATTCAACTGCAATTGCTAGTTGCAGGAGGTTGGTATTGAATCTCCATCTCCAGACTCTCTATTTCCTTATTCAAATGCTAGGTCAAGTCTCTGAGATAGAGCTTGGATTATGTCCCCTTCTTTCCAAATTTGACAACCTTAATGAAGTTGTCTAGTTTCCTCTGGTGAAAGAGACCTTACAACATAGTGGGATGAGATTCATGTCATTCTTGAGAAACAGACTCATCTCTCTCTCTCTCTCTCTCTCTCTCTCTCTTTGTCTCTCTTTGTCTCTGTCTGTCTGTCTCTCTCTCTCTCTCCGTGTGAGCAAATGAATGTATGGTTGATAGTATTCATAAATTCTGGCTACTTTGAACAGAAGAGCTATGCATTGATAATTCCCATTCCCTTGTTGAATTGAAAATATTTTGCATGCATTACTGACCCCCAACAATGCTGGACATGAGAGGATCTGAACAATATTTCATCCACAAATTTGTAACCGTAGAAATGCATTCAGAAGAGGAAGGTGAAGTCTCTAATTTCCGGAAAACTTTTTAAACAAATGTCTGTCTTTGTTCATACAATCTGCGTCAATTCGCTGGAATGTTTGTAAAATTTGCTGTTTGAAACATGAATAAAATGAAGGCCTTTGAATCTCTAAATGCTTTATATATCTTTTATCAGGCTTGTGAAGTATTTGAAATCCTGTTATAATCTAGGTTTTAGGGCTTCTGGAAATGTTTGAGTTATTGCCCCAACTCCTCTTCTTGTCTCGGAAGACAATGGTGTGTTTGCCAAGGATTAATGCTGTAACTTACCTGTCTGATTCTCAAGCGGCAATTTCTGCAAGTGTAGTCTGCGTCTGGCTCTCTAGCAGCCGTCCCTGCCCTTTGCCGTCAGCGTTCACCTCACTCCTCCCACGAGTTCTCTTACTAGTCCGAAAGCCTTCATCTGCTGCAGTCGGTAGCTATAAGCCCCGAAGCCTGCTGGGTTTTAATGTTGCCTAACTTCATGTCTCATTTACAAACGTTTCCGTAGCGAATAACAGGCTTCCCTGCGGGTCTTTAGCCAGTTGCGAGCTTGCTGTGAAACCTGTCCATGGTTATACAACCGTCCTGCGTGCAGCTGACATGACTTCACCAGTGCTTCATTATTGCATGGATGGTAAACCTGGCTGAGGACGGAATCCCATCTTTGACACCATAAAAATTTGGCTGTGCGAAAATCATTAAGTTAGCACGGGAGTGCTCAAATGGTTTCGGCAATTTGAACATTGTAGCATGAGCGGGTTCTTTTTTCAGAAAAAAATTAATCACTTTTTGACAGTCAAACGAGTGCAGAAATGCTTTTTGAATGGGCAACACTGAGTTTGTCTTGGCAATTTCTTTTTCTGTTAACACTCTTGTTATTTGAGGGTTTACAGGGTCTGTGCATCACAGCCATGAAGCCGTGTGCCCAGCCGAAGATTGTCAGGACATTTTTTCTCCCCCTCTCACATGAGTGAATAATAGTCTCCTAAATTCTCAATTTCTATCTCGTTTACCATAACTTGCAAAGAATCATCATTGTTCATCTATCTTCCCCTTTGCCCTTCACTTCCAAACTGCCTTATTCATTCAACCTTTGTCATTGAGATAGAGTCCCTACACTTGAAAGAGGGAAAGTGCCATGCACGTAAGGAGAGACTATTATAAACAGCAGGAACGTCCGGAATAAGTCGATGCTTTGTCAATAAACATGCATACAAGCCATCGGAAAATTTTATATAGTATGGAATAAAATTATTTGATATTATACGGAATGATATGATACAGAAGACATGTACACACAGTGGATTTGAAACTTCATACTTGAGTTTTGTTCAGTGTCCAAAATTATCCCGTTTGTTGTGTACAAGTAAAGAATATCAAAGAAGAAAACTATCCTAAGTAAAATAACACTATGATGATCTGTTGTATTTACCCTTTTTTAAAAAGGGACCCTGAAAAGTTTTCATTATTAGATTGCATATCAGCTTAGTTGTATCTAATACATCTGGATACAAAACCAAGATTGCTAGAGCTTGTAATGAATTAGGGTCTCTCGGGCATCTATGGAAATGCAATTTATCCGAAATCCTCTTTGCCCACCCCACCCCCGCCCTATTGTCAACTTTGCACTGACGTGACCTCATTTTTGGACAATTATTTTAATGCAAACCATTGTCATCCCAAAAAGCTAAATGTTTTAAACAGGAAATTTTTATCCACGTGCCGAAAGTTGTTTGCTTTAACCCCACCTTTTTTTTTTTTCCAAGATTTATAAATTGCAACAGAAGAACCATACGAAAAAAATTTTAAAACTCAGATTCCAAACCTGATATGATTTTCAAAAAAGGCTGTTAAAAAACAATTTTCATTTTCAATTTCTAGCGGTGAAGAGATAAACAAATGGATGTAATTGTCACTATCTTATTTCATTCAACATGTGACCAGTTTGTGCCTGTTTGTAAAATATTTTAGTAATAAAAGTTGGGAGAGAATTCATTTACAACTTCATTCCTGCCCTTTATCTATCAGATTTTAACCTTTCTTCGGATTATATTTATTTTTGACCTCCCACACTCCTCCTAGATCTCCCTGTGTGTGTGTGTGTGTGTGTGTGTGTCCCCCTCACTCTTGAGTCTTCAGTCAATGCAAGGAAACTGATATTTCAAATACTTATGAAATGAAATAATAATTTTTTAAGAGAAGTCCTCATTATCACCTGATGTATGTATGGTTGATATTGAACCTCTCGACTATTTCAACTGCTGTGCCCAAGATTTGGATTCAATTTTTTTTTTTTTTTTTTTTTTTTTCCTGTAAGTGATCTGATCACAACAGCATTTTAATGTTAGAAATATGCATTATTTCTGAACGACCATCATTTTCTTAATTTTTTTTTTTTTACTTTCAAGTCGTTATCAAAATGATTTTGAAAAATTTGAGATGTGGAAGATTCTAAATCTTACTATTGTAATTGTCATATCCCCCCCCCCCGACTGATCTTGCTTAAAGGCAGAATTTACTTAGACAAATCATAAGAGAAAACCAGATCCCCCATCCGTCAAACTGAAACTAAAATTTTCTCAAAAGAGGTATGTTTGATACAAATTACTATACAACCTTGTAAAACAAATCAACTTTTTTATCACGGGCTTCATAGATGAGGGTGAGATATAACCCTGGAAGTCTGTTGCCCACCCCCTTTTCTTCCTCTTTTTCCTTCAAATGGAAATTAGAATAAAAAGAAAACAAAAAACATACATATTAGTCACCGGTCTTGTTGCTTCTAGACAAGCACACTGGTTTGTGTTCTTTAGGCATAATATACTTATTTAAGAGCAACACTTTGAACATTGTTCAAAATAGATGAAGCAAAACAATTTTAGTAATAACATAGCATTTATTGCCTCTACAAGTATCTACCTTCAGTTAGAAGAATATAAAACGACTTCATGTATTTATTTTTGTGTTGAAACTACCCCAACTTCTCTTCTTTTGTTATAAGTTGGATCTCTTAGGAATTGTTTTTTTTTTCTTTTCTCTTTCCTTCTCCAATCCATGGAACCAATTTCCTTTTTTGAAATGAAATAAAACATTCTTCAACGATTTTGTATGCTCGTTTTATTTTGAGTTATTTTCAGTTTGGGTTGAGATAGGCTGACAAAAGTTCACCTGTTTAATCAGGTATTAAGATTTATGACTGGGCATGTGGTCGACCTTGGAAGAAGAACATAAATCATACATTCCTCACTACAATAGCTGAAACTAATGAAAAAAAAAATGTTGATAAAATTTAAAGTCTAAGACAAACCCTCTGATCGATGCTTTTCATTTCATTTCATTTCAGAGTAAGCTGCTTAACGTGGCTACGATCATTCGAGTATTTTTCTAAACAAAATGTCTTTGTTGAACAAAAGGAAGTTTGATGAGACGGCAAATGTGGTTCACAAATTATATAAAAAAAAAACAAACTATTTAAATCTATTATCCCCTGCTTGTGAAAGCTGATGCCATAATTTTATATCTATCGATAATTGATTGAAAAAAAGAATAAATAGCATCACTCGACCGGGAACGATTAATCAAAGAAAAGAGAATAAATGATGTCAGTCAACCAAGGACAGATAAAGTCAATTATAGAGATGTCGAACACATCTAACAACAAAACAATAGCAACATCAGTGTAATATATTATTCAATTATTTAATTGGTCATGATAGTGTGAATTGTTATGAAAATGGATTTCATATCAGGACTTGTCTAAGTTTTGTTCAGTCAAAATGATGCAAAATCAACGATATACCAGTGTTGAAAAAATATTTTGTTTTGTTTTCCAAGATTGTGGGTCAGGATTGGATGAAGGATTTCGAGTGGTTTGTCTCCGACTGAGATGTATTCTTCATTCATCAAATTGTGGTAAACAATATCCCGAAATATAAGTCGACAGAATTACCTACCCTCTACCGGTACTTTATATGAGCTGATTTTTATTCAGTTTTTAGTTGGTGTATGGCATTGGCAGAAATGTGTGCTTCCACAAGAGACCATTCTCAACAGAATCACTTGGAAATCTTCAATATGATCACAAAATATGATTCTAAATAAAACAAAGCATATCTTTATGACTAGCCTAGTAGCCATGAAAATTACAGGATTATTTACATATGGATCAACACTTCTGACTAGGTTCAAGGTGTCACTCCCCAAACCTCTGACTAATATTAGAGTGCAGTGTCTATGCACTTCTTGAAAAGTGTTACACACTATACATACACACACATATTTATATATATATATTTATATAGATATATATTTATATAGATATATATATATTTGCATTTATCTATATATATTTACATTCATATATATATATATATATATATATATACATTTATATATATATATTTGCATTTATATATATATAGATAGATATATTTACATTTATATACATATATATACTTACATTTATATATATATATATACATATATATATATATATATGTACGATTAGATATATACATATATATATGTATATATATATATATATTTATTTACATTTATATGTATATATATATTCAGTAATACATATACATACATATTCAGTTATATATATGTATATATTCTTACATTTACATATACATAAATTTATATTTATATATTCATATATATTTATATTTATTTTTATATATATATTTATATATGTATATTTTTTAACATTTATATATAAATGCTCTTCCATAGAGCACTCTGGTGGATGAGGGATTTCTATGTAAATAAATATATTGCTTCAATCCAGCCTTACTGACTGTACGTTTCCGTAGTCCAGTGGTGAGATATCAGCCTTTGGGTCTGAGGTTGCAGTTCTGGATGGTATAATGGAAAGTCTATAGATGTAATACATCGAAACAGCTGTCTGTGGATGTCACTATTAATATATATATATATATGAGAGGATACAGCACCACACAAAAAAGTATTCTGAGCCTGTCTGTCATGTGGAATGGTTTTGGATAGACTCATTTGTTCCACGTTGCCTTTTTGTTGTTTGCAAGCACATTAGTCGATTTTAAGAAGGATGATTAAAAAACCCGTAAGTGTGTGCGAAGTTCAACTTGTAAAAACGGCAGCTAAAACTTTTGAAATGTTTCAAAAAGATTGTAGGGGGGAAAGTTTGGATAAAAACAAGTGTACGGTAGGTATTCGCGTTTCAAACGGGTGAAACGTAACTTGAAGACCAATGAAAGCCTCCATGATTGAAATCTTGGAGAAGTTCACATTGCAAGCAATGAGGTTTGTCGTCAGACCATTAATGTAGATATCTGGGATGACTGGTTTGTTTTGGTGTTCGTGCATAATGTTTTATCTGGCCTTTCTAAAGAGTTGCCGGACTTCGTCCTTGAAGTTCTGATTTCTGTAACCGTAAATGACCGGATTTAGACACGTATTAAGGTAGAAGGTGTGTCTAGCCAACCAGTAAAAAATGGCGGCAATCGTTCCCATAGTTTGTTCGGCTTTTATGGCTGCATTCACCATCATGGCCGATACACACGGAATATACGTCACAACAAACGCCACAGTTATCATCATCATCGTCACAGTGGTACGGTTCAATCTTTTCATATTATCCTCAGTTCGTTTGAGGCTTCGGGGTTGCACCTCTTGTTTAACAAATTCTTTGCGTGCCAATGGACGTTTATCGTCATCGGGCGAGGTCCCTGAAGAGATACCAGAAGAGGAAGATGGTTGAACTGAGCTCACCGACGGTGAATTTTTCTCTGTGACTATTTCATCAGATGTGTCATTACAGGCCGTTGCACTGTTTTCACTGGTGGCACTGGTCGAACTGGCCTTCAGTTGAATAACTGCATTGGTGAGTCTTCGACGGAGATTTGCTCCTGTTGATGGGGGAGGTGGTGCTATCTTTTTGTTTTTGTTTACGTTCTTTTTCATAGTGTGTAACACGATCGAGTACAATGTAACCAGCGTAAAGATGGTAAATATGGTGAAAAGCAGGTAAAAAGCGAAGAATACCATTTGATAATGATTGTTTTTTTCTGTTATCTTGGCAGAGCAAGAATGGCTAAACACATTCGGATACATCGTGGGCTTTATTACACTCCCGTAATAGAGAGTTACAATACCACCATGTATTGCACTAACCAGAAATATGGACATTGCTATTATTTTAGCAATCTTCATGGAGATTTGAGTCTTGAAAGGACAGCACATATTTCTATATCGGTCAACAGCAATTGCTAGGAGAAATAGACAGTTGCAGGATCCAGAGAAGACTGACAAGACCATGTGGTTCCTACAAAAGCTGTCCCACATGGTCATCAGTGGAACAACATTTTGAACAATCCTTCCGGGGGTTATAATAACATCGGTGATCAAATCAACTATAGCCAGCATGACAACAAAGAAGTATGTTGGTGTCATCTTCAATCGGAAGCTGTAGACATAACAGGTGAGAGAATTGCCAACAACCCCAACCAACATTGTGATGATAACCAAAATGGTTGATGGGATCATAATTATGGCTTGTTCTCTGTTTAGATGAGCAAGAATTTCCGAAATTTCCGTCTCGTTTCCTTCAGTTTCATTCATCTTGAGCGTTTTGAGAAAAGTCTCTGAAACGAGAGAAAGGAAACAAAAAAGTGTCATGATTATGATATGATATGGAGCTGAAACATCTAACCTAACGGGCCTACAAATAAGAAGTATGCAACGTGTGCATGAGAGAATCATGCTCAACCTTACATGAAGAGATCACAAGACAGCACAACATATCAGGAAGAAAACGGGTGTCCGTGACACCATAGAGATTATTAAAAAAATCAAATGGCAATTGGAAGGACATGTTTCAAAAATGAAAGACAACCAATGGACATCACGTCTCACAACATGGATCCCTAGAGATCACATATGAAACTGAGGCTGACAGAACATAGAAAAGAGAGATAGACTCGACAGATTCAGGAAATACTGGCCTCAAGACCCCCATGATAGAGAAAAAGATGATGAGAAAGGAATAGAGATAAGAACAAAGGGGAACCGTTCTTGTTCACCGTACGTGAAAATCATGATTTCAAATCCTGATTATCAAAAGAGGTTGTCTAGACCTCTTCAAAGCCCGATTAAGACAGCCAACCTACTAAGAATAACCTTAAATATAACAGAGGTGTTCTACAAATACACACACACACACACACACACACACACGTACATATATATATATATATATATATATATATATATATATATATATATATATATATATAAACACACACGCACACACAAATACATATATAAACGCATACTTATAGGTAAAAATATACATATATGTGTATGTATATTTGTATATATACCTGTGTATATATATATATATATATATATATACATATATATATATATATATATATATATATATACGTGTATACTTACGTATGTATATATATTCATATATATGTTGATATCTGTGTATTTATGTACATATGTATATATGTGTATCTATAAGAATGTATGTATGATAAAGTATATATATGTTTATACTTGTATATATATACATATATGTATGTATCAAATTGTTTTCCCGTCTATCTCTCTCTGCATGTGTATATGTTTGTGTATATCTCTCTATATGTGTATATATATTTGTATATCTCTCTATATATGTATTTCAATATTTGTATATATATGTATATATATGTATATATCTATACATCTATATATATGTGTATATCTATGTGTATATATGTGCATATATGTATGCATACATCTACGTATATGTTTGTACATATGTATATATAAATATGCATATATAAATGTATTTGTGTATGTATGCACATACATTTTTATACATATATAAGTCTATATAGGTATATATAGATGTATACATATGTGTGTATATATGTATATATATATGTATAAGTGCATATATATGTACATATATATTTGTAAATATATATTTGTATATATGTGTATATATCAATCTATATGTTAATGTGTATATTCATATGTGCATATATGTTTGTATATATGTATATATAGGTCTTTATATATGTATATATATGTCTATACGTATATGTATATATATTCATGTATATGTGTATATGCATGTATATTAGTATATTTATATATGTATGTTTGTATATATAGACGTACATGGATGAAAATATATAAGAACCTATGTACCCATAGAAAATTTCATGGGTCTATGTCGAATAGTTTTGGTGGTAGGCGAGTATATACAGATTGATAAACAAACTTCTAGTTTATTATGATATATAACTCATGAAGTTTTACAATAACAAATTGTTCCTTATTCGTTAGTGGTTGATTTATGCACTCTGAAAGGCTGGCAACATAAAACAAAAACATAGTGATGCTTCGACAAGCATTGCAAGCCAGAAGTGGATCGTAATTGTTCAAATAAAATGAAAAAAAATTATAAAAACAGCCAGATGGAATATCGCCACCGATGTCCCCACTTCACGATGACAACGAAAAAAAAAAACACAAAAAATCATAAACACAAAATCCCCCGGGCCCCATAAAACCACAATAACAACAAAAATCAAGTAATCATAAAAAAAAAATCAGTAAAAGATAATCAAGTAATTAGTTTAGTATTTTGGTAGTTGAACTGACCTTATTGTTCCAGATAGCTAAAGTTTAACTCCCTTTTCACGCTTTCTCCTTTTTCTAGGCAAGAATCGCCTTAGAGCTTTTTTAACACTCAAGTTTCCAAGTGAATGTCCTGAGATAGGGTAGCACATACTGTTATATATCACAAGTGGGGGAAAGCCAAACAAAACACTTCCTTTGTGTTGAGTCACACAATAATTGTTTAAACTGACTGATTCATTAATATCAATTACATATAATTCGGGGAAACTCATCTGAAGTGCCATTTTCACAAAATGTCGCTTGTGCTAAAAATTCAGGATTTAAATCGAACGCATTTCAAATTTACCACTCTGAGAGTCTTATGAAAAACACTTAAGTATCTTGCCACTCTAATATGTACTATCAAGCTTCAATGAGAGATGTAAAGATCGTATTTTTACTGTATTTAATGACCATCAAAACAGCAGATGTTTTGATCCAAGATTCATATTTTAATGAAATGCTTTGAATGGCAAACTATTTACTTATGAACACATGCCATACATCGTACGCATGAGGTTTACAACAGGTAACATCCCTGCAGTGTAGAAACTATCAATGATACAGTATTCCAATATTGGTGGGAAAAGTGTAGTTGCAGTTCACTACCATGGCTTTATTCTAGATTCTAATGGTAGTCACATATTCCCGGCCTCAAGAACTGTTTATCTGAATGAGAAGAAGGAAGGCTTGGTCATTCCAACTAACATTGTTTCAAAATGGAAATCAAAGTTGTCGAGAACTGTGAAAAATATCCAGGAACAGAGGATAGTGGTAGTGTTGATGCCACGACCAATTATCTCACCTTCGCCAGTCCCAATCGAACACCCTTCAACAGCCGCTTCCGCTGAATAAAGATCAGAGGATAAAGCTCTGGTGCCCTGGTCGGAACATCACCAGGAATTGGCGTCGTGGTGCCAAAAACAAAATGAAAGAAGAAAAACACAGAAGCTTAAACAAATAACCAATGCATTTGGTGATCGATTACGTGTTTATTTATTTCACCTCATGCAAGGAAGTTGGAATAGGTATATGAATTCCATTGTATCTTGATGTTCACACAATATCTCTAAAGGTTTTCAACGAATTTCAATGAGATTTTGTAGAAGAATCGGCCATAGGCCAAAATTTGTCGAGCTTTGACGCTGATCTTCAATTCGAAAGAAGTTTGTCTCTATAAATGAAAACATTTCAATTTTGGAAAGAAAATAATAAAAGAAACACAAAAACATTAAACATTGGTCGATTTCACATGAAGGTTTTTTTAATTTGTATTTTTTACTTCTGCCAACAAAGTTGGAAGAGATATATGTATTCAATGATTCCTGTGTTTTGTTTGTTTACACAACATCTTCGAAAGTTCTCGATCAATTTCAATTCAAAGAAGGAATCATCATTAGTTTATATGGGTATTTTTTTAAAAACATTCCCACACCCTAAAATGATGAGGGATGTTATGTTAGTCTTATAATCATCAGCAAATCAAACAATACAAAAAAAAAAACAAAAAAAAACTCCTCACACCATAGCAACAGCCACAAGACTCTTCCCGAATCCTCCAAACAGGAATCTAAAAAACACAGGCTTATAATTACAGTATATCATCATTATTTGTTGCTAGAGCTTGTGATGAATTATGCTCTCTCAGACATATATGGAAGTGTAGTTTATCCAAAATCCTCTTTGTCCACCCCACCCCCACCCTATTGTCAACTTTGCTCTGACGTGACCTCATTTTTGGACAATTATATTAAAGCAGATCTTTATCATCCAAAAAAACGTTTTAAACAGGATATTTTATGCACATGCCGATAGTTGTTTGCTTCAACCCAACTTTTTTCCAGATTCCTAAATGGCAGCAGAAGAACCATATTGAAAGAAAATTTTAAACTCAATCAGATCCCAAACCTGATATGATTTTCAAAAAAGGCTGTTTAAAAACAATTTTTATTTGCAATTTCTAGCGGTGAAGAGATAAACAAGTGGATGTCATTGTCACTATCTTATTTCATTCAAAATGTGACCAGTTTTTGCCAGTTAGTAAAATATTTTAGTAATAAAAGTTGGGCGAGAATTCAAAGTTACAACTTCATTCCTGCACTTTATCTATCAGATGTTGACCTTTCTTCGGAATATATTTATTTTGAAGAATTAAGAAATTACTATACAGCCTTGTAGAACAAATCAAGCTTTTTGCCACAGGCTTCATAGATGAGGGTGAGATATAACCCTGGAAGGCTGTTGCCCCGCCCTTTTCTTCCTCTTTTTCCTTTAAATGAAAATTCAAATAAAGACAAAAAAACAAAAACCATACATATTAGTCACTGGTCTTGTTGCTTCCAGACAAGCACACTGGTTTGTGTTTTTTAGGCATAATATACTTATTTAAGAGCAACACTTTGAACATTGTTCAAAATAGATGAAGCAAAACAATTTTAGTAATAACATAGCATTTATTGCCTCTACAAGTATCTACCTTCAGTTAGAAGAATATAAAACGACTTCACATATTTGTTTTTATGCTTAAACTACCCCAACTTCTCTTCTTTTGTTATAAGTTGGATCTCTTAGGAATTGTTTTTTTTTCTTTTCTTTTTCCTTCTTCTCCAATCCATGGAACCAATTTCCTTTTTTGAAATGAAATAAAACATTCTTCAACGATTTTGTATGCTTGTTTTATTTTGAGTTATTTTCAGTTTGGGTTGAGATAGGCTGACAAAAGTTCACCTATTAGTTAGTATATCTCTGAATTTTTGAGATGAGGTATTATTAGTATTTCTATTATTATTCTGACCATCCTCATCTTGGTTGTTTTTCATACAACGTTTCGGCCATTGTACTCTACGGCCTTCATCAGCGTTGTGGTTAGAGAATCAGACAGAATTACTGCAAATAATCTAATGGTTCTACGTTCAATAATAATTAAAAAATACTACTACTGCTAAGAAGGGAGTGCAGTCTATATACCCCCGTCGGTTAAATAAAGGGTTCGGTTCGTTACTTCCCCCGCACCTACCAGATGATACGTGATGGAGACCGTAGTCGTACATGGCCGAAACGTTGTACGAAAAACAACCAAGATAAGGATAGTCCGAATGATAATAGAAATAAAAGTTCATCCGTTTAATCAGTATTAAGATATAGATTGTGCTGATATCCGTGAAGATTTGTCGAATCGAAAAAAATGAAATCGTTATAAAAAGTCTTTCTTTTTTTATCTATGTAGAATGAACTGAATCTGACCTCAATTTCGTGGAGACACCTTTTTCTCCCCCTCCCCCAAATCTTCCCTCAACAGTGAGTGAGCAAATCCCCAGTGATAATCGAGCTTACACCCTCTAACCAGATGGGTCTAGTATATGCTCGGCTGTTTCCGACCATTCGGCCATGGGGAGTTTATACTCCTACTGAATAGGTGGATTCGTCAGATGGTCAGAAAATTCACTTGACCTCACCGTCAGGTTTGCTGGATTTTGACAAAATGGGAGATAGTTAGTGCTTTATCTCTGAGACGGATCCAACACAGGCGGTATAGTGTCGAATTCGGAGATAATACTTGTTTAGGGGCCAATGTTCAATACCAGCCTTTACCTCAGTTGATTATATTTTCTAATTTGACTCTATTCCAATACCTGTGTTGGGCAAATCTGAGATGAAGAGATTATCTCCCTTTTTGACTAGATTTGACAAACATGGGGATGGGTCAATCTTTTTCAACCTGTACCTGGCTCTGAACAAAGCATGTGCAATCGATTCCTTCATCAATAAGTCATCCATCAAATTTCGTATAAGCAAAGGCAAATGTTTGTGTACTTGAAGAAACTCCAAGGTTCTGTAGTAGTTGAAATCTATTTCGCCTCCCCGCTGGAGACTAATAGGGTAGGAGGTGACTGTGCAGGTAATGGTGCAGAGAATAGACTTTGCTCGCAGAGTTCAAACTTTGGAAGGCATGAATTCATCCCCTCCCTAGCCATGCAGAGAATAGTGCAGAATTAAGTGAGCAACACTACTCAGGATGCTTGTCGTCACATGAAAAGGATTGAACTCTTCACCGTCTTTGGTAGCTACGATGATTTGAGTATTTTTTAAACGAAGTGTCTTAGTTGAACAAGAGGAAGTCTGATAAAACGGCAAATGCAGTACACGAATTATATCTAAAAAAACAAACAAACAATTTAAATCTATTATCCCCTACTTGTGAAAGCTGATGCCATAATTTTATATCTATCGATAATTGATTGAAAAAAGAATAAATAGCATCACTCGACCGGGGACGATTAATCAAAGAAAAGAGAATAAATGATGTCAGTCAACCAAGGACAGATAAAGTCAATTATAGAGATGTCGGACACATCTAACAACAAAACAATAACAACAACTTCACAAATTATTGAAGGGAACTTATGTATATATATATGTATGTGTGTGTATATATATATATATATATATATATATATATATATATATATATATATATGTATGTGTGTGTGTGTGTGTGTTTAATGAGTGTGTCGTTACGATATATCAAGCAATATGTATCAAGTTGACAATAAAGAAAATAGTATAATGAATTCAATTTCAATACAACATGGTTCGCCTTTCGGCTTTGTCATCAAAATGAAACAATACTGAAATGTTCGTGTTTTTCTTTCAAGTAACAAAGTCTTGCAATCTGAAACACCAAGTATTTAAAGTTACGAAGAAACCACACTTGAACATTTCGATATTGTTTCATTAAAAATCACTACTTTGACCAAGTCGAAAGGTGAAACGTGTATTGGATCAGCGTAGACATCGAAAATGACGAAAGTATATATCCTTTTTTTTTAATATGTGCAAGTATTTGAGTTTGTTAACGTATTTATTTACGTGTTCCAACGCTCATGCCCATACTGTTTTGTCTACAGACTTGAAAATTGGCACCAGCACTCCCCTAGACCCCAACTAAAAATGTTTTATTTTAGAATAAAAAGAAGCTTTTTTTCTCTTTTTTGAGCCTCATTTTTACGGGTTTAATTATAGCCTAAAGATTCTTCAGAATTTCTTAATGCTTTTTTACTCTATTTTAGACTGATTTTCAGGGTAAATCACCTGTAATGTCATAAATAGAATTAGTTCTGACCACATTTATTCCTCGATTGGATACTGACAACCATTTTCCCCATTGTCAACTTATGCATATGCAGTGTAAATAAAAGTGTTCGGCCCTATAAATTGGAACATCTCAACAAGTAAAAAACATTGGTCAATTTTGCGTGAAGTGTTTATATTTTTATTTCTTTTTTTTACCTATAGCAATGGAGTTGGAAAAGTATATTTATTCATTTGTGTCTGTATGTCCACATAATGTCCCCGGAAGTTCTCAATAAATGTCGAATGAATTTTGTGGAAGAGTGGGTCATGGGTGAAGGAAGGCGTGATCAAAGTAAGGGTTGATCGATGAATTTTTTATAGATCCCGGTATTTTTTGTCCACTCGACCCCAAGTACTGATGCATTCACTTATGCATGTCCACATGATATCTCAAAAAGTTTTCAATGAATTCCAAAGAAACTTTGTGGAAGGATGGTTCATTGGATTTCGAGGCAAACCCGGTCGTTTCTTTCTAATCAACAGGGAATGCTGAAACAGCCTGAGTACAGGCAGAACAACGATGCTGATTTCTCTCTCCTCTTCGGGGTATGCAGCAGGCAGAGAGAACTCCCACAAGAAACCAATTTTGACAGGATCACTTAAAAATGTTACATTTTCCATATTATTGTGTTCTACGTTGTTACATGTTTTCCTGTATGAATTTCGAAAGAGTAGTATTGTTACTCATGTAATGAGAAACATTTGTGATGTATATCCTGATGCATTGAAAGCACTTAATTGCCAGCTGTGGTCGAAAATATTTAAAAACGGCGATTGTGATTGGAAAATACGTAATTACTTCCCGAAGACAAAAGTGCGTATTTATTTTCCAAACACACAAACAAGAGATGATTGTGCATTATGTTTTATCTGGCCTTTCTAAAGAGTTGGCGGACTTCGTCCTTGAAGTTCTGATTTCTGTAACCGTAAATGACCGGATTTAGACACGTATTGAGGTAGAAAGTGTGTCTGGCTAACCAGTAAAAAAAGATGGCTATCGTTCCCATAGTTTGTTCAGATTTTACGGCTGCATTCACCATCATGGCCGATGCACTCGGAATATACGTCACAACAAACACTGCAGTTATCATCATCATCGTCACAGTGGTACGGTTCAATCTTTTCATATTATCCTCAGTTCGTTTGAGGCTTCGGGGTTGCACCTCTTTTTTGACAAATTCTTTGCGTGCCAATGGACGTTTATCTTCATCGGGCGAGGTCCCTGAAGAGATACCCGAAGAGGAAGATGGTTGAACTGAGCTCACCGACGATGAGTTTTCCTCTGTGACTATTTCATCATATGTGTCATTACAGGCCGTTGCGCAGTTTTCACTGGTGGCACTGGTCGAACTGGCCTTCAGTTGAATAACTGCATTGGTGAGTCTTCGACGGAGATTTGCTCCTGTTGATGGGGGAGGTGGTGCTATTTTTTTGTTTTTGTTTACGTTCTTTTTCATAGTGTGCAACATGAGCGAGTACAACGTAACCAGCGTAATGATGGTAAATATGCTGAGAACCAGGTAAAAAGCGAAGAATCCCAATTGATAATAATTGACTTTCTTTGTTATCTTGGCAGAGCAAGAATGGCCAAACACATTTGGATACGCTGTAGACTTAAGCACACTCCCGTAATAGAGAGTTACAATACTACCCTGTATTGCACTAAACAGAAAGATGGAAATTGCAATTACTTTAGCAATCTTCATGGAGATTTGAGTCTTGAAGGGACAGCACATTCTTCTAAATCGGTCAACAGCAATTGCTAGGAGAAATTCACAGTTGCAGGATCCACAGAAGACTGACAGGACCACGTGGATCTTACAAAGGCCGTCCCACGTGGTCATCAGTGGAAAAACATTTTGAATAATCCTTGCAGGGGTTATAATAACATCGGTGATCAAATCAACTATAGCCAGCATGACAACAAAAAAGTATGTTGGGGTCATCTTTAATCGGAAGCTGTAGACATAACAGGTGAGAGAATTGCCAACAACCCCAACCAACATTGTGATGATAACCAGAATGGTTGATGGCATCATAATTATGGCTTGTTCTCTGTTTAGACGAGCAAGAATTTCCGAAATTTCTGTCTCGTTTGCTTCAGTTTCATTCATCTTGAGAGTTTAGAGAAAAGTCCCTGAAACGAGAGAAAGGGAACAAAAAAGTGTCATAATTATGAAATGCTACTTTGTGAGTTATTGAAGAGACGGAAGTGAGACAGAGACAGGACAGGAACCACGAGGGAGAGAGAAAAGGAAAGAAAAAACATGATAAGAAGAAAGAGGAACAGTTCTTGTTACAATGCAATTAACTTGGTGGCTGAGGTAAATTGAATTTTCCCCACCTCAGAACCCTGTCCAGTGTTCGACCGTGGGTGAAAAACATGATTTCAAGTCCTGATTAACCAAGAAGGTTGTCTAGGCCTCTTTAAAGCCCGATTAAGACGGCCAATCTATTGAGAATAATCTTGAATATAACATAGGTGATCTACACAAACGCACACACACAAACACACACACACACACACACACATATGTATATATATGTACATGTATATGTATAAACATACATATATGAGTATTTATATATGTATATGTACGTATATATTTACAAATATATACATATAAATATGTATATATGTACATATATATGTATATATATACATATACATATGTGTATACATACATGTATATATATATATGCATAGATATGTGCATATGTCTATAGATGTATATATATGTGTATATATGTGTGAACCAGATGATCCCAATAATCCTTAAAAGAAAAGTATACCAAGAGACAGATTGACAAACTGAGAAGTATACAACGTGCACATAAGAGAATCATGCTCAACCTCCCATGGAGAGATCACAAAATTGTACAGTATATAAAAATCACAATATAGCACAGTATATAAGAAAGAAAACTTTTGTCCATGACATCATAGAAACTACTAAAAATCTCAAATGGCAATGGGCAGGCCATGTTGCAAGAATGAAATACAACCAATGGACATCTCGTCTTGCAACATGGATCCCAAGAGATCACATTAGAAACCGATGCCAACAGCTCAAGATGGAGAGATGAACTCGACAGATTCAGGAAATACTGCCTCCGCAAAGCCCATGATAGAGAATTGTGGTGAATCCTGGAAGAAGTCTATGTCCAACAACGGACGTTAAAAGACTGTTGACAATGATATGTATTCGTATATACAACTATATATATTTGTACATATTCATATATATATATATATATATATATATATATATATATATATATATATATAAATATATATATATATGTATATGTATATTTGTATATATAGATGTATACATATGTGTGTATATATGTATATATATGCGTGTATATATACATAAGTATATATATGTATATATATATTTGTATATATGTATATATATACAAAGCGGCTAAAATCATCACTAGGAAACTGGCCTTCCTATTCAACTTTTGTGTAAAACAAAGTAAAGTCCCAGACGATTGGAACACTGCTATCATAATGCTTTTATATAAAAAAGGAAACCCGAAAGACCTCAACAACTATACGCCTATAAGCCTACTCAACTGTGTATATAAACTTTTCACAAAGATCATCACTAACCGAATCACAAAATCCCCAAAACACTCGATGAAAATCAGCCATATGAACAAGCTGGCTTTCAAAGAAGCTACTCGACCATGGACCACCTGCATTCGATAAATCAGCTGAAAGAAAAAGCAGCTGAGTATAAACTACCACT
>OY735238.1:15313189-15320689 GCA_963457665.1 Thysanoteuthis rhombus | reverse complement strand
GAAGTTGGAAGAGGTATATGAATTCCATTGTATCTTGATGTTCACACAATATCTCTAAATGTTTTCAACGAATTTACATGAAATTTTGTAGAAGAATCGGCCATAGGCTAAAATTTGTCGAGCTTTGACGCTGATCTTCAATTCGAAAGAAGTTTGTCTCTATAAATGGAAACATTTCAATTTTGGAAATAAAATAATAAAAGAAACACAAAAACATTAAACATTGGTCAATTTAAGATGAAGGTTCTTTCAATTTGTATTTTTTATTTCTGCCAACAAAGTTGGAAGAGATATATGTATTCAATGATTCCTGTATTTTGTTTGTTTACACAACATCTTCGAAAGTTCTCGATCAATTTCAATTCAAAGAAGGAATTATCATGAGTTTATATGGGGATTTTTTAAAAACATTCTCACACCCTGAAATGATGAGGGATGTTATGTTAGTCTTATAATCATCAGCAAATCAAACACAACAAAAAACAAAAAAAAAAACTCCTCACACCATAGCAACAGCCACAAGACTCTTCCCGAATCTTCTAAACAGGAATCTAAAACACATATAACCATTTGCCTGAAGAGGCCGGAACAGGGCAGAAACAGAAATGTATTATGTAGCAAATCTATTTCCTACTATATATATATATATATATATATATATATATATATATATATATATATATATATATATATATATATGAATAAATATATATATATATGTATATATATATAGTATACTATATATATATATATATATATATATATAGTATATTATATATATATAGTATACTATATATATATATGTATATATGTACTATACTATATATATATATAGTATACTATATACATATATATATATATATAGTGTACTATATATATATATATATATATATATATATATATATATATAAATAAAAGAGAAGCAGAGAGACAAAGAGAGACAAACGAGGGCCTATATAGAAGACGATGAATAATCCTGGAAAAAGAACTAAGTCTGAATACCTAAAAAAAATAAAATACTCTGTAAACTCATGTAAAAGTCGAATTTTTAAAGACTTTTTAAAAAAATGTCAAATTGATGTATTTCAGTAATAATACCAATATTTCTACACATAAAAAAACACGTCCTACTGACAAAAACACATAAATAATACTGCACAGTCCTTATAAATATTTACACTTGCTCTTTCACTCCAATACACTTAGAAAACTAGCTAAATGAAAATTCAAGGCTCATAATTACAGTATATCATCATTATTTGTTGCTAGAGCTTGTGATGAATTATGCTCTCTCAGACATATATGGAAGTGTAATTTATCCAAAATCCTCTTTGTCCATCCCACCCCCATCCTATTGTCAACTTTGCACTGACGTGACCTCATTTTTGGACGATTATATTAAATCAAACCTTTATCATCCAAAAAACGTTTTAAACAGGATATTTTATGCACATGCCGATAGTTGTTTGCTTCAACCCAACTTTTTTCCAGATTCCTAAATGGCAGCAGAAGAACCATATTGAAAGAAAATTTTAAACTCAATCAGATCCCAAACCTGATATGATTTTTAAAAAAAGGCTGTTTAAGAACAATTTTTATTTGCAATTTCTAGCGGCGAAGAGATAAACAAATGGATGTCATTGTCACTATCTTATTTCATTCAAAATGTGACCAGTTTTTGCCCGTTAGTAAAATATTTTAGTAATAAAAGTTGGGCGAGAATTCAAAGTTACAACTTCATTCCTGCACTTTATCTATCAGATGTTGACCTTTCTTCGGAATATATTTATTTTGAAGAATTAAGAAATTACTATACAGCCTTGTAGAACAAATCAAGCTTTTTGCCACAGTCTTCATAGATGAGGGTGAGATATAACCCTGGAAGTCTGTTGCCCCGCCCTTTTCTCCTCTTTTTCATTTAAATGAAAATTAGAATAAAAAGAAAAAAACAAAAAACATACATATTAGTCACTGGTCTTGTTGCTTCCAGACAAGCACACTGGTTTGTGTTCTTTAGGCATAATATACTTATTTAAGAGCAACACTTTGAACATTGTTCAAAATAGATGAAGCAAAACAATTTTAGTAATAACATAGCATTTATTGCCTCTACAAGTATCTACCTTCAGTTAGAAGAATATAAAACGACTTCATCTATTCATTTTTGTGTTGAAACTACCCCAACTTCTCTTCTTTTGTTATAAGTTGGATCTCTTAGGAATTGTTTTTTTTCTTTTCTCTTTCCTTCTTTTCCAATCCATGGAACCAATTTCCTTTTTTGAAATGAAATAAAACATTCTTCAACGATTTTGTATGCTTGTTTTATTTTGAGTTATTTTCAGTTTGGGTTGAGATAGGCTGACAAAAATTCACCTATTAGCTAGTATATCTCTGAATTTTTTAGATGAGGTATTATTAGTATTTCTATTATTATTCTGACCATCCTCATCTTGGTTGTTTTTCATACAACGTTTCGGCCATTGTACTCTACGGCCTTCATCAGCGTTGTGGTTAGAGAATCAGACAGAATTACTGCAAATAATCTAATGGTTCTACGTTCAATAATAATTAAAAAATACTACTACTGCTAAGAGGGGAGTGCAGTCTATATACCCCCGTCGGTTAAATAAAGGGTTCGGTTCGTTACTTCCCCCGCACCTACCAGATGATACGTGATGAAGACCGTAGACGTACATGGCCGAAACGTTGTACGAAAAACAACCAAGATGAGGATAGTCCGAATGATTATAGAAATAAAAGTTCATCCGTTTAATCAGTATTAAGATATGGATTGTGCTGATATCCGTGAAGATTTGTCGAATCGAAAAAAATGAAATCGTTATAAAAAGTCTTTCTTTTTTTTTATCTATGTAGAATGAACTGAATCTGACCTCAATTTCGTAGAGACACCTTTTTCTCCCCCTCCCCCAAATCTTCCCTCAACAGTGAGTGAGTGAATTGGCTCTAAAGGCGATTGATTTACACTGCACATCTAAAAGTAAAACCGAGTCCTGGCCAGATATCTGAACAGCAGGTCTCACAAAAACAATTTTCACTTGAAAAAATAATGGTACCATTCATAGTAGATTATTATTAATATTTACGTAACTACTTGCATCTATACATTGATATTAATTATCACATCAATTATTTACAAGCATTTTTTCTCCAGTGGTCCGATATTTTTATTTGGAACACAGTACTGGAATTCAATAGATTCGACTTTAATCATTCATCTATCAAATGTTCATTTAACAAGACATTTTGAGGAACGAATTGATATGAGTTATGATAAATAAAATACATTGGCTTCAATAAAATCTCACTGCTAGGACTGTACCATGACCCATTTTCTGACTGGGCAGCTAAATCTAATGAAAAAAATGTTGATTAAATTTAAAGTCTGAGACAAATCATTCGAACAGTGCTTTCCAATTCAGAGTAAGCTGCTTATTGTGATCACTTCGAGTCGAGGTATTTTCTGATTATCTGTAACAAAGAGTATGAAAATTGACGTTCATTGTTTTTAAATCCGTTTTCAATCTTTGATTATAATGTGAAGTTTAATAAGAAATATAATATTCTTTTCACTCATCAGAACTTTCTCTCATTGAATCTATTATTTGTAAAACTTGAGACTCCTTGCTTTTCTTCTTACTACTGCTCCCACAGTGGATGCAGCAGTGAACTTATGGTTCTCTTTCTTAAAAAAAAATCTGGGCATTGGTTGGAGTTTCCTCCAAATTTGATTCATTCTTTTCAACTTCAGTAACAGCTTGACATATTTCCAACACATGTCATTGTAGCTGTCACTCAAGTATGTCGTACCTGGAGATTTTGATAACAATACTCGGAATTTTGATTATAGTAAGCAGATAATTTGTATTCATTTCTAATAAAGTGTTTGGCACCAACTAATCCTAATACACAGCTTCTGTATTATTAATAATTTTGACTAGTTTCTACTTTCTTCCGAACATTGATTGAAAGTTGTGATGAAGAGCAGACTGTACTCTCGAGACGATGATTAAACAGCTTAATTGGAAAATAAAGAGCAAATCCCCAGTGATAATCGAGCTTACACCCTCTAACCAGATGGGTCTAGTATATGCTCGGCTGTTTTCGACCATTCGGCCATGGGGAGTTTCTACTCCAACTGAAAAGGTGGATTCGTCAGATGGTTAGAAAATTCACTTGACCTCACTGTCAGGTTTGCTAGATTTTGACAAAATGGGAGATAGTTAGTGCTTTATCTCTGAGACGGATCCAACACAGGCGGTATAGTGTCGAATTCGGAGATAATACTTGTTTAGGGGCCGATGTTCAATACCAGCCTTTACCTCAGTTGATTATATTTTCTAATTTGACTCTATTCCAATACCTGTGTTGGGTAAATCTGAAATGAAGAGATTATCTCCCTTTTTGACTAGATTTGACAAACATGGGGATGGGTCAATCTTTTTCAATCTGTACCTGGCTCTGAACAAAGCATGTGCAATCGATTCCTTCATCAATAAGTCATCCATCAAATTTCGTATAAGCAGAGGCAAATGTTAGTGTACTTGAGGCAACTCCGAGGTTCTGTAGTAGTTGAAATCTATTTCGCCTCCCCGCTGGAGACAAATAGGGTACGAGGTGACTGTGCAGGTAATGGTGCAGAGAATAGACTTTGCTCGCAGAGTTCAAACTCTGGAAGGCATGAATTCATCCCCTCCCTAGCAATGCAGAGAATAGTGCAGAATTAAGTGAGCAACACTACTCAGGATGCTTGTCGTCACATGAAAAGGATTGAACCCTTCACCTTCTTTGGTAGCTACGATGATTTGAGTATTTTCTGAACGAAGTGTCTTAGTTGAACAAGAGGAAGTCTGATAAAATGGCAAATGCAGTACACGAATTATATCTAAAAAAAAAACAAACAATTTAAATCTATTATCCCCTGCTTGTGAAAGCTGATGCCATAATTTTATATCTATCGATAATTGATTGAAAAAAAGAAAAAATAGCATCACTCGACCGGGGACGATTAATCAAAGAAAAGAGAATAAATGATGTCAGTCAACCAAGGACAGATAAAGTCAATTATAGAGATGTCGGACACATCTAACAACAAAACAATAACAACAACTTCACAAATTATTGAAGGGAACTTATGTATATATATGTATGTGTATATATATATATATATATATATATATATATATATATATATATATATATATATATATGTGTGTGTGTGTGTGTGTGCGTGTGTGTGTGTGTGTGTGTGTTTAATGAGTGTGTCAATACGATATATCAAGCAATATGTATCAAGTTGACAATAAAAAAAATAGTATAATGAATTCAATTTCAATATAACATGGTTCGCCTTTCGGCTTTGTCATCAAAATGAAACAATACTGAAATGTTCGTGTTTTTCTTTCAAGTAACAAAGTCTCGCAATCTGAAACGCCAAGTATTTAAAGTTACGAAGAAACCACACTTGAGCATTTCGATATTGTTTCATTAAAAATCACTACTTTGACCAAGTCGAAAGGTGAAACGTGTATTGGATCAGCGTAGACATCGAAAATGACGAAAGTATATATCTTTTTTTTTTAATGTGCAAGTATTTGAGTTTGTTAACGTATTTATTTACGTGTTCCAACGCTCATGCCCATACTGTTTTGTCTACAGACTTGAAAATTGGCACCAGCACTCCCTTAGGCCCCAACTAAAAATGTTTTATTTTAGAATAAAAAGAAGCTTTTTTTCTCTTTTTTGAGCCTCATTTTTACGGGTTTAATTATAGCCTAAAGATTCTTCAGAATTTCTTGATGCTTTTTTACTCTGTTTCAGACTGATTTTCAGGGTAAATCACCTGTGATGTCATAAATAGAATTAGTTCTGACCACATTTATTCCTCGATTGGATACTGACAACCATTTTCCCCATTATCAACTTATGCATATGCAGTGTAAATAAAAGTGTTCGGCCCTATAAATTGGAACATCTCAACGAGTAAAAAACATTGGTCAATTTTGCGTGAAGTGTTTATATTTTTATTTCTTTTTTTCACCTATAGCAATGGAGTTAGAAAAGTATATTTAATCATTCATGTCTGTATGACCACACAATGTCTCCGGAAGTTTTCAATAAATGTCGATTGAATTTTGTGGTAGAGTGGGTCATGGGTGAAGGAAGGCGTGATCAAAGTAAGGGTTGATCGAAGAATTTTTTTTGATTCCGATATTTTTTTGTCCACTCAACCCCAAGTACTAATGTATTCACTTATGCATGTCCACATGATATATCAAAAAGTTTTCAATGAATTCCAAAGAAACTTTGTGGAAGGTTGCTTCATTGAATTTTGAGGCAAGCCCGGTCGTTTCTTTAACAGGAAATGCTGAAAGTCTGAGTACAGGCAGAACAACGATGCTGATTTCTCTCTCGTCTTCGGGGTATGCAGCAGGCAGAGAGAACTCCCACAAGAAACCAATTTTGACAGGACCACTTAAAAATGTTACATTTTCCATATTATTGTGTTCTACGTTGTTACATATTTTCCTGTATGAATTTCGAAAGGGTAGTATTGTTACTCATGTAATGAGAAACATGTGTGATGTATATCCTGATGCATTGAAAGCACTTAATTGCCAGCTGTGGTCGAAAATATTTAAAAACGGCGATTGTGATTGGAAAATACGTAATTACTTCCCGAAGACAAAAGTGCGTATTTATTTTCCAAACACCCACACAAAAGATGATTGTGCATTATGTTTTATCTGGCCTTTCTAAAGAGTTGCCGGACTTCGTCCTTGAAGTTCTGATTTCTGTAACCGTAAATGACCGGATTAAGACACGTATTGAAGTAGAAGGTGTGTCTGGCTAACCAGTAAAAAATAGCAGCGGTCGTTCCCATAGTTTGTTCAGATTTTACGGCTGCGTTCACCATCATGGCCGATACACTCGGAATATACGTCACAACAAACACTGCAGTTATCATCATCATCGTCACAGTGGTACGGTTCAATCTTTTCAAATTATCCTCAGTTCGTTTGAGGCTTCGGGGTTGCACCTCTATTTTGACAAATTCTTTGCGTGCCAATAGACGTTTATCTTCATCGGGCGAGGTCCCTGAAGAGATACCCGAAGAGGAAGATGGTTGAACTGAGCTCACCGACGATGAGTTTTTCTCTGTGACTATTTCATCAGATGTGTCATTACAGGCTGATGCGCTGTTTTCACTCGTGGCACTGGTCGAACTGGCCTTCAGTTGAATAACTGCATTGGTGAGTCTTCGACGGAGATTTGCTCCTGTTGATGGGGGAGGTGGTGCTATCTTTTTGTTTTTGTTAATATTTTTTTTCATAGTGTGCAACATGAGCGAGTACAACGTAACCAGCGTAATGATGGTAAATATGCTGAGAACCAGGTAAAAAGCGAAGAATCCCAATTGATAATAATTGACTTTCTTTGTTATCTTTGCAGAGCAAGAATGGCCGAACACATTTGGATACG
>OY735238.1:15265689-15308189 GCA_963457665.1 Thysanoteuthis rhombus | reverse complement strand
GTATTTTCCTTCAAAGCTGCACTTTTTTTTATTGAAAATGCACATTCAATAAGGAAACGTGTATTTAAGGTCTGAATACCAAAGTTTCACACATATATGATTATAGGTGGGTAGAAATTTGAGGATCACGAATATGCTCTAACTAGTTGAAATCTTGAGAAAGATCATTAGCCTTCGAAGAGTTTAATGAAGATGGAAAATATATCGATGTAATTATCTGAAAAAGATTATCACGTCATACAATCGTATTAGATTTACTTGAAATTGTCAAAACATAACCATACGTGTTTGAACCTTAAAAGCGAAAAAAAAAGTTCTATATAACTCTATCCAACATGTATAGCCAATAAAGATCATGATATGAGGTGTTTTTTTAATGGTATATTCTGTAGTTTATATAAGTTGGGGATCGGAGGTTATGTCAAAAATGTCTTAAAGAATGCAACTTTTTGATTTCAAGAATCAATTTGAAAAGAGAAGGATGAAAACATTATGTTATCACATCATTGAAAAGTAAGAGATTATTTTAGCCAGACGAGTTTTCATGTGAATAGACCCATAAATTGAATCCCCTTAAAAGCATGTTTTTGAGGTTGATTATTAAAAAAGATGCTGAGAACGTTTCCCGGGGATAAATCCATACTCAGCGAAAAATTTATGGGTTTATGTCGAATAGTTTTGGTTGAAGGTGAGTATATACAGATTGATAAACAGACTTATGGCTTATTATAATATGTAACTAATAGATAAAGTATTACAATGTCAAAATGTGGTTGATTTATGCACTCTGAAAGGCTGGCAACATAAAACAAAATCCTTGTGATACTTCGACAGGCGTTGCCCTCCAGAAGTAGATCATAAATGTTCAAATCATCAGAAGTGGATCATGAATGTTCAAATAAAATGAAAAATAATAAAAACAGCCAGATGGAATATCGCCACCGATGTCCCCACTTCACGATGACAACTAAAAAAACACAAAAAATTGTAAACACGAAATCCCCCGTCCCCAATAAAATAAAAATAACAACAAAGATCAAGTAATCATTAAAAAAAAAAAAATCAGTAAAATATAATCAAATTATTTGTCTAGTATTTTGGTAGTTTAACTGACCTTATTGTTCCAGATAGCTGAAAGTTTAACTTCTTTTCACGCTTTCTCCTTTTTCTAGGCAAGAATCCTTGCAGAGCTTTTTAAACTCCCAAGTTTCCAAGTGAATGTCCTGAGATAGGGTAAAACTTACTGTTATATATCACAAGTGGGGAAAAGCCAAAGAAAATACTTCCTTTGTGTTGGGTATCACAATGATTGTTTAAACTGAAAGATTCATCAATATCAATGACATATAATTCGGGGAAACTCATCTGAAGTGCGCTTTTCATGAAAGGTCGTTTATACTAAAAATTCAGGATTTAAATCGAACGCATTTCAAATTTACCACTTTGAGAGTCTTATGAAAAACACTTAAGTATCTTGCCACTCTAATATGTACTATCAACCTCAAGAGAGAGATGTAAAGATCGTATTTGTACTGTACTTCAAGGTAAACATTGGAAAATGACCATGGAAACGTGAATTCTCTTGATACATGTAGACGTTTTCATCAAAGATTCATATTCTAATCTAATGCTTTGAATGGCAAACTATTTACTTATGAACACATGCCATACATCGTACGCATGAGGCTTACAACAGGTAACATCCCTGCAGTGTAGAAACTATCAATGATACAGTATTCCAATATTGGTGGGAAAAGTGTAGTTGCAGTTCACTACCATGGCTTTATTCTAGATTCTAATGGTAGTCACATATTCCCGGCCTCAAAGGATTGTCAAGAACTGTTTATCTGAATGAGAAGAAGGAAGGCTTGGTCATTCCAACTAACATTGTTTCAAAATGGAAATCAAAGTTGTCGAGAACTGTGAAAAATATCCAGGAACAGAGGATAGTGGTAGTGTTGATGCCACGACCAATTATCTCACCTTCGCCAGTCCCAATCGAACACCCTTCAACAGCCGCTTCCGCTGAATAAAGATCAGAGGATAAAGCTCTGGTGCCCTGGTCGGAACATCACCAGGAATTGGCGTCGTGGTGCCAAAAACAAAATGAAAGAAGAAAAACACAGAAGCTTACACCAAAAACCAATGCATTTGGTGATCGATTACGTGTTTATTTATTTCACCTCATGCAAGGAAGTTGGAAGAGGTATATGAATTCCATTGTATCTTGATGTTCACACAATATCTCTAAAGGTTTTCAAGGAATTTCAATGAGATTTTGTAGAAGAATCGGCCATAGGCCAAAATTTGTCGAGCTTTGACGCTGATCTTCAATTCGAAAGAAGTTTGTCTCTATAAATGAAAACATTTCAATTTTGGAAAGAAAATAATAAAAGAAACACAAAAACATTAAACATTGGTCAATTTAACATGAAGGTTCTTTCAATTTGTATTTTTTACTTCTGCCAACAAAGTTGGAAGAGATATATGTATTCAATGATTCCTGTGTTTTGTTTGTTTACACAACATCTTCGAAAGTTCTCGATCAATTTCAATTCAAAGAAGAAATTATCATGAGTTTATATGGGGATTTTTTAAAAACATTCTCACACCCTGAAATGATGAGGGATGTTATGTTAGTCTTATAATCATCAGCAAATCAGACACAAAAAAAAAAAAAAAAAAACTCCTCACACCATAGCAACAGCCACAAGACTCTTCCCGAATCTTCTAAACAGGAATCTAAAACACATATAACCATTTGCCTGAAGAGGCCGGAACAGGGCAGAAACAGAAATGTATTATGTAGCAAATCTACTTCCTACTATATATATATATATATATATATATATATATATATATATATATATATATATATATATATATATATATATGAATTGTATATTATATATATATATAAATAATATACTATATATATATGTATATATGTACTATACTATATATATATATATAGTATACTATATACATATATATATACATATATACTATACTATACATATATATATATATATATATATATATATATATATGTATATATATATATATATATATATATATATATATATATATATATATATATATATATATATATATATATATATATATATATATAAAAGAGAAGCAGAGAGACAAAGAGAGACAAACGAGGGCCTATATAGAAGACGATGAATAATCCTGGAAAAAGAACTAAGTCTGAATACCTAAAAAAAAATAAAATACTCTGTAAACTCATGTAAAAGTCGAATTTTTAAAGACTTCTTAAAAAAATGTCAAATTGATGTATTTCAGTAATAATACCAATATTTCTACACATAAAAAAACATGTCCTACTGACAAAAACACATAAATAATACTGCACAGTCCTTATAAATATTTACACTTGCTCTTTCACTCCAATACACTTAGAAAACTAGCTAAATGAAAATTCAAGGCTCATAATTACAGTATATCATCATTATTTGTTGCTAGAGCTTGTGATGAATTATGCTCTCTCAGACATATATGGAAGTGTAATTTATCAAAAATCCTCTTTGTCCATCCCACCCCCACCCTATTGTCAACTTTGCTCTGACGTGACCTCATTTTTGGACAATTATATTAAATCAAACCTTTATCATCCAAAAAAACGTTTTAAACAGGATATTTTATGCACATGCCGATAGTTGTTTGCTTCAACCCAACCTTTTTCCAGATTCCTAAATGGCAGCAGAAGAACCATATTGAAAGAAAATTTTAAACTCAATCAGATCCCAAACCTGATATGATTTTCAAAAAAGGCTGTTTAAAAACAATTTTTATTTGCAATTTCTAGCGGCGAAGAGATAAACAAGTGGATGTCATTGTCACTATCTTATTGTATTCAAAATGTGACCAGTTTTTGCCTGTTAGTAAAATATTTTAGTAATAAAAGTTGGGCGAGAATTCAAAGTTACAACTTCATTCCTGCACTTTATCTATCAGATGTTGACCTTTCTTCGGAATATATTTATTTTGAAGAATTAAGAAATTACTATAGAGCCTTGTAGAACAAATCAAGCTTTTTGCCACAGGCTTCATAGATGAGGGTGAGATATAACCCTGGAAGGCTGTTGCCCGCCCTTTTCTTCCTCTTTTTCCTTTAAATGAAAATTAGAATAAAAAGAAAAAAACAAAAAACATACATATTAGTCACTGGTCTTGTTGCTTCTAGACAAGCACACTGGTTTGTGTTCTTTAGGCATAATATACTTATTCAAGAGCAACACTTTGAACATTGTTCAAAATAGATGAAGCAAAACAATTTTAGTAATAACATAGCATTTATTGCCTCTACAAGTATCTACCTTCAGTTAGAAGAATATAAAACGACTTCATGTATTTATTTTTGTGTTGAAACTACCCTAACTTCTCTTCTTTTGTTATAAGTTGGATCTCTTAGGAATTGTTTTTTTTCTTTTCTCTTTCCTTCCTTTCCAATCCATGGAACCAATTTCTTTTTTTGAAATGAAATAAAACATTCTTCAACGATTTTGTATGCTTGTTTTATTTTGAGTTATTTTCAGTTTGGGTTGAGATAGGCTGACAAAAGTTCACCTATTAGTTAGTATATCTCTGAATTTTTGAGATGAGGTATTATTAGTATTTCTATTATTATTCTGACCATCCTCATCTTGGTTGTTTTTCATACAACGTTTCGGCCATTGTACTCTACGGCCTTCATCAGCGTTGTGGTTAGAGAATCAGACAGAATTACTGCAAATAATCTAATGGTTCTACGTTCAATATAATTAAAAAATACTACTACTGCTAAGAGGGGAGTGCAGTCTATATACCCCCGTCGGTTAAATAAAGGGTTCGGTTCGTTACTTCCCCCGCACCTACCAGATGATACGTGATGAAGACCGTAGACGTACATGGCCGAAACGTTGTACGAAAAACAACCAAGATGAGGATAGTCCGAATGATAATAGAAAGAAAAGTTCATCCGTTTAATCAGTATTAAGATATGGATTGTGCTGATATCCGTGAAGATTTGTCGAATCGAAAAAAATGAAATCGTTATAAAAAGTCTTTCTTTTTTTATCTATGTAGAATGAACTGAATCTGACCTCAATTTCGTGGAGACACCTTTTTCTCCCCCTCCCCCAAATCTTCCCTCAACAGTGAGTGAGTGAATTGGCTCTAAAGGCGATTGATTTACACTGCACATCTAAAAGTAAAACCGAGTCCTGGCCAGATATCTGAACAGCAGGTCTCACAAAAACAATTTTCACTTGAAAAAATAATGGTACCATTCATAGTAGATTATTATTAATATTTACGTAACTACTTGCATCTATACATTGATATTAATTATCACATCAATTATTTACAAGCATTTTTTCTCCAGTGGTCCGATATTTTTATTTGGAACACAGTACTGGAATTCAATAGATTCGACTTTAATCATTCATCTATCAAATGTTCATTTAACAAGACATTTTGAGGAACGAATTGATATGAGTTATGATAAATAAAATACATTGGCTTCAATAAAATCTCACTGCTAGGACTGTACCATGATCCATTTTCTGACTGGGCAGCTAAATCTAATGAAAAAAATGTTGATTAAATTTAAAGTCTGAGACAAATCATTCGATCAGTGCTTTCCAATTCAGAGTAAGCTGCTTATTGTGATCACTTCGAGTCGAGGTATTTTCTGATTATCTGTAACAAAGAGTATGAAAATTGACGTTCATTGTTTTTAAATCCGTTTTCAATCTTTGATTATAATGTGAAGTTTAATATGAAATATAATATTCTTTTCACTCATCAGAACTTTCTCTCATTGAATCTATTATTTGTAAAACTTGAGACTCCTTGCTTTTCTTCTTACTACTGCTCCCACAGTGGATGCAGCAGTGAACTTATGGTTCTCTTTCTTAAAAAAAATCTGGGCATTGGTTGGAGTTTCCTCCAAATTTAATTCATTCTTTTCAACTTCAGTAACAGCTTGACATATTTCCAACTCATGTCATTGTAGCTGCCACTCAAGTATGTCGTACCTGGAGATTTTGATAACAATACTCGGAATTTTGATTATAGTAAGCAGATAATTTGTATTCATTTCTAATAAAGTGTTTGGCACCAACTAATCCTAATACACAGCTTCTGTATTATTAATAATTTTGACTAGTTTCTACTTTCTTTCGAACATTGATTGAAAGTTGTGATGAAAAGCAGACTGTACTCTCGAGACGATGATTAAACAGCTTAATTGGAAAATAAAGAGCAAATCCCCAGTGATAATCGAGCTTACACCCTCTAACCAGATGGGTCTAGTATATGCTCGGCTGTTTTCGACCATTCGGCCATGGGGAGTTTATACTCCTACTGAATAGGTGGATTCGTCAGATGGTCAGAAAATTCACTTGACCTCACTGTCAGGTTTGCTGGATTTGGTCAAAATGGGAGATAGTTAGTGCTTTATCTCTGAGACGGATCCAACACAGGCGGTATAGTGTCGAATTCGGAGATAATACTTGTTTAGGGGCCGATGTTCAATACCAGCCTTTACCTCAGTTGATTATATTTTCTAATTTAACTTTATTCCAATACCTGTGTTGGGTAAATCTGAGATGAAGAGATTATCTCCCTTTTTGACTAGATTTGACAAACATGGGGATGGGTCAATCTTTTTCAACCTGTACCTGGCTCTGAACACAGCATGTGCAATCGATTCCTTCATCAATAAGTCATCCATCAAATTTCGTATAAGCAAAGGCAAATGTTTGTGTACTTGAGGCAACTCCAAGGTTCTGTAGTAGTTGAAATCTGTTTTGCCTTCCCGCTCGAGACTAATAGGGTACGAGGTGACTGTGTAGGTAATGGTGCAGAGAATAGACTTTGCTCGCAGAGTTCAAACTCTGGAAGGCATGAATTCATCCCCTCCCTAGCAATGCAGAGAATAGTGCAGAATTAAGTGAGCAACACTACTCAGGATGCTTGTCGTCACATGAAAAGGATTGAACTCTTCACCTTCTTTGGTAGCTCCGATGATTTGAGTATTTTCTAAACGAAATGTCTTAGTTGAACAAGAGGAAGTCTGATAAAACGGCAAATGCAGTACACGAATTATATCTAAAAAAAAAAAACAATTTAAATCTATTATCCCCTGCTTGTGAAAGCTGATGCCATAATTTTATATCTATCGATAATTGATTGAAAAAAAGAATAAATAGCATCACTCGACCGGGGACGATTAATCAAAGAAAAGAGAATAAATGATGTCAGTCAACCAAGGACTGATAAACTCAATTATAGAGATGTCGAACACATCTAACAACAAAACAATAGCAACATCAGTGTAATATATTATTCAATTATTTAATTGGTCATGATAGTGTGAAATGTTATGAAAATAAGTTTCATATCAAGACTTGTCAAAGTTGTGTTCAATCAAAATGATGCAAAGTCAATGATATATCAATGTTGAAAAAATATCGACTTGAATGATGGATATTTACACAAGAAAAAAAATTGCCTCCGTTAGGAATCGAACCTGCTACCAGTTTCTCCTCTTCATTGACCATGAGTCATGAAAGTAAACAACTATCCCTTCTGTACGTTGGTTAGAATTTTTTTTCTCATTATTTTTGATCATTGTTCACTAAGTGATGGAGTGAACGCGTCATATATGCAGTATGGAGTTAAAACTGTGTTTGACCCCATAAATCGAAAGATTGAAACGAAAAAATACACCGTTTATCACTGGTATATATTACTAGAGGTATTTGTACCTCTACCAATGAAGTTGGAAGAGGTATATTCGCTCATGTCTGTCCGTCCGTTCGTTTGTCCACACAATGTCTCTAAAAGTTCTCAATTAATTTCAATGAAATTTTGTGGATGAGTCTTGGGCTGAGAGAGAAGTGAATACGTTTTGAGGCAGATCCAGGAATTTTCCTGATTGACAGAATTTTTTTTTCGATTTTTCCCCGCATGTTTTCATTTATCTATTCACTTATGTCAGTCAACACAATATCTGAAAAGGATTTTGATGATTTCCAAAGAAAAGTTACAAAATGTGAGTCAAGAGTTGAAGGAAGATTTTGAGTGGTTTGTTTCCGATTGAGATGTAGGTTTTATACATCAAGATGTGGTAAACAGTTGCCAAAAATATGTGAAGTCGAAGCAGTTACCTCCCCTCCACTGGAGCTATATATGAGCTGGTTTTCATTCAGTTTTTAGATAGTGTACAGCATTGGCAGAAATGTGCGCTTCCACAAGAAACCAATCTCAACAGAATCACTTGGAAATCTTCAATATGATCACAAAATATGATTCTAAATAAAACAAAGCATATTTTAATGACTAGCCAATTACAGGATTATTCACGTATGGATGAACTAGGTTCAGGGTGTCGCTCCCCAACGATCTGTCTAAGATTGGAGTGTAGTCTCAGTGCACTTTCTGAAAAGTGTTACCCAATATATATATATATATATATATATATATATATATATATATATATATATATATATTTGGAATGTTAAGAAAAGATTGTAAGGAGGGAAATTAGGGTGAAAACAAGTGTACGGTAGGTATTTGCGTTTCGAACGGGTGAAAAGTCACTTGAAGACCAATGACGGCCTCCATGATTGAAATCTTGAAAAAGTTCACATCGCAAGCAATAAGGTTTGTCTTCGGGCCATTAATGTAGATATCTTGGGTGACTGGTTTGTCTTGGAGTTCATACTATTGAACGTTAATAGAGCACTTGGAGATGAAATGTGGCGAAACAGGTTTTCATAAAATGAATGCCTCGTCTTTTCGTAGAGGATCAATCGTTTGAATGTGTGGCATGTTTTGAGGGAACAACTTCGAAGTGACGTGAAGTTTCTTCCTGAGGTTATCCCCAGGTAAAAATCAATAATTCCAGTGATTTGGGGTTGGGGGCTCATCTTCATATAACATGCACATAATTCTCTGGAATTACATTGATATTTTGCAAGGGAGTACGACTTGTAATTAGGGTTAAGGTTAGAAGGTAGGTTTGGCTTTGTGTTGATTGGTGAGTTTGGGGGTTATGATTGGTACAAAGGTTTTTGGTTAGTGTTTGTAATTCCCCACTTCTTATCGGTGTTATTTCGTTACCTGGAAATTAAAACTACCCAATAACCATTAGAAAAGAGGCTAGTCACTTCTAGTTGTTCAAATTGACATGCTACTGTTGTTTATCATGTATAGAGTTTATCCGGATTGCGTCCCCTGTACAATATGTGCATAACGTTTATTTGCAGGTCTTTATCTCCAATTGAGAGATGATTATGCGTCAGTTTAATCTGGCCGTTCTAAATTACGTTTTTTGGGGAAAACGATGGGTATTATAAGGAGCAAAGTGCTGGTTACAGTAATGTGGTATGGTTGCAACCTTATATTCCACTCAGGACAAAGAAAATTCCATTAAGCTAAGTAACGAAATATGAAGATGTTCAGAGAGTAATTAGGTCAGAAAGCAAGTTCGTATTTCACTGCTATAAATCACAAACCAATCAAACAAGGAATGGTAAAAAACAAAACGACATCTGCTTTTAATTAATCATTTCTTCTATCCAGCTATACGTCGTATAGTAAAGTTTAATCCCTTGGAGGATAGTGAATTCGATGAAACGGCAATTGTGATTCAAAAATAAGTAATTATTTTCCGAAGTCGAAAATACGTATTCATTTTCCAAACCCCCAAACAAGGGATGATTGTGCATTATGTTTTATCTGGCCTTTCTAAAGAGTTGCCGGACTTCGTCCTTGAAGTTCTGATTTCTGTAACCGTAAATGACCGGATTTAGACACGTACTGATGTAGAAGGAGTGTCTGGCTAACCAGTAAAAAATGGCAGCGGTCGTTCCCATAGTTTGTTCGGCTTTCACGGCTGCGTTCACCATCATGGCCGATACACTTGGAATATACGTCACAACAAACACTGCAGTTATCATCATCATTGTCACAGTGGTACGGTTCAATCTTTTCATATTATCCTCAGTTCGTTTGAGGCTTCGGGTTCGCACCTCCTGTTTGACCAATTCTTTGCGTGCCAATGGACCTTTGTCGTCATTGGGCGAGGTCCCTGAAGAGATACCCGAAGAGGAAGATGGTTGAACTGAGCTCACCGACGATGAGTTTTCCTCTGTGACTATTTCCTCAAGTGTGTTAGTACTGGCACAATTAGTTATTGTGGTACCGTTATCACTGGTGTCACTAGTGGCACTGGTCGGATCAGCCTTCAACTTCAGTTGAATAACTGCATTGCTTAGTCTTCGACGGATATTTTCTCCAATAGATGGGGGAGGCTTTGCTACCTTTTTGTTATGGTTTACAATCTTTTTCATGGTGTGCAATACGATCGAGTACAACGTAACTAGCGTAATGATGGTAAAAATGGTAATGAGCAAGTAAAAAGCAAAAAATCCCAATTGATAATAATTGACTTTCTTTGTTATCTTAGCAGAGCAAGAATGGCCGAATACATTTGGATACGCCGTAGGCTTTCTTACACTCCCATAATAGAGAGTTACAATACCACCCTGTATTGCACAAAATAGAAAGATGGATAAAGTTATTATTTTAGCAATCTTCATGGAGATTTGAGTCTTGAAAGGACAGCACATTTTTCTGTATCGGTCAACAGCGATGGCTACGAGAAATCCACAGTTACAAAGACCAGTGAAGACTGACAGGACCATGTGGTTCTTACAAAAGCCATCCCACATAGTCATCAGTGGAACAACATTTTGAACAATCCTTCCGGGGGTTATAATAACATCGGTGATCAAATCAACTATAGCCAGCATGACAACAAAGAAGTATGTTGGTGTCATTTTTAATCGGAGGCCGTAGACATAACAGGTGAGAGAATTGCCAACAACCCCAACCAACATTGTGATGATAACCAGAATGGTTGATGGGATCATTATTATGGCTTGTTCTCTGTTTAGACGAGCAAGAATTTCCAAAATTTCCGTCTCGTTTGCTTCAGTTTCATTCATCTTGAGAGTTTTGAGAAGAGTCCCTGAAACGAGAGAAAGGAAACAAAAATGTCATAATTATGAAAAGTTACCTGATGATACAAGAGAATAAAAAAAAAGTGACCCAAGGAAAGAACAGATATTCTAAAATACAACATCCCTAGTGTGCTCACTGTTGCATTCATCAGCTTGGACAATGACTTTCTTGCATTAACGGCATGTAAGATGGACATACATACATACATTCATACATACATACGTATGCATCTGTTTGCATAACGCACATTAATTACATATCAATAAACTGTGAGTAACTTTTTCCTTCACTGTATCCTTTTGGATGTTTCAATGCATATGCTTGCATACATATGCATTCATATATTTTAAAGGATTTTGTTACCTCCCAACACTCATCCTAACTTTTATGAACATTAACAAGACATGATACCGTCAAATCAACCTCTGTTGTTATCGTTGAATTGGGCTATATTCATTATAATCAACATTTTCATCAATGATTATTCGGACACAATTTGTATGTAATGCACGTTACCCATCAGCACGACAACCCTCATACGTGCATGCTTCTGAGGCATTATTATTAAGAAAGAACAATATTTTACTTATCGATAAATATAAACTTTTACAAAATTTGATGAGACTATTTTAAAGAAAATATTTCATACCGACGAGCAAACGAATAAAAACAATTCAACAACTTTTTTTTAAAGCAATAACCATCTATCTTACTTCCAAGGGGGAGATAATTCATTTTTAGTTTGGACAGAAATTATTTCCCTTTTTACGGGCACATTCTAGGAATCTACCACTATATTTTTACTGTGTTTTCTCTGGTAGGAGAGCAAAATTATCAAAAAATCATTAAATTAACCGAATTTTCTCGATCTGGATTTCTCTGTGATGAATTCTATTTTAAAAAATTCTTTAAAATTGAATATCTTATCTCCGATGACATATTTGGCGGAATTCTAGTAAAAAAAAACTGAACAATAATCGCTTTGAGGTCCAGTGCACGCAAATATTTTTTTCTTGCTTTTACCACTTACTTGATGTTATTTTCTTGCTATCATAACCAAAAATAAACCTTCAAAGAAGATATTCAAGTTCTGCAACACGTTTTAAAAGTGCCTTATGATATATGATATATGATAGATACTAACTAGTAAACAAATTTGCTTGTTCAAGTTCATCTGGTTCCCTGGGGTTTGCAAGTTCAATCACTATACACTTCTACGACCATGTTTACACGTTAGCCGAATTGAACAATGTGAAGTTTCCAGAGGGCAGCTTCTGAATTGGTAAGGATACCAACTCTGGATACACAGGATGAGAGTTTGAAGTTCCCTCGGAAGAAACTCTGTTCAGATTTCACACTTCTTACGTTCTAGTTAGAATACTAATCAAACATTGAAGTGATAAAAAAAAAAAACTGCGTATAAGCCTAGTCACTGCACTTGGAGGAAGACGAAAAAAACTTTTAGTGAAAGTCCTGAGAAAAGCAACTATTAATGTCATAATTCAAAAAGTTATGAGAATCGGTTAAAGGAGTTAGGGTTAACATTATCAGAAAGGAGAGACCTGGAAGACTTAATAGAAATATTTAAGATTACGAATGGTACAGACTTTACGAAAAGGGAGTACAAGGGACTGAGAGGTCATGCATATACGATGAAAGTAAATAGAAGTAGATTGAATATCAGAAAATTCCTTTTTAGCATCAGAGTGGTAGATGTATGGAACAGGTTAGCATAATATGTAATGTTATCAACAGATGTAAATAAGTTTAAAAAAATCCTGATGTTTAATACAACACCGCCACCGATAATGTGCAATACCTCAGACATTGTGTAAATATGATTATGCTTGCTTTCATATACAAATTATATACTTTTCTTCATACGGAAATAAACGTTTCTAATGTTTCAAGACCAGGGAAACTCGTTAAAATCTTTCAATGAAAGCCAATGTTCGTAGCGTTGTAATGTAGAAAACATGCTACCCTAGATTTCTGTTCACATCCAAGAGTGTAGACCAGTCATATCTTTCATATTCTGCATACTTAACCCCCAAATATGTCCCCCAAAATAGTATGATTTATATGTTACATATACCAACTAAGTATGTACCAAAAATACTACGAACTTTATTAATCACAGGCTTTTTAAAAAAAGAAATAACACTGGTCAACACCAGATCTTCACCATGTGTGTGTGTGTTGGTGTACTTTCGGCAGTTTTGGATATTGATCCCGAAAACGTAGTCGGTTCTCTCATAATACGTATAGTTTCCATGAAATGGATGGTCTATCTAAACATATTCCCCCTATACGTGGTTGCAATTAAGACCTAAATTGAAATTTCAAAGGAAATATTCAAAATAAACGTGATCACGGAACCGAATCATAAAGGCAGTCGTGAAAACATTATAAAAAAAGTACTTTTGCGTACTTGAAACTGGTTTTAGACTGTTTTTAATGACAATTTTTGTCATACCGAATTGACTTCGATTACGCCATGATCGATGTCGGTGGACAGAAAAATATAAACTCTGAAATTAAAGATCTCCCCCCCCAAAAGAGAAAAGACCCATGTGGAAGTATTGGATTCGAGGAAATTAGTAAATTCAATGGTTACTTAACTGAATTTTAAAACATCACTTTTTACTAATAATACAGCGAAGAATGCTCTTGTCAATTGAGATCAAAGGTTCAATGGTAAATCGAGTCAGCATCTCTTACCTATATAAAATGAAAGCCCACCTAAATTTACGAGCATATCACGGGGCAGATGAAACATGGAGTAGAAAGCACCCGGAGAGCACCTATTTGTATATTCGAATTCTCTTCTTTATTTAAGAAAAGACTATCTTGAGTAACTTTCCTTGAAATTTTAAAGTAGAATTTTTATCAACTGCTGGGTTTTAAACCCCGTTTCCTGCAGAATAATAAAATACCTCTCAATCAAACACATTCCTGGATCTGCACCCAATTTCAATCACTCAGGAACTTCTGGAGATATCTTGTGGACGGAGGCGCAGACGAGAATAAACACATATATCCCTTCCAATGCTGTTGACACGGTTCAATAATTACAGTGTCACAATAAACGCAGGAATTGTATTATTACCTACCAGTACAGGAGCAACGTTTTGGTTCTACAAGTTTGTTAACTCCACTCCTTTTTAGTATTAACTTCCTTCTGCTTGATCTGAGATAAACCAGACAGGAAGACGCACAAGAATCGTATCATTGAAAGATATTAAAAAATCATACGAATGCTTTAGATGTATAAAAAATATTCCTGTTGTCTACGGTAGCATTACACTAACTATCTGACCTCGGTAACCGGCCAGTATTTTATCGTCAATGTTTCAAAGACCGGTAGTACGTTTGTGCCAAATTATCATTTGTACATGATCAGTAAAATATTAAAGCTCGCTGTGAAAGTGATGAATCGAATGTCACGTTATTTTCCTAATTAGCAAGAGCAAACTGTTTTTCAGATAAACATTTCGTTATAGATATCCTATAAATTAGTACGTCTATTAGATAAATATTTGATAGGAGTCTAAGAGAAACTTAGATCTACGCCATTTAAATGTTATAGAAGCTTTACATAGTTTTTTGATCCGCACATATGATAATAGATAATGTGCTTTGGTCGTCTGTCAAGCTTAAGTAAACAGTGTCGTCTGGTGTTGTTTGCATTGCGGACAAACGTTGGTAAACAAATTAGTGCACGTTCACCTACCGAAGCAGAACTTGGTAAAGAGGAGACTTAAGAGCCGAAAAATACGATATCTCGTCAATGGCTCCAAGACAAAAACTCTGGAGGGATATCTCAGCACTTGCTGCTTTTTAGTAGTCATTAGAAATAGATTTCAAGGTCCGAGAAAATGTAGGTACCTATGGTTTTAGAGTGAGAAGCACAGAACATGGAATTGGTGAACAACGAGTATTGAAACTCCGGATAAGACAGTATGCATTCCCTAATACCTTTGGCAAAGGCATGAACCAATCATTTCTCTCCCGAGTAAATAACAAAGAAGACTGGGCTCTTTTATCCTTGGTTGGCAACTTGACTAAGAAATGGACAACTGATTCCGAAAATGGGAAAGTGTAGCCCGTTGTCCTACGTCGTGAGGGGCTTGCAACAGAGAGAGAGAGAGAGAGAGAGAGAGAGAGAGAGAGAGAGAGAGAGAGAGAGAGAGAGAGAGAGAGAGAGAGAGAGAGAGTAAGGAATGAGTTTCCGAAATGTTCGATGTAGGACAACTAAATAGTCATTTAATATTTTAGTAATCTAACGAACAAACAGATTGATAAAGTCTTTCAACTGAAGAAGATACGGTTTATCTGGCATGTACTCTAAATTAGATGATGAAAACCTGAAAGATTATAAGTGGAACGTTTTTGGCAAATAAACAACACAAAAATCAAAGCCTTATTCTATTTTAGTCGGCGAGTAAAGGGTTGTGATAACTATCAACCATTGAAATTTAGATGAAAGAAAAAATAGTCAAAAATTTAAAAATAACAGTTAAAAGTTTTAACGAGTTAAAACATAACAATAACTAAAGTGTGAAATGTAAAAGAAAACAAGCGAGAAAAAGTTTCTCTCTTCTTTTCACTGACCTTATTCCAGACTGAGAAAAAGAATTTAATTCTCTTTCATATGTGCTCTCTCTGCAGAGCAAGTGTCGTTCTTAGAGCCGTTCCGATTCGAGTTTACTTTATATATGCTTGCAGATGAGGTGTCACTGGTTTTTCCCCTGGCCTTAAGTATTTCCCAACTTGCTGTATATTGTTATGTACATGAAACGCGTTACTTTTATCATGGACTGCGTGCTGATTGGTTAAAAAGATCCAATATATTCAATTCGGAAAAGAGGTTTCCCAATTCAAAGTTCGTTTTTAGTCCCCTTCCCATGAAAAAAAACAAACAATGCTTGAAAAACATTTCCGAAGGTTGTTTCCAAATAATTCCACTGACATCTGGGATAGGCTTCTTGGAGTTTAGCCAGCTCGTATCTCAAGTGATTACAACTGAGTAGTGAGATATATCATTACTGGGTTAGGGAGACCCTCAGTATTCGTATTTATGTCTCCATTTAGATCTGGAAATCTTCAAAGTTCAGAATATTGGCTTCCATAATATTCACCGTGGAAAAAATCTCTATTGAGAGAAAGAGATAGATAGATAGAGAGATAGAGAGAGAGACTCTTGTATAGTGTTGTAAAATTAGTCGTTTTAGGGCTTGCATATAGTGCCTTGTTCTGCATTTCTTGTTCTCATACAGGTGTCTCTTGCACCCCTAAAAGTGGGGCGTTCCTATAAAAACTTTACCTGAAACAAAATTAATTTATACTGGAAAATCTTTTGAGCGTTCTGAGAAACCCCCGCCAATATATGTAAGTCTGAGTCGTCAGAGGTGGGAGATACAGGAGAGAGAGGATCCGGAAAATACAAGTATCTGCTTTACAACACCTTTTTTTAGCTTTTTACAAAGAAAAAAAAAAGGCAATAACCGAAATTGGCATTTCACGTTTTATTTTGTTGCAGCGAGCCGTTATATGGCATTTAAATTCTGGACTCTGACCTGGTCAGTAAATAATTCTGTCTCTTCTCAAGATGTTGATCATTGAAATTCTTGTACATCTTTGTAGGAAATAACTTGGATGCTGGAAAGCAACCGTTTCAGCAAATATTTCTGGTACTCTTCAACGTTTAGAGATTGATAACAATGTATAAGTTCATTAATATCAGCTGTGGAAATGAATCTCAAACCTTCAGGATGTTTCACAGTTTTTGAGATGCAGTCACAATCGAACCGTTCACCAGATGTCCGAAGACAGCTTTCAGGATTATCACTCACAAGCTGAAATTTGAACTCATCACTCTGCACAACTCTCTGAAACCAGTAAGTATCATAGCTCCCGTAAGCTGCTTAGATGCAATGTCCATAGAATGCCCTTATTTGACAATAAACTTCTTGTCACGTCTGTTCGTGGGGTAACCAGCTTCGGTGTCAATGTGCAGTTAAATTGTAAAATATCCTACCTCTATAACACATGCTCGTCACAACTGTTTGATAACAGTATTTGAGGGACCATTGCAGAAATGTGTTTATGTATACATTAAATATAAGCCGACTGACCAGTCTGACGGACGTAATAAATGTATATATATATATATATCTCCAAACTACCCTCTACACTAAACCCACGGACACCCACAATTACCTCCACTCCAAATCAGCCCATCCCCAACACTTAAAAAGAAGCCTACCATTTTCACAAGCTCTTAGAATAGGAGAATCTGCTCTACTAATAGTGAACCTAACAGACACAAACATAACCTAATACAATACTTCACCCAACGAGGTTATCCGCTAGATGACACAAAAAAAACAAATAAAAAAGGTGACTGGAGCACCCAGAGACGAAACCCTTACACTGTCCCACAATAACAAACCCAACCGCATACCCCTTATAACAACCTTCAACAACACATTCCCACCCCTAGCACACATCATCAATAATAGATGGAACATTCTCACGATCAAAACAGATCTAAACGAAACATTCACAGACCCATGTGTTATCTCCTACTGCAGACCCCAAAACATCAGAGACATGATCAGTAGCAATAATATCGTTAACAATAAAGTCGTACACAAAAATACACCTAGAACGATTAAATTCTGCACACCTTGCAACATAAGGAACAGTCTATGTTGCAACCACCTCAAGTATACCAACACATTCACAAGCACTACCACAAAAGAGAGTTACCACATATATCACAATAGCAACTGCTGCAGTAAGAACATTATATACCTTCTAGAGTGCAATAGATGTAAGTTACAGTACATAGGCAAGTCCGAGTGGCAATTTAATATTAGACTCAACTATCATAGACATAGGATCAAGTCAAAAAATAATCGTAGCCCACTTCCCGTAGAACTACACTTTCGCACACCTGACCACAATTTTGCCACTGACGCTAGCTTCACCATCATAGAAAAAATAGAAAAAAAACCACTCCAATTGACATACCTAAAGTTCTGGAGAAACACGAAGATATGTGGATCAACAAACTTAAAACCCTATATCCTAATCTGATTAAACACTAAATTGAACAACCCTCACCACACAGAACCCTAATATACACAACTCCTATCATTAATATCCTCACACTCACATCTAAGACACATTTAATAATGGAAGCTTCAAAGTCACCCAGACCCATACGAAAACTTCACCTTAGCCAGTTATAACCCCTGTCCAAATCATAGCCACAACATTTTCAATAACTCCTAAGGTTGATACCTATGTAGCTCCTTGACCTCACCACCCCTCCTTCTACACTACCCCAAACATACCAAAAAATCCAACTCCACATCACTACCCCCTACCTTGATACACTCTGCCCTCCCCAAGACCAACTGCTGCTGCTTTACCAAAGACCTGAGACCTACTGGACATTCTTCCATTCAGCAGGAGGCCTCTAGCAGCCCTGACAACAAAACTCACCCGCGATGCATAGCTCCTGGTAGTGGACTCTGGTTCCACATGGTACATTTTAATACACACTCACACAGCATACACCACTGATGATTGGAAGAATCCCGAAACATATATGGACTATTGACATATAAGGATTATTAAACCTTACCATCAAATACTTCACTCCCGAGTCTGTCTCACTCTCTAAAATACACATTATATATATATATATATATATATATATATATAGTACAAATCAGGTTTGCTATATAGCATAACATAATGTAAAGCTGTGTCTGATATGTGATGGATTTATTTCATAGAGTGCTCGATACATTCAAGTTTAAACTCCAAGAGTCAAGTTGGTTTAGAGTAGAGCTAGAAATATAGCAGAAACAATTCTGAGGGCAGAAACATAAGCGTATTTGTATACCAAATCTACTCTCTACTATATATATATATATATATATATATATATATATATATATGTATATATATATATATTTATTGAACAGAGAAAATCCGATTTTGCATTATAGTTACATCATAGATAGCATGTTTAAAATTGCCTTTTCTCAATGTTTTCAATTTTATTTAAATTTAGGAAAAAGTCTCCATTACGTTCAACCCCTCAGATGATGGCTTCCTTTCAATTTACACCCCTTAAAGAATTATACATAATCATGAAATAAGAGAATATGTATATTGACAGAAAGTAGGTCCCACTTTGGCATTATAGATACATTTCAAATAGAATCCGCCTCGAAAACCCTTCAAGAATATATTTCCCGAAACCTCTTGTTTTGAAACCTTCTCCCAGGTCCAAATTGGTTGGCCTGCATCCACGTTGAGTTACTTTTTATAACATGACAAATAAACATACTCTCACTTATATATTTAAGATATTGGCCGATAAATCGATGTGTGAAATGTTCACTCACTTACATTGATATCGGCATCGGCCCACAAAATCAAGAACAGGCCGGGCTCTATTTTATTGCCTTTTTGATTTACACTTTTCCTCATTTACCGAGTAGTAAAGGATATACATCGTAAAATATTATAAAAATGGGTTTATAATCATGATTTGTCAAAGTATTGTTCATCTAATCAAACAACAAATGAAGGAGTCTGTGCGTGTTTATGTGCACTGTGATTACTCGACAACTAGCCATAGTATTGGCCAGATTAGATAGTGCAGTGTCTAGATTGAAGTTGTTTGGATAAGCAGTTCTCGAGATATCTGATAAAAATAAATGACTGAAAATCAGAAATCTTCTGTGATAGCTTCTACCGATTATTTCCCTTGACTTTCAATCTTTTTAATTATCTGAATTTAGATATTTTATATATGAATTAGCAACACTGGAGAGAAAAAAACGAAATACTTCAAAGACGTATTTTCGTACGACAGACAGAAAGTTTTTTTACATGACAGTTGTATGAAGTTTCTCTACACACCATAAAGCCCGACCCCTTCGAAACATGCACCTGTGGAACAGGCACTTTGTAAATTGATAATAATGTAAAATCCATGAATAATGCCTGAGCGAATACTATTTTTTTCATCTAGTGGGGAATTCCTGATTCGTTCAACTTTACTTTCAATTCCTCAGCCACTTCCTCTAAACATTACTCAAGAATTTTCATAAAGAAATTTGATCCCTCTTCACAAATTATTGAAGGGGACTTATGTACACACACACACACACACATATATATATATATATATATATATATGTATATATATATATATATATGTAATGAGTGTGTCGATACGATATATCAAGCAATATGTATCAAGTTGACAATAAAGAAAATAGTATAATGAATTCAATTTCAATACAACATGGTTCGCCTTTCGGCTTTGTCATCAAAATGAAACAATACTGAAGTGTTCGTGTTTTTCTTTCAAGTAACAAAGTCTCGCAATCTGAAACGCCAAGTATTTAAAGTTACGAAGAAACCACACTTGAACATTTCGATATTGTTTCATTAAAAATCACTACTTTGACCAAGTCGAAAGGTGAAACGTGTATTGGATCAGCGTAGACATCGAAAATGACGAAAGTATATATCTTTTTTTTTTAATATGTGCAAGTATTTGAGTTTGTTAACGTATTTATTTACGAGTTCCAACGCTCATGCCCATACTGTTTTGTCTACAGACTTGAAAATTGGCACCAGCACTCCCCTAGACCCCAACTAAAAATGTTTTATTTTAGAATAAAAAGAAGCTTTTTTTCTCTTTTTTGAGCCTCATTTTTACGGGTTTAATTATAGCCTAAAGATTCTTCAGAATTTCTTAATGCTTTTTTACTCTATTTTAGACTGATTTTCAGGGTAAATCACCTGTGATGTCATAAATAGAATTAGTTCTGACCATATTTATTCCTCGATTGGATACTGACAAGCATTTTCCTCATTGTCAACTTATACATATGCGGTGTAAATAACAGTGTTCTGCCCTATAAATTGAAACATCTCAACGAGTAAAAAACATTGGTCAATTTTGCGTGAAGTGTTTATATTTTTATTTCTTTTTTTCACCTATAGCAATGGAGTTAGAAAAGTATATTTAATCATTCATGTCTGTATGGCCACACAATGTCTCCAGAAGTTTTCAATAAATGTCGATTGAATTTTGTGGTAGAGTGGGTCATGGGTGAAGGAAGGCGTGATCAAAGTAAGGGTTGATCGAAGAATTTTTTTTGATTCCGATATTTTTTTGTCCACTCAACCCCAAGAACTAATGTATTCACTTATGCATGTCCAAATGATATCTCAAAAAGTTTTCAATGAATTCCAATGAAACTTTGTGGAAGGTTGGTTCATTGAATTTTGAGGCAAACCCGGTCGTTTCTTTAACAGGAAATGCTGAAAGTCTGAGTACAGGCAGAACAACGATGCTGATTACTCTCTCGTCTTCGGGGTATGCAGCAGGCAGAGAGAACTCCCACAAGAAACCAATTTTGACAGGACCACTTAAAAATGTTACATTTTCCATATTATTGTGTTCTACGTTGTTACATGTTTTCCTGTATGAATTTCGAAAGGCTAGTATTGTTACTCATGTAATGAGAAACATGTGTGATGTATATCCTGATGCATTGAAAGCACTTAATTGCCAGCTGTGGTCGAAAATATTTAAAAACGGCGATTGTGATTCGAAAATACGTAATTACTTCCCGAAGACAAAAGTGCGTATTTATTTTCCAAACACCCAAACAAGAGATGATTGTGCATTATGTTTTATCTGGCCTTTCTAAAGAGTTGCCGGACTTCGTCCTTGAAGTTCTGATTTCTGTAACCGTAAATGACCGGATTAAGACACGTATTGAAGTAGAAGGTGTGTCTGGCTAACCAGTAAAAAATAGCAGCGGTCGTTCCCATAGTTTGTTCGGCTTTTACGGCTGCGTTCACCATCATGGCCGATACACTCGGAATATACGTCACAACAAACACTGCAGTTATCATCATCATCGTCACAGTGGTACGGTTCAATCTTTTCATATTATCCTCTATTCGTTTGAGGCTTCGGGTTCGCACCTCCTGTTTGACCAATTCTTTGCGTGCCAATGGACGTTTATCTTCATCGGGCGAGGTCCCTGAAGAGATACCCGAAGAGGAAGATGGTTGAACTGAGCTCACCGACGATGAGTTTTTCTCTGTGACTATTTCATCATATATGTCATTACAGGCCGTTGCGCTGTTTTCACTGGTGGCACTGGTCGAACTGGCCTTCAGTTGAATAACTGCATTGGTGAGTCTTCGACGGAGATTTGCTCCTGTTGATGGGGGAGGTGGTGCTATCTTTTTGTTTTTGTTTACGATCTTTTTCATAGTGTGTAACACGATCGAGTACAACGTAACCAGCGTAAAGATGGTAAATATGGTGAGAAGTAGGTAAAAAGCAAAGAATCCCAATTGATAATAATTGACTTTCTTTGTTATCCTGGCAGAGCAAGAATGGCCGAACACATTTGGATACGCCGTAGGCTTTCTTACACTCCCGTAATAGAGAGTTACAATACCACCCTGTATAGCACTAAACAGAAAGATGGACATTGCTATTATCTTAGCAATCTTCATGGAGATTTGAGTCTTGAAGGGACAGCACATTCTTCTATATCGGTCAACAGCAATTGCTAGGAGAAATCCACAGTTACAAAGACCAGTGAAGACTGACAGGACCATGTGGTTCTTACAAAAGCCGTCCCACATGGTCGTCAGTGGAACAACATTTTGAACAATCCTTCCGGGGGTTATAATAACATCGGTGATCAAATCAACTATAGCCAGCATGACAACAAAGAAGTATGTTGGTGTCATTTTTAATCGGAGGCCGTAGACATAACAGGTGAGAGAATTGCCAACAACCCCAACCAACATTGTGATGATAACCAGAATGGTTGATGGGATCATAATTATGGCTTGTTCTCTGTTTAGACGAGCAAGAATTTCCAAAATTTCCGTCTCGTTTGCTTCAGTTTCATTCATCTTGAGAGTTTTGAGAAAAGTCTCTGAAACGAGAGAAAGGAAACAAAAAAGTGTCATAATCATGAAATGATACATTGTGAGTTATTGAAGAGACGGAGAGAGACAGAGACAGGACAGGAACTACGAGAGAGAGAGAGAGAAAAGGAAAGAAAAAACATGATAAGAAGAAAGAGGAACAGTTCTTGTTACAATGCAATTAACTTGGTGGCTGGGGTAAATTGAATTTTCCCCACCTCAGAACCCTGTCCAGTGTTCGACCGTGGGTGAAAAACACGATTTCAAATCCTGATTATCAAAGGAGGTTGTGTAGGCCTCTTTAAAGAAGAGAAATGATTTACACACACACATATGTATGTATATATATATATATATATATATATGTATATGTATAAACTTACATATATGAGTATTTATATATGTATATATACGCATATATTTACAAGTATTTACATATAAATATGTATATATATACATATACTTGTATATATATACATATATATATGTGTATATATATATGTATACATATATATATATATATATATATATATATATATATATATATATATATATATACATACATATGTATATATATGCATAGATATGTGCATATGTGTATAAATGTATATATATGCGTATATATGTGTGAACCAGATTATCCCAATAATCCTAAAAAGAAAAGTATACCAAGAGACAGACCTACAAACTGAGAAGTATACAACTTGCACATAAGACAATCTTACTCAACCTTCCATGGAGAGATCACAAAATAGCACAGTATATAAGGAAGAAAACAGGTGTCTGTGACATCATAGACACTACTAAAAACTCAAATGGCAATGGGCAGGCCATGTTGCAAGAATGAAATACAACCGATGGACATCACATCTTGCAACATGGATCCCAAGAGATCACATTAGAAACCGAAGCCGACAGCTCAAGATGGAGAGATGAACTCGACAGATTCAGGAAATATTGCCTCAGCAAAGCCCATGATAGAGAAATTGTGGTGAATCCTGGTGAAAGTCTATGTCGAACGACAAATGTTAAAAGACTGATGATGATGATATGTATTTGTATATTCAAGTACATATATTTGTACATATATATATATATATATATATATATACATAGATAGATAGATAGATAGATATAGATATAGATATAGATATATATATATATATGCATATATTTGTAAGTATATATATGTATATGTTCATTTGTATGTATATATTTATACATATGTGTGTATATATGTATATATATGCGCGTATATATATAAGTATATATATGTATATATATATTTGCATATATGTATATATATTTGGCCAGTTTCCTAGTGATTGGCCAAATATATATACATATATACAAAGCGGGTAAAATCATCACTAGGAAACTGGCCGTCCTCTTCAACTTGTCTGTAAAAGACAGTGAAGTCCCAGACGATTGGAACACTGCTATCATAAAGTTTTTATATAAAAAAGGAAACCCGAATGACCTCAACAACTATAGGCCTATAAGCCTACTCAACTGTGTATATAAACTTTTCACAGAGATCATCAATAACCGAATCACAAAATCACAAAAACACTCGATGAAAATCAGCCACGTGAATGAGCTGGCTTTCAAAGAAGCTACTCGACCATGGACCACCTGCATTCGATAAATCAGCTGAAAGAAAAAGCAGCTGAGTATAAACTACCACTCACCGTAGCATTTATCGATTTCCAAAAAGTGTTCGACTCAGTAGAAACCCCTAAGATCATGGAGGCCATCACTAGACAAGGTGTAGATCCAGTGTATGTTGGAGTGTTAAAACATGTATACAATCACAGCAGCTCTTTTATCAGGTTACATAAAGACTTGGACCACTTTCAGCTCCAGAAATGAGTAAGACAAGCTGGTACCAGCTAACCTAAATTCTTCACAGCCTGCCTCGAGATGATCTTCAGAAGTCTAGACTGGGAGAATAGAGGAATTAAAATAGACGGCGAGTATCTGAGCAACCTCAGATTTGCGGACGACATTGCCCTTTTTGCAGAAAACCTGCACGACCTCCAACTAATGATAGATGACTTGAATGAAGAGAGGAAGAAGGTCGGCCTGCGCATGAACTTCAGCAAGACGAAGATCCAGTGCAACAACCGAATCGGGGATAAAAACACTAAGATTAAAATCGAGGTGACAGAACTAGAGGAAATAGACCACTGCATCCACCTTGGACGACGAATCTCCGTGAGACCCTCAAAAGAAGAAAAATCAAGCGGAGAATCATACTAGGATGGCAAGCCTTTTGCAGAGCAAGCTCAACCTTCAAAAAAAAGAAGATCCCAGTAAACCTAAAAAGATGGGTGTATAACCAATGCATCCTTCCAATAGTCACTTATGGAGCTGAAACATGGAACCTAACCAAGAGACAGATCTGCAAATTGAGAACACTGCAACGTGCACATGAAACAATTATGCTGGGCTTCACATGGAGAGACCACAAGGCAGCACAGTACATCCGAGAAAAGACTAGAGTCGGAGACATCATAGAATCCATTAGAAATCCCAAATGGTGGTGGGCTGGTCATGTTGCAGGAATGGCAGACAACCGATGGACACCACGACTCACGATCCTGCCCAGATCACATGCGCTACCGCAGCCGGCGGAATATTAGATGGAGAGACGAGCTAGACATCTTCAGGAAGTACTGGCTCCACGATACCCATGATATAGAAGTGTGGCAAATGCTGGGGAAGGTCTATGTCCAACGAAGGACGTTAAAACACTGATGATGATGATGATGTGTATAGAGAGGGATATACAAATATATGTCTATAAATATTTATCTAACTATGTATGTATATGTATAATTGTATACATGTGTATATATCAATCTTTCTCTCTATATATGTATATATATGTGCATATATGTTTATATATGTATATATATGACTTTTAAATATATATATACATGTATATTATATATATATATATATATATATATATATATATATATATATGCAAATATATATTTGCATGTACATGCATATATATCCGTAGATCTATATGTATTTGTTTATATATATATATATATATGTGTGTGTGTGTGTGTGTGTGTGTGTGTGTGTGTGTGCGTGCGTGTGTGTGTATATATGTATGTATATATATGTATATATGTGTATGCATTCTTAAGCATATGCATGTATGCATATATATGTGTGTACATATATATATATGTAAATATATAAATATTTCTAAATATATACACATGAATATACATATATACACAAAAATATACATATATTTACATATATGTATATATGTGTGTATATGTATATGTATGTATGTATTAGTGCACATATACATATGTACATATACATATATATATGTGTATGTATATATGTGTATATATGTATTTCCATGCACATAAATATACATCTATACATAAATATACATGAATATTTGCATATGTATATATGTATATATATGCACATATATGTGTGCACATATATGTAAATATATATGTATTCGTACATTTGTATACATGTATGCATCTATACATATTCATGGATATATATTACGTGTATATACATGTTTAAATATATATATGTGCACATACATGTATGTGTATAAGTGCATGCATTTATACATATATATACATAAGCATATGTATGTATATATATTTATATGCATATATATTTATACGTACATATAAATATAGATATGTACATGTATATGCAAAAATATATGCACATATATATAAGTAAATGCACACACACACACACACTCACACACACACATATTATATATATATATATATATATATATATATATATATATATATATATATATATATATATATATATACATATATATATATATACCCAGAACTAAATTCTGCAAACCTGGTTACATAAGAAACAGTCTATGTTGTAACCACCTCAAATACACTAACACATTCACAAGCAGTACCACAAAAGAGCGTTACCACATATATCACAATACCGACTGCCGCAGTAAGAACATTATATTCCTTCTAGAGTGCAATAGAGGTAAGTTACAGTACATAGGCAAGTCTGAGTGGCAATTTAATATTCGACTCAACAATTACAGACATAGGATTAAGTCACAAAACAATTGTTGCCCACTTCCCGTAGAACTACACTTTCGCACACCTGACCATAATTTTGCCACGGACGCTAGCTTTACCATCAAAGAAAAATTAGAAAAAACTACTCCAATTGACATAACTAAAGTTCTAGATAAACACGAAGATATGTGGATCGATAAACTCAAAACTATATATCCTAATGGATTAAACACTAAACTGAATAACCCTCATCACACAGAACCCTAATACACAAAACTCCTACCAATAATATCCTCACACCCACATCTAAGATACATTCAATAATGGAAGCTTCAAAGTCCCCCAGACCCATAGGAAAAATTCACCTGAATCAGTGATAACCCCTGTCCAAATCATAGCCAACACATTTTCGATAACTTATAAGGTTGAAACCTATGTAGCTCATTGACTTCACCACCCCTCCATTTACACTATCCCTAACATACCAAAAAATCTAACTCCACATCACTTCCCCCTACCTTGACACACTCTGCCCTCCTCAAGACCAATTGCTGCTTAACCAAAGACCTGATACCTAACAGGACATTCTCCCACTCAGCAGGAGGCCTGCAGCCCTTACAACACAATTTACTCACAAAGCATAGCTCCTGATTGTGGACTCTGGCTCCACATGGGAACTTTTAACACATACTCACACAGCACACACCAATGAAAATGGGAAGAATCCCGAAACATGTCTGGACAATTTAGTGGTAAGGTTTATTAATCCTTAGATGTAAACACTTCACTCCCGAGTCCGTCTCACTTTTTACAGTACGCATTATATATATATATATATATATATATATATATATATATATATATATATATATATATATATATATATATATATATGCATGTATACATACGTATAAAAGAAGCTGAACTCACTGGGATAGGGATTGATGGGTGATACTGGTGCCGCTCCCCCCCCCCCAATAAAAAAAAAACCCTGAATGTAACTAGAGTTTTACAGTCGGTGGAACAACGTGGCAAAAACAGATTCATGGAAAATGCCTCCTGTAATTTTGTTTTGTCCATAGAGGGAGAAAGATGCCCCAATCTGAAAAGAACAAACACCAAACAGTGCGAGAAATAAAGAAACTGGGTATATTAGATGAGATTTGTGATGAAGCTTCGGTGGGCCTAGCAAGCTAGAAGTGCATTATAGCAAATTGCCCAAGTAAAATGGAAGAATTGAAAAAAATGGATGTTTTGGGTAGAATGTTCATCGGCTGCAAAAGTGATAAAAAATGTCACGGAACAAGTCCTAAAATCGTCTCTTAATGTTGGTTCTGATTCTGGTAAGAGCATCAAGCTTATACTCCTGAGGGTTTGGAGGTATTGTAAGTTCCCAGGAAAATGTAGAAATTTGACCAATTACCAAGAATATGAGATATGTATTAAAACATATTTTAATGTCTATATTATGTTCTTAATCACACTGGCTTATAATCCGACCCCTAATATAGCCTTATTTCAATAACATAAACTTGAAAAGAAAATAAGGATATGACAATCCTAACATATATTTCATATTAGATAAGTGATGGAGAAACAGACGAAGCTGATGAACAGTCTTTAACGAGCAACTCGGAGATAGAAGTTAATTTCTTTTAAAAGTTTTTGGATGGCTGTGAGTAGTCTGAGTGTATCCACTTTATTCAAGAATTCATTGTTTTAATTTTGTCAGATTCCGTAGCTATGTGGAATAAAATACTCCATCGAAAAATAAAAATAAAGCATATTATAATTGCTTTTCAAAACTATTTAAAGAATCATCGTTTCATCTCTGTATATGAACTGTTTAGTATTCAGACCTAAGGTACACGTTTCCTTATTGAATGTGCATTTTCAATAGAAAAGTGCAGCACTGCAGGAAAATACAAAGTTTTACACATATATGATTATAGGCAGGTAGAAATTTAAGAATCACGAATATGCTCTAACTAGTCGAAATCTTGGAAAGGTCATTAGCTTTCGAAGAGTTTAATGAAGATTGAAAATATATCGATGTAATTATCTGAAAAAGATTATCACGTCATATAATCGTATTAGATTTACTTGAAATTGTCAAAACATAACCATACGTTTTTGAACCCTAAAAGCGAAAAAAAAAGTTCTATATAACTCTATTCAACATGTACAACCAATAAAGATCATGATATGAGGTGTTTTTATAATGGTATATTCTGTAGTTTATATAAGTTGGGGATCGGAGGTTATGTCAAAAATGTCTTAAAGAATGCAACTTTTTGATTTCAAGAATCAATTTGAAAAGAGAAGGATGAAAACATTATGTTATCACATCATTGAAAAGTAAGAGATTATTTCAGCCAGACGAGTTTTCATGTGAATAGACCCATAAATTGAATCCCCTTAAAAGCATGTTTTTGAGGTTGATTATTAAAAAAAGATGCTGAGAACGTTTCCCGGGGATAAATCCATACTCAGCGAAAAATTTATGGGTTTATGTCGAATAGTTTTGGTTGAAGGTGAGTATATACAGATTGATAAACAGACTTTTGGTTTATTATAATATGTAACTCATGGATAAAGTATTACAATGTCAAAATGTGGTTGATTTATGCACTCTGAAAGGCTGGCAACATAAAACAAAAACATAGTGATGCTTTGACAGGCGTTGCCAGCCAAAAGTGGATCATGAATATTCAAATAAAATGAAAAATAATGAAAACAGCCGGATGGAATATCGCGAACGATGTCCCGACTTCACGATGACAACAAAAAAAAACACAAAAATCATAAACACAAAATCCCCCAGCCTCCCAGAAAACAACAATAACAAGTACAATCAAGTATTCATAAATTTAAAAGATAATCAAATTATTAGTTTAGTATTTTGGTAGTTGAACTGACCTTATTGTTCCAGATAGCTGAAAGTTTAACTCCTTTTCACGCTTTCTCCTTTTTCTAGGCAAGAATCCTTGCAGAGCTTTTTTAACTCCCAAGTTTCCAAGTGAATGTCCTGAGATAGGGTTACACTTACTGTTATATATCACAAGTGGGGAAAAGCCAAAGAAAACACTTCCGTATTGTTGGTCGCACAATGATTGTTTAAACTGAAAGATTCATCAATATCAATGACATATAATTCGGGGAAACTCATCTGAAGTGCACTTTTCATGAAAGGTCGTTTATACTAAAAATTCAGGATTTAAATCAAACGCATTTCAAATTTACCACTTTGAGAGTCTTATGAAAAACACTCAAGTATCTTGCCACTCTAATATGTACTATCAACCTCAATAGAGAGATGTAAAGATCGTATTTGTACTGTATTTCAAGGTAAACATTGGAAAATGACCATGGAAACGTGAATTCTCTTGATACATGTAGACGTTTTCATCAAAGATTCATATTCTAATCTAATGCTTTGAATGGCAAACTATTTACTTATGAACACATGCCATACATCGTACGCATGAGGTTTACAACAGGTAACATCCCTGCAGTGTAGAAACTATCAATGATACAGTATTCCAATATTGATGATGATGTAGTGAACTGCAACTACAGTTTTCCCACCATCAGTCCTTTAACGTCTGTCGTTGGACATAGACCTTCCACAGAATTCGCCACACTTCTCTATCATAGGCGTCGTGGAGCCAGTACTTTCTGAAATTGTCTAGCTCGTTTCTCTACCTAATATTCTGCCGGCCCTGGTTGCGCATATGATCTCAGGGGATCCATGTTGTGAGTCGTTGTGTCCATCAGTTATCTGCCATTCCTGCAATATGGCCAGCCCACTACCATTTGAGATTTCTAATGGATTCTATGACGTCTTCGACTCTAGTCTTTTCTCCGATGTACTGTGCTGTCTCGTGGTCTCTCCACGTGAGGCCCAGCATAATTCTTTCATGTGCACGTTGCATAGTTCTCAATTTGCGGATCTGTCTCTTGGTTAGGTTCTATGTTTCAGATCCATAAGTGACTATTGGGGGATACATTCGTTGTACATACTTCTTTTTAGGATTGATGGGATCTTCTTATTTTGAAGGTTGAGCTTGCTCTGCGAAAGGCTTGCCATCCTAGTGTGATTCTTCGCTTGATTTCTTCTTCTTTTGAGGGTCTCACTACCATGGCTTTATTCTAGATTCTAATGGTAGTCACATATTCCCGGCCTCAAAGGATTGTCAACAAATGTTCCTTTGAGCGAGGAGAAGGAAGGCTTGGTCATTCCAACTAACATTGTGTCAAAATGGAAATCAAAGTCGTTGAGAGCGTGAAATGAAAGTCGTCGAGAACTGTGAAAAATATCCAGGAACAGAGGATAGTGGTAATGTTGATGCCACGACCAATTATCTCACCTTCACCAGTCCCACTGAATAAAGATCAGAGGATAAAGCTCTGGTGCCCTGGTCGGAGCATCGCCAGAAATTGGCGTCGAGGTGCTAAAAACAAAATTAAGGAAGAAAAACAGAGAAGCTTAAACCAATAAATACAGCACTCGTTGAAAAAAAAATGTTTATTTTCTATTGGTAATTCGTCAGCTTGCCCGATAACGGAGGCAATATGATTCTCTAGAGTTGGTTGGTCAGTTATTTGTCACCTTATGAGACAGTCTCCTTTGTTGCAACAAGCTATTTACGTCTAAGAGATTAATCTATGCTGGGATGTTGGGGTTTAAGCCGGTGTACCCCCAATCCTACCCTCTCATAAAAAAAGGGGTCGGGCTTCTGTCTGTCATTTCTGCTTTCTGAATAAATTTTTCAACGTGGTCATCTTGGCTTTCCACTCCTCAGGTTCCGATGCCGGTCTTCCGTCTCAGCAAGTCAAAATCAATTTCTGAACGAACCTTCGTCGTCAACCGTGTTGGCCTGTCAGCCCCTTTCATGAGGATTGACCAGCACTCAGAGCGGGGATTGCCCCCGATGAAAGTCAAAACTTACCACCATACGAAGTCAAAGATTGATCCAGGCTTCTAAGTAATCAATCATTTCTCACGGCGGGTCAAAATCCCCTAGGTTTGGGGAACTAATCTCCTCCCCTTTCTGGGACCCGTACTCGGACCTTGAATGTGTACTCATAATCTCTTGGCTCACCTCCTCTCTCAGGTGGAACCACGCTTCCTTTTATGACGTTCTGCCACACACCCCTTTTTTAGCGGGTTGTGTGAAAGAGTCGGCTTCTGGCCCTATAGTAATTAATTTTGAAAGCCTACATCCACGGCTGATTTAACGTAATATGTCAAATCTGTGGTACAACATAACATATCCTGCAAGTCTGTGTGCAGGTAACTTGGTGTGAGTAGGGTGGAATCATCATCAGCCTTTTAACGTCTATTGTTGGCCATAGACCTTTCCAAAGATTTGCCAGACCTCTCTATCATGGGTGTCACGGAATCAGTACTCTCTGAACTTGTCTATACCGTATTTTATAACGAACTAAACTCATGTGAAAGTCGAATTTTTGAAGACTGTTTTTTTTAGGTTGATTTGATGTATTTCAGTAATAATACCGATATTTCTACACATCAAAACACACGTCCTAACAACAAAAACACATAAATAATACTGCACAGTCCTTATAAATATTTACACTTGCTCTTTCACTTCAATACACTCAGAAAACTAGCTAAATGAAAATTCAAGGCTCATAATTACAGAATATTATCATTACTTACCATTTACCTTCCCAGCGTGTCTCCATCATTACCCTTCAACCCCATCATTTTCATATTCGTGATCGCAGATATCAAACATTTCCAAAGCAATACATATTACCACCAGGTTAGTATTAAATGTAACCACCAGTATCTATAATAGCGACGCGACCTTATTTATGATATCTCTGTGAAGTATTTATTAAGACGTGTGAAACCAATTTCTCAATCGTATCGTTCATGTTCATGATAATAGTTTAATTCACAAATGCTGATCTGCTGTCTGTGATAAACTAAGGTTGACTTTTACATGAGGTACATGACTCACCCCATTCCTGCCCAGCCCCCAAATTAGATTTTTCCGACTTTTTCAGGAGATCGAGGTTATTACAAGTATATATTTAACTCTGATTCATCATTCAAAATTCAAGAACGAAAATCAACAGTCTTTCCTGGAGAAATTTATAAAATTCCTATAATTTTTCTTCAAGACGTTTTTCCAATCATTCATCTTCGGAAAGTCCAGAGATATTTTTCTTGATATTTTTTTAAAAACCCGAGCGAGAGAACAGATATTTCCAATTCTTCGCTCCAGCTCGAGGGAAACATTTTACGCCCTATTCATTCCAGATTCTCCTTTTGACTCTCCAGCTCACGTGCTTCAGTCAAATTTCAAGGCGGAAATAACACTACTGTGCCGTTGGTCAATTTCTTCCTTTGTCTTCAATCTATGCTCCCCCCTCGGACTTGACCGTTTAATAAAATCTGTTTTCTATTCTGAATTTATCGCGATTAAGAAAAAAAAAAGGGATGTTTTCGTAAAAACGTAACAATTGAACAGATTTACCAAAATGGATTCCCTTTATTCAGTGAAAAAATACATGATTAAAACACCTCCCTTGAACATAATCCGATATTATATAAGATAAAGTTTTTTTTTCAAAATCGCCGTCAGAATGAGATACGTGGCAATCAACACATATTAGTGATAGTCTGTTGTGGGCTTGATTCAATGATGATGATGATGATGATTATGACGACGACGACTATTATTATTATTTTCATTGTTGTTATTATTATTATTATTATTATTAATATTATTAGTATCATTATTCAGTGATGATAATCATAATGATAATAATCATGAAGAAGAAATCGAAGTGGTTTGGTCACTCCGTACGAAAAGACAACGCCAATTAGATCACTCCATCGCTCTGGTGTTCGCCCCCACCCCTGGGTCTCTTAATACAAGAACTATTTTTACTAATGGTTGACGTATCAAGAGCTGAGGCAAAATTACCCCTTGCGAACAGGCAGGCAAAAGATAGGGCGAAATGAAAGTCTTGTGTGGACAAATATCTGCGAAGAACCTTTGCGGGTTAAAATGCAGGTTATGGAAGGAAAAATTAAAGCTGCTTATCTTGACGCAGTGAAGGTTTCATAAATGCCTGCTGGTTTTCCGTACACGAAAATACATAATAAATTTCGAAACACCCTAATAACTCTCCCTAAGACATGATAAAGCGTCAGTTTCATCTGAACTTCCGACAGAGTTGCTGGACTTCGTCAACGAAATTCCGGTTTCTATAACCATAGATAACCGGATTTAAACAAGAACTGATGTAGAATGAATGTCTGGCTAACCAGTAAAAAATGGCAGCGGTCGTTCCCATTGTTTTTCCAGTTTTTTCAGTCGCGTTCACTATCATCGTTGATATAGCCGGAATATAAGTCAATAGAGACACTGCAGTTATCATCATCATCGTCATCGTGGTACGGTTCACCCTTATAATGTAAATTTCTGATCGCTTGAAGCTTTGGGTTCGTGTGTCTTGTGTGACCAATTCTTTCTGCGCCAATGGTCCTTTGTTTTCATCGGGTGAGGTTCCTGAAGATAAACCCGAAGAGGAAAATGGTTGAATTGAGCTCACTGGAAATGTTTTTTTCTCTGTGACATCCATTGTTTTAGTATTACCACAACTAGCAATTGTTGTGATGTTGTCCTTGCTGGTACAGCTAGGATTGGCCATCAACTTCTGTTGAATAACTGCATTGCTGACTTTGTGATGCAAGAGATCTCCTTTAGATTGGGGAAGTGTTGCTACCTTTCTGTTTGTGTTTACTTTCTTCCGCAAAATGTGCAACACAATCGAGTACAACGTAACCAGCGTAATTATGGCGGATATTGTAAGAAAGAGGTAAAAAACAAAAAATCCCAATTGATAATAATTGACTTTCTTTGCTCTTTTGGCAGAGCAAGAATGGCTGAACACATTCGCATACGTCGTAGGCTTTATCACACTCCCGTAATAGAGAGTTACGATACTTCCATGTATTAGACTCAATAGACAGATGCATATAGTTATTACTATAGCAATCTTCATGGAAATCTGCGTCTTGTGGGGACAGCATAATCTTCTATATCGGTCAACAGCGATGGCTACGAGAAATCCACAGTTACAGAGACCGGTGAAGATTGACAGAGCCATGTGGTTCTTACAAAAGCCGTCCCACATGGTCATCAGTGGAACAACATTTTGAACAATCCTTCCGGGGGTTATAATAACATCGGTGATCAAATCAACTATAGCCAGCATGACAACAAAGAAGTATGTTGGTGTCATTTTTAATCGGAGGCCGTAGACATAACAGGTGAGAGAATTGCCAACAACCCCAACCAACATTGTGATGATAACCAAAATGGTTGATGGGATCATAATTATGGCTTGTTCTCTGTTTAGACGAGCAAGAATTTCCAAAATTTCCGTCTCGTTTGCTTCAGTTTCATTCATCTTATGATTTCCCTGAAACGTGAAAAAAAAGATACAAGTTTCATCATTATGAAAAGTGTTTAGTAGAGACAACGACAAAAAGACAGAAACAGTGAGAAAGATTCGATAGACAAACCAGACGACATTAGACCTGCCATGTCACGTGTCCCCTCAATGCTTAATCTTTCCGATATTTCATTTTAACGTAGGTATAAACCTCCTAACTAAACAGGCCCCTTCTTTCCTGTTCTTCACATAATTGATCGTATGGATGTTTTCATTATATTCAATCCTATATCCGATGACCCCGATTACTAAATAGGAGACACCAATTATTATCAAACTCGTATCCGAAAAGATGATGAACAAGGGAAAAACTACCACGATCCTTACTTCCAGTTTCGTGTTCCACAATCTCTAAATGCCTCTGCAATAACAGATCATATTCACTTGACATATTCATTTTATTATCTATCCGACTATGACATGAAAATATTAGTCCACTTCAGACACTGGATGTGTGTGTGTGTGCATGTGTGTATGTGTTGATGAAAGAAATAATTTGAAACTGAAGAGAAAAACTCAAGAGAAAGCAGGTTTTACCAATCATTTTTTAAAAATTATTCCGGGGGCATGTTTGGATGGGTGTCAGCCATCTTTTCAGGGGAAAAGATTTGTAGCAGTTCACAGAAAATTTTGCTTTTTACGTGCTTGAGGTTAACCAAACACAGAAACATCCCCATTTCTTTCCTCGTATAGTGGGATCGGGAAGGGAGGTTCTATATCTGTATAGGTGAGAATAAAGTTTGGTTTGAAATGAGAAGAGTCTGTGAGAGTGAGGATCAGAGGGTGTCTGTTTCCTGTCTCTGTGGGTGTTTGGCTTGTCTTAGATAAGAAGGGCAGTGAGAAGAGATGGTTGGCGATAAAATGGTCAGTTCTCAGGAAAGAATTTTTTTTCAGTCATAGAATGTAGAGGTGATGTCTAGCATTTAATGGATAGATGCTGGTATATGTGGGTCAGGTTGGAAGTAGGGTGTTTCTCATTTAATCTTTTCGGCTGAAACTTTTCTTCTCATAAAGGGGTGGTATGTGCCTGTACCATTTCTTAATTGAACTGTTGGCCGTTAGATACAGCACTAACATACAGTGATTTAGCTATGTGATTTTATTTCAAACTAATGCATCTAGAGGGTTTGCAATCTGAAAGTGATCATACCTTTGTGTTATTGTACTGAATTGGGATATAAGAGCTGCTATGATGCATCTGCACGTCAAATAGTCATGAATATTCTTGATGAGATGGGCTTGGCGAAAGTTGAAGTTGTGTGTGTTTTTATGTTCGACCAGGACGTTTGTATTTTCATCCAGTTTAAGTGCCCTTTTGTGGTATATAAATATAGTTTAGAGCTGAAGTTGATGGTGGTTGTGATTGTAGGTAATATGATACGTCTAGTAGTGGTGTTGTTTTAGTTTTTATCTTGTTATGTGGTAGATTTGTGGATCTTATACCACGCAAGGAGGAAAGCATATATGTTATGCTGTGGGTACAGACGTGAACAGAGGCACTATCTGATGTATTCTTCTTCGTCATCAAGGTATTCGTGGCTATATATTATGAGGTCCCTTTGGTAAGATCCTATGATTGATCCTGATTTAATTTTCGGGTTGTAGTGTGAGTAAAAATGTGTGTGGCCTTCCTTATTGGTGACTGTGCAGAATATACTGTGTTTAACTTCCTAAACACCCTACTACACAGAAACATCAATGTGTTGCTGGACACTTTTTCTAGAGTGAATTTAATAGATGGTTCCACTGATGGTATAGTATTAGGACTTACTCGATGCAGCGAAAGTACGAGGATGTTTTGGGTATGATATACGAGAAAGAGTTTGATTCTAGAAATTCTAGAAAAAGACAAGTTAAAACTTCACTTTTCGTGGACCCAATGGTTAATCCGAAATTTCCAGTTGAAACTGAAGCATTGGTTTGTTATCAGTGTACATATTTTGATGATTTTGTTGAAAAGGCCCAAAATGAACTACTTGTACTCCCTGAGGTGATTACTTAGAAGGTGTAGGCATTTTTTTCAATTGGGATGTTGGTGTAAAGTGATGCTATACAAAATGAGGAAAACTCTGAAGACCTCATACATCAAGACTGGTCATGGATTCATTTTCCACTTCTATTTTTTTTATGTGAGGGGCTGACCGTGCCTAGTAATAGGGTTAGGATTTCACTAATGCTTATGGGGTGCACTACTCATTCCTTTAATGATGGGTCGTAAGGGGATGGTTGGTTTGTGGATACAGTATTGTATTTCAATTCCGAGAATTGATTAACAAGAAAAAAGGGGATAAAAACGTTATTTCATTACTTCATTAAAAAGTAAAAGATCATTTTAGCAAGATGAATTATCATGAAAATAGACCCCCTCATCCTGTGGATTAAATCCCTCTAAAAACAAAAAAACAAAAAAAAAAAAAACTGGTGGATGGGTTTAAAAAAAAAAAAAAAAAAAAAATCAGAACATAGGTTGGGGGGGGGCAGAGAAACGTTTTTAGCAAATTGTTTGAGAGGCTGGGGCTGGTAACAAAGAGAACATAATTCACTTCCGGCTTGCTACATGTGAACAATTCATTAGTGAAGCTTCCACACGTGAAAAGAAAAAAAAATGATGAAAACCTCGACATGATTACTCTGGTTCGGGTTGATAATGAGAAAAACAAAAAACAAAAATAACAAAAACGACTCTAGTTCAAGTGGATGATTGGAGAAAAACAGAAAACAAAAAAAAAAAAACAACATAATTCCCTAACAACCAAGTAATCATTAATGACAAAAGACAGTTGATCAAAACATTAGTTAAGTATTTTAACACCGACCTTATTGTTCCGATTGTAAAAGTTTAATTCCCTTTCAAGCTTACGCCTTTTTTTTCTAGGCAAGAATCCCTTTAGAGCCGTTCTAACTCTTGTTTCGTTATGATCATCTGATAGGGTGACGCCGGCTATTAAATACAAGTGGCGAAAAAACATAACATTGCCTCTGTAATGGTTTGTACAATACAATTGATAAATAAGCCTTTTTAACCAATCAGTTTCATCTTAATTCGGGAAACTGGTTTCATCTCAAGTACATTTTTTCATAAAAAGTCGCTTGTGCTAGAGATCCAGGATTTGAATCAAACACTCTTTGAATTTATTTGGGGGGGGGGGCACGAAAAACGCTTTGAATAAATATGATCTTTGTCCTTCTTGTTGGGAATTATGATATTGTCGAACTCCAAATGAGTGGACTTTATTAACATCTTAAAATCTCAATATTTGACTAATCACGATCAGATTTCGGCATAAATTTGCCAGTACATTTTACTCTTCAAAATTTATGTTCATGGCCCTCTCCTGGAACTCGTACACTGGCGCCAGTGAGAGATGTGCAAGTAATATGCCCACCAGACAGACCCTTCCGCTAGCAATTTTGGATTTAATATGTCCCATGACATAAGGGACATACTATAGCTAAGCATGTTTTATGACCGGAATCTATAGTATACATATGGATTGTCTTTTCGCCCAACTTTTTACACATCTCATCTCCACAACGGTCCCTTTAGGTGACAAAAAAAAAAAAGAAAGAAAATGAATCTCTTTTGGCCTTTTAAATGCTATCCCTGCCATCATTGCTTTGATGTGTTTACTTTTAAATAGATCTATAAGATGTTATTGCGATTATTCCAACACAGCCCTCGAAGATTTAAAAAAAATATCAGTTTTTCAGGGCTTTTAATTCGCTATCAACAGAAAAAAAAAAACTAATTTAAATGATACTTGATAAAAATAAGTTATAACTTTGCTCGCTTGAAACGTAAGAACACAAAGACTTTATGGTACAGAATTTTAGGTTCTCGTATGAATTGTGCATTAAAAGGTTGAGTTGAAGATCTGGATCAGCGACCATGAGCAAAATCTTACAGTATTATTGAGCAATAGAATATATATTTCTTGGTTTGAACATATTGGCTGCTTCTAATAGAGAGGTTGTTATTTTGTTGTGGACTTCGTTGACGTTGGTGTCGTTTTCGTCGGGAAGGATATCAAATCTGTTTTTCAATTCTAGCTTGAAGGCTGGGTCGATTTCATTTGTACGTTTAGTGGCTGCGGTCTAGTGTGAAAGATTTTCATGCGTTCTTTATTTGTGTTTATTTGCATCTTACATCTTAGCATTCTATGGTCGCTCCCTACATTCACTTGGTTTAGGATTTGGATGTCTTTGATGGTGTGGCTTTTGTCCGTTAAAATGTAGTCTATTTCGTTTTTGGTTTCATAGTTGGGGCTCTTCTAAGTCGATTTTCAATTCGGTTCCTTTTTGAAGAATGTATTCAAGCTTAAGCCCATAATTTTGGAGTACGGGTGCTTAGAAGGAAAGAAAAAGAATTTGAGTTTCTAGTTGACGCAAAAAAAAAAAAAAAAAAAAAAATGCAAAAACTTTCTGATCCAAAACTAACACTAAAAAGATTAAAATTTCAAACCTTATCCCCCAACGGTCAGTTGGGTTCTTTTTCAAGATCAGTCAAGTTGTCAGCCTCCTTTTTGGACCCAAAAAATCTATGGCTGTCTTGATAGTTTGAAATGGAAAGAAAATTGCCAAAATTTCGTTGAGACAAGATTTTCAACCGTTTAGTACATAATTTTCTCTCACCCATTGGTTTTTACATTATGGAAGAATGCATTATCTAATGAAAACCGATTCTTGTACGCCATTCTAAAATATCTTGAATTCTAGGAAGCTTTTTTTTCTGTAATGATTTCTGGTACTCTTCAGCATTTAGGCATTTACGGTACTTGGTATCCTGGTTTGATGACGAAAATACATGAGATAATCAAACCCTAATATCATCTCCACCATTCTTGAGATGCAGCTAGGATCGTACTGCTCACCAGATGGTGGGAAGTGGCGTTCAGTAGTACCACTCACAAGCTCAAATCTGGGCTAATCCCAAAGAATTCTCAAACCAGTCTGAATTACAACTCTCATACTCTGACAAAGAAATCTAATTTTGATGATTTTTCAGGAAACAAGATTTCAGAATATTTAACAAAGTTTAAGGTAGTTTTCTATTATGAAGAATTTTTACTGTCATCTTTACTTTTGGCCTACTATATCTCCTATTTCTTGCCGTTGAATTTGTGGACCAGTTCTTTATGTCTGAGATTGTTAGTCATTTGGGGTGACTTATGCTGATGTCAAGAAGCCAATGCGAGAATTTCCGTGTCATTGTCTACGATAATGATTTCCCGTTCGATACACACTATTACAGGATTACTTTTCTGTAGCAAACTATTTACCAAATTGGCTCCTGTTAATACCTTAGATTGACCAAAACGTCTCAGATGTTCTCCAACTGATTCTTCGAAAAATTGCATTTAAAAAAAAAAAAAAAAAAAAAAAAAAAAGCTACAGCGGTGTATTCATGTTATTAGTTGATACACAAGAAAAACAAATCAGATACATTTTAATACCGGTGAGATCAAAAAAAAGAAACATTAACAACAAAAAACACTGCTCGTTCAAGTGCCCTCAGAGAGTACAATATATGAAAAGGAGGACGTTCATTGAGTGTTCGGAGAAAAGCACTTGTAGATATTTCAGCCCTGGCGTGTGTAGCATCAATAGAAGATGACCCGAGTGTCTCATGGGTTCAAGAATGGCTATACCACAACCATCTGACTCGCGGTTTTAGTCGAAGAATGGAACAGTGTCATTCTAGGCGACACGTGATGGACTTTAAAAATAGCTTTTGATTTCGTTTTATTATCCTAATTTGATAAGATAAGTTTATTTTCAAATGTTACGTTATCTAATTTCATAAATAAATTGGGAAAAAGAAGCCCGCTTATTTATAAGCTTTTGCCTAAAACTTTGATAACCCTGTTGCGCACACGCAAGTAAATACTTATATGTATTTTAAAGATTGTTCAGCGCATAGTGTCTTTTTATGTTGGATCCGAACAGCGATGGATCACCTGTTTTCGCGCATAGTCTCTTTTGTTGAATCCGGACAGCGATGGCTTGTTCTTTGAGGGACGAGAAGATTTGGTTCCTGGTGGTTGACTGAGTAATACGCCGGCCCTGTTCTTGTACCGGCCCTGTTCTTGTAGGCGGAGAAAAGAGATGTTAGGAAGTGAATGGAATGCACGCCAAGTATGAAGTTGGACGCGCATTGATGAAAGAAAGAATATATACACGTATTAAATGTACGTCTCTTATCTAGGCAAAATATAAGAATAAAAATGAGGTACATGTAAGGATAACATTGATACGATCGATCGTTAGAAGTAATGTTAGAAGAGATGGCGAAAGGTGGGAGCTTTCTTGTCTTGGTAGTAATGGCGTCGGAGTTGGAGCGGCGTTGTCTGAACGCGTGGATTCCATATGATTGGATATGTCCAAGATAATACGTGGAAACCGGGTTCAGTGTGCGAGCCTTACAGCCAATTAAGTGAGTTGATTTGGGGATATTTTAGACTCACGACCAACAGACCATAAAAGATAGAGAACATGGAGTTTTATCCATGCGTGTATCCTGAAGTGAGGATGGTGGTTAAGATCGGATCGGCCAGTGGGTTTGCAAAATGAGAACGATCTTAGAGATAAGGAAAGAGAGTGCAAGAGTAGCCGGCTGCAAAGGCATGGCCTGCTGGGAATACTGGCACCAAGGAGCATTGGGCCAGGGAGAAGGAAAGAGAGAGAATGGCCGGCTGCAAAGGCTGAGGCTAAAATCGTAACCAACTCGGGGTGCTGGAACTAGCTAGCCTAGGACCATGTATGTCCAGGGGTTTTATAAGGGTCGTCAGAGGAAGTGACGTTTTGGATATCTAGCTAAAAGAAGAATTCCGTACTTAATTCCTACGTAAAAGTATAGGGGGAACTACGATTGAAACCTTGTTAAAAAAAAAAAGG
>OY735238.1:15175689-15260689 GCA_963457665.1 Thysanoteuthis rhombus | reverse complement strand
ACAAAAGACAAGACAAAAGACAAGACAAAAGACAAGACAAAAGACAAGACAAAAAAAAAAGACAAGACAAAAAAAAAGACAAAAGACAAGACAAAAAAAAAGACAAAAGACAAGACAAAAAAAAGACAAAAGACAAGACAAAAAAAAGACAAAAAAAAAGACAAGACAAGACAAAAAAAGACAAGACCAAAAAGAAAACTCATTACAAAAACCATCCTTTCAAAAAAACAAAAATCAAAACATAACAAACGAAAAAACTGCCTCTTTTATTACTTAAACCCAACTCCTGTATTCAGCTCTTCCATCAAGAAAGAGACGTTTTTTGGGGAAGTGGGTCCCAAATGAGCACCTGCCACCAAAGACAAAAAAAAACAAAAACAAAAATAAAAAACTAAACAAAAACGAACGAACAAAAACAAAACAACGACGGATATACATCTATCGTGAGGGCCTGGAACTTGGAGAAATGTTAACTCAGGTTCCTCTGCAACTTCAAGTATGTAGAGCCTTGGAGCCGAGGTGGATCCAATTTTTCCTCAATCTCTGAAGTTTATAACATTTGTGGAAGTGGAAGACAAGTGTGGGGCATGTTGAAGGCAAAGGATACCTCCAACATATCCGTTGGTGGTCTGGCATCACCTAGAGCTCAAAAAACCGATTTTTTTTCTTCAGGTAGGGTCCCTGTGTATATGCACCCAGCCCTAAAGATTGCAGCTAAATGCATGTTTTTTTATATCGAGGGCTGTGGAAGGAGTCGGAAAGGGCTAAGCTTTTTTGCACTCTCCAACACCTCAACGCACGCGTTGTATGCAAGAAGCTTTATCCTAAGCAACTATGAGAGAGAGAGCTAACGTAGAGTTTTCATACCTTCTCATCATACTTGGTAGCCAAAAAAACACCCCTAAAGTGGCTAATAAGCGGACCCTTGAATGCGACATGTTCCCTTGTGTATACCAACCTGGTGAAGTTGCGCGTTGTGGATGTTACCATGAAGGGTGACGAGTTTCATTCAAAGTGGTGGAGTTCATGCACCTTATCGCCAGGTGGGGTCAGTTGACTTCTTCGGGTAAATCGATCCTTTCGTGACGTCGTCAAGGCGGGCGGGCAGTTCTAGCAGTTGATTGGAATGCTGCCCTTGATCCTGATATAGGAGGAGGGCGGGGGAATAAGAGGGCAAAACAACTGGGACGTGATTCCATTTCGGGATTTGATTGACAAATACTAGAATTAACCCCCCCCCAACGAAGTGGTTTGAACTCTGACCAATAGTGGCAACTCGAATACGGTTACATCGATCTAGTATAAGTTAGGAGAGTCGACGTAGGGCTCTCTGGTGTTCAAATTCCATAGCGTGGCTCATTCGGTTCATAGACTAATCAGGGTCCAAATAAATAGATACGGCTAGACCGAACATGACAAGTTACTGGATGTTGAGAATTGTGGGGGACTATTAATGATAATACAGGAATTGACAGGGGCTATCCTCGGGAATAGGTGGTGGGGCAACCTTAAAATTAAGTTGTCTGCTGTCGGTTATAGCTGCCGACTCAACCATAGGACTGCATTAGAATCTAAATTAGAGTGGGTAGTCCCTAGTGGGGATGTGGGTGAAATAACCATCGCTGGAGCAGACCTCGCCTCTTTGCCTCAAAAAGGGGATCGAGCATTAGTAGAATTTAAAAGAAAAGGCAACAAATATGGCTGCAGAACTGATGAGTGTGATTGGCCCTGAGCAGACCGGTTATGTAAAGGGGGAGGACTTTCCAAGATAACTACCATCTGGTACGCGTAGTCATTGAGAAGACAAATTAGATCAGCACAGAAAAATGGTCGACCCTATCGAAAGCTTTGGAGTCCAAATCCAGCCGTTGACAAGATGGTCAGGACTTCTGCTCCTTGATTCGCCTCATATGCATCTCTAAGCTCGATGAGGAGGGAAATGGAGTTCAGTCGAAACCTTTCAGGCTTTCCAGATTGTACGGCATAGGCGGAAGTAGACGCTCTTGCGAAAGTAGACGCTCTTGCGCTGAAACCTATCCTTTACAAGTCAAAAAAGCGAATCCGGTCCTAAGCAGAATAACATTGCCCGTGTTAACGACATTAACGAATATTGCTGCACATCCGCTGTGCGAGCTGGTTGAAGGTTACATGGTTCATATCCTGCACGTACCTTCCTTAGCCCTCGAGACCAGTGCCGTGTATAGAATGTAGTGCCGTCGCTGGAGAGGAAAGAGCCCTACGTGCTTTTGTGCCTATCCGGCATTTTGTGAGTCGTGGTGTGGACGTCATATCAAGGAATTTCACGAGGGTGAGCATTTTTTCATCCGTACAACTGATAGCTTAACGGTGTCGAGAGAGAAATATCCCTGCCGTCGGAATTCAGTGGAAGGTGGGAGAGAGTCGCGTGAATCGTGCTAACAGAGTTGCATCTTTAAGTTACTGGTTCAGACTAAAAAAGACTAAACTAAGCGAACACTATTCTACCCCTAACTTGAGTTGACAAATGTTCAACTTAACCGGAGAAAAAAGACCAAGAAAAAACGAAATAGCCTGCATCCTCCGAAGAACTTTGTTCTGTCATCAACTGGAGGGTTGTATGAAAAAAGGTGGAATCGACACTCAATTTCTCCCTAGCTAACATTTCTGCCATAGACCATTGGGGTGACTCATATTTACAAATAAAAATGTTAGTATATTTAATTCATTAGGGAATCTTTAAATGTATATGAATATCATCTTGCTTCTACCTTTTCCCAACATGGGCCAGTAATTATGAGTTGGTTAGAATCTTCATTGAGAAACCCACATTCTGGTGAATGCAGAATCAAAGAAATATTCAGAATAAATGTATTATGGTGAAAGGAATATTGAAGTTTAATTGGATCAGTAAATGAGACTAGCTAAGTTAATGATTAGAAAGAGAATACCAACACATTCTCTATCCCTCTTTTTGGCCATCGCATTTCTTTTATTGAAAAATCAACCAATTTGTAGTTCAGGTTGGGATATCAAGAAGAGAGAACGTCTGAGAAGATTTTGAGCAACAGACCTGTCTATTCTTTGCATATTTCGTTTGAATCTACTTTTCATTTCAAACATTTATGGGTGCATTCCAGACAGCAAGATATTTGAATGTTGCTCAATTTTCCGAGCACATGCCTTGGTGCATCAATAAGTCTGTGACAAAGAAAAACAAAACCGGAAAAAGATAACTAAACCAAGAGAAAACAGAAGCAAAGCTAAAGAAGTGTTTCAAATCTAAAAACTTAAATACTGTTTCAGTGACTTGTAACGCAAATCTAATACATATTTACATTCCATGTCCCGTTTTGTCCTTAATAGTGAGCTACAGAGTTTGATAATTGTAAATTAGCTATAAATGTACCGAACTTGATGTTTTTATCGCAAAGGTATTAAGAAAATATTGGATACCGAGGCATTATGAATTTAATATGTTGCCTAGGTCAGCAGTTTCAAAATGGCTGCCAGCGATAACTGTTTTCAATTGGTGATGGATACATGATGTATGATTGACTTTATTTACCATTGATGGGTCGGGAGTTACACCAGACGAAGGCAGTAGAACTCCCTAGGGGCGCTGTGAGCTTTTTAGGGGTGGGCAGGTGTTCAGGTGCACTATGAGGGTAGCTTTGCTTTTTTTGTATAAATTCGAAGACATATTTCCTCGAATCCCAGACTTCAAATGGCTATATTTGAATCGATTGCATTGATCAATTTTTGTACTTATGATGCTTGTGCAGATTCAAACCCCCAAACAATCATTAACTTTATATATGACTGCTTTAGAAAGTGCAAAACCAATCGAACAAACTTCAGTATATCATTAAGATGAAAAATTGAACTCATCTATTGATCATTCGAATTCATACTTGAAATGGTTATATTTGAATCAATTGCTTTAATCAATTTTTATGCTTATAATGCTTGATCCCTATCATTGCATTTCCTGATTCCGATGATTACAATTTTCAATTTTGATAAAATAATCAGTAAAAATTATGAACAAGTTACGTAATGGATATGACATCCCTGTACCGATTCAAACCTCCAAACAATCATTAACTTTATATATGACTGCTTTAGAAAGTGCAAAATCAATCGAACAAACCTGTATATATTAAGATAAATACTTGAATTCATTCTTCCATCTATCGATCACTTGTTTAGTCATTTCACAAGGCAATTTTAACATTGGGTGCCAGACAAGTAAATATCTGGAAGGGAGCTCTGTGTGTGCGTGTGTGGGGGGAGGTCAAGGATCACTGACCAACACCAGTCGGATATTTTTGTAATCTTGAAACGTGACAAAAGAAAAAAAAATCCCTAATTCGAATTCCACGTTATAATTGTATGATTTGACACTGATATCAGACTACTTAATGCAACTTTATTGCCATTTTCGATAACGTCCGTGTATTTTCCAAAAACTATTTATATCCCAAGTGAATTCATGGCTGATAGGAAGACAGTTGCTGCCAGTAGCTATTTTGAAAGTTCATGATTATCCGATTTGGGGAGGGGCGTAGCAAATTATGCACAATTGGCTTTAACATTATAATGATGCCGAGTCGTCGAAAATTTAGTGTTAAAAAAAAAAGGAAATTATATCCAGACAGTATTCACAAACGCACACAGAATTGTTTTTAACTGGGTCAAGTTTTGATCAGAGCATTGACTGGATGTTGAGATCAGAGTTTCATAATTATAGCTTTGAGAGGACCACCTGGAAAAGCGGACGGAAACGTGACCTTTATCTCTCACTTTTCAAGCATTTCAACAGTGACAAACTAGCAGTGTTCCCTCGAAGCTACGCAGTCTCTCACAAAAACATCGTCACTCAGAAAGCTCTAAAGGGATCGCTTAAATTATGTACGGTCAAAAGTAACCAACCTGGTTGATGAACTTTACGTCGTATCAACCCTTGGTCTATTTAATGCCCAAATCAATTGTGCCTGGAAGACTTGAAATTTTTAATACAAAATTAAACATTGTCGGTCTGCCATTGTTCGACTACCTATGTCTGGAGCCTTTCGTTCATGGGAGTAAACTCTTTACTATTCACATTTACATTATTCATATGCAGTTTGCTACGAAACGCGAAGACAAAACTAAAGCCAAATAAACGTAGAATTTAGTACAAGTGGACGGGTCGACTTCAAAATGAAGCTAACCCAATCCACAAGGTAAAGGAGATAGACGAAAAAAAGTTCACCCCAGAAAATAACTACTTAATCAAAATTTTCTCACCAAGTGACAGTTTCGGAATACGTTGACCCTCATTGATGTGGTCATTCAAAGTGGGCGCGGCAGACACACCGATCGTTACTGATGCGATCACAGTTTGGAAGAATCTGCTGAGCGCATCTGTTGCATGGTTTGTTCAACGGCATATCAACCTTTGATAGGTCATTTAATGCGGAAACAGTAGTGAATTAAGTAGTTCTGTTTTTTTTTTTGTTTTAACCAAAAATAAAAAAAAAACCAAAGAAATATTTTGGGGTGTGGGTTTGAATAAGGTTTGGCAGAGTTCCTTTACTTTGCCCTGGTTGGATCTACTAGGAATTGAATTTCCACCAGTATACCTCCTGGTCCTTGGAACCTTCAAGCCACTCCAAAGTACTTATTCGCAGAAGGGACTGTTGCAAGGTCCGCCCGCTAGAGGACTACATGGGCGAGCTGATAGACATCCCCGACATCAATTGGTATCACTTGATCGGGCACAATGCAAGCTGTGTGTGACAATGCATTGGCTACGCAGCCTTGATGGAAATCGATAATGTTCCTCACGTTGCTGGTCGTGGCTCGAATGGTAGAATGCAGCACACTACTGGAGGGAATCAATGAGAAGCAGCCCTTTAATGATCGAGGTTCGTCTTTAAGCATCAACGTAAAGGAAAGATCAGATGCAATAGAATTAATGCATGGCATGGGATTTCTCTAAACGGTGAATGAATGTAGCAAGCTTGGTTTACATGCAAAGAGCCAGAACTGACCGACTTTTCTTCTTGTGTGTCGCAAAGAGGGCGAGGCCCTTTTGGGAACCCTTCCCTGGTTAAGGTAGTCAACATGCTCTCTTAGCTACATCAGTGAATGATGAATTCGACTTCTTTGATTCACATCCCTTCCCATGAGGTATGTGGGTGCGTAAAAGGAATTCGCCATCACCTTACAGTTCCAGGTCACACTTGGACAAGGTGCAGCAGCTGTGAAGCTCCCTCTGACACCTCAGGAGGTTACACACATTTTCATCTTGAAAAGAGCGTTTACATTTTTTTAACCCCCTATCCAGAGAACCTTCATGGTACGGGAATTCAACTCCAAGAAGACAGCGGACTTTATTTCTGTCGCATGGGTAGGGATGATCATATTAATCTCGCCCCTAATTCATAATCAAATCTGGGCAGTTTCTACCCGTTCCCATCATTGTTCGATCTGTATATACTTCTGGAAATTTTACAAGTACTGCATTTACTCCCTGTAGTATCATGGTGAATGCAAAGTTCGGGAAGAAGAACGATTTTGGATGAAAGAAATATTGTAGTGTGAACAGACCTAGTTGATAAAATGGACTAATTGGAACCAGCATTTCCTGTGGCTGGATCAAGCAGCCTTGTGTCAAATATTATGAACGAAGATTATTCAGTGTATCTCTGAGACTATCGGAGTGTAAAGCTTACAATTGAGAATAGTCAAGTAAAACTTCAGATATCATTCAACTTTGTCGTTGTCCATAAGAAAGACAGTTTTGCGTGTAGAAGGATAACAACCGTCACTTCATACAAGTACTGTACGTCGAATTGAGACTCAAATTTGCCATCTGCAGGAGTTGGACATAATTTCTTAAAGATTATATATGTCTAGGAATAGTCTCAGAGAAGACAGCCACTTACCAAAATATAAATATTTCCTAAAATCGAAAAGATGTTGGCCACAATTAATTTAGTTCATTCAAAATCCACAGCTGAACAATTTAAAAGAAAAAAAAAAAAAAAAATATGAAAGAAATATCAAGCAAAATAATCCTACCAGCAGAATGGTAGAAATCTTTTTTCTTCTGGGTTCTATATCAACCCAGAATAGAGGTATTATGGTCGTTTACTGTTGAAGCTTTTGATTTTAGCTTGGTTAACATTTTTCAAAATGAAATGAATTCCAGTCTAATTGTTCCTGTTGTATCCCCATTTGACCGGGGAGGGCTGTTAAGAGTTATTAAAGGGGTCGTTGCTTGAGTTTGTTTTTCATAAGGCCAAACAAGTCATTTTCAAACACTGGGGTTTTATAGGTGTTTAAAAAGCTTAGCTTAATCTGACACTGTGCCACAAGTTTGAGGATCGAACTCACCACAGTCGTGATTGTAGTGTGAGACTTTGTTTAGGAATAAACTGGTGTGGTTGGATCATGTGACTAATGTCTTTTGGCAGCTTACCTTTACAACAGCGTTGAAATAATTTACAAAAAATATGTCATTCCAACAGGATTTGTACTGTAACACGTAATTTAAACAGTGTCTACACACCCGAGTACACCTCTATTAGATTGAGATATAGTAGAAAGTTTTACCATCGAACGGTGGAAAAATATTTTGCCTGATCATAAAAATCACGAGACGTAACCAACCCTCATCAAAACTCCAAGATGGATAATTATACCGTGGATTTTACAAGTATCTTGTTGCCTGCAATAGAAAGCATCGACCTTCAAAGTGTTCTTATCAAACCTTGAAGCTTGTTTGATTTCATTGATAAGGGGTGAAGAGGAGAAGAAATTAAGATTTTTCTCTAGACAATATTTAGGTTCTCAGACCTCTAACGCCATTGCTTAAAACCTATGAAGATAATTGAAGCCGTTAGCCAAAACAGTTAATAACTGAACAATGCCTCGTTCTTCGTACACGGAATTTCAGGACCTCGAGAATTGAAGAGTATTGTTGATCAATCGAATGGCGGAAGATGACTTAAAAACATTGACAGAACAAATTCCTATTTTAACTGAACTACGTTATTGTTCAATGAAGACTAAGAAATGGTGGTGTCTAGTTAAGATATTCTTGAACCATCAGAAATCGGTTGGTTTAACGGCATATCAACCCTTGGTGGGTTATTCAGAGCCGGAATCAGCTGTGAACTAAAGAGTTCCTTTAGAGTTCAAAATATTAATAGTTTCCTCACAAAAAGCTGGGATTACAAAGTACCAATTTGTAGGAAACAGTATGCTCAACCATACATGGAGAGATCACAAGATAGCTCAGTATATAAGGAAGAAAACAGGTGTTCGTGACACCATAGAAACTATCAAAAAACTCAAATGGCTATGGGCAGGCCATGTTGCAAGAATGAGAGACAACCGATGGACATCACGTTCCACAATATGCATCCCCAGAGATCACATGCAAAACCGAGGCCGATAGAACACAAGATGGAGAGATGAACTGGACAAATTCAGGAAATACTGGCTCTGCAATGCCCATGTTAGGGAATTTTGGCGAATCCTGGGGAAGGTCATGGTCAACGACGGACGTTAAAAGATTGATGATGATGACTAAAGATGGCACTGGAACAAAATAAATGGATAATAAAAAGCAGAAGCCAAAGATTAGGGGACAGTTTTGTGGAGGAAGGGGTTGAATAAGGTTTAGTCCTTTTCCTTTCCTTTGATTAGAAATTATATCGGAACCTGTCCAATAATGAGTATCTTCACGTTGAGACAGCGGCTATCCAAACAGTTTTTCATGAGAGAAAGTATTATGAAGCATTTTAAATCTTGATGACCACTTTTCAACCTTCATATCAAATGGTAGAGCAGGCTGGCGTAAACAGTACTTCCCGTTTGGGATGTGGGTTCGAATCCCATCTTAGACTATTTCCCGACCAAATATTATCTACCCACTGCCGTAGGGTAACCAGTCTGAAAGAGGGGAGGAAAGAAGAAAAAAAAAAATTTATAAATTGAGATGAGGGTAAGAATTAGTCATAAAAATGTCAAATAATGAAGTCTTAATGTTTCAATATTTTTTTTCTGGATGAAACTTGTTTGAGGATTTATCATGCTACAGATTGATCCATAAAGGACTTAACGTATTTCATGCATGTCATCACTCCCCCAGAGAAGAAATCAAGCGAAGAATCACACTAGGATGGCAAGCCTTTGGCGGAGCAAGTTCAACCTTCAAAAATAAGATCCCAATGATCCTAAAAAGGAGTGTGTATAACCAATGCATCCTCCCAATAGTCACTTAAGGAACTGAAAAATAGAACCTAACCAAGAGACAGATCCGCAAATTGAGAACCATGCAACGTGCACACGAAAGAATTATGCTGGGCCTCACTTTGAGAGACCACAAGACAGCACTGTACATCAGGGTAAAAGCAAGAGTCTGGGACATCATAGAAACTATTAAAATTCTCAAATGGTAGTGGGCTGGCCATGTTGCAAGAATGGCAGACTCCCGATGGTCATCGCGACTCATAACATGGATCCCCCGAGATCACATGCGCAACCGAGACCGGCAGAATATTAGATGAAGAGACAAGCTGGACAAATTTAGAAATGGCTCCGCGACGCCCATATTAGAGAAGTGTGGCGAATCCTGGGGAAGGTCTATGTCCAACGACAGACGTTGGAAGACTGATGATGATAGAAAATAGGACCAAAAAGGTGTGTTATGCCCTGAGCACATCGATGTTAATTTGGGCCCTGAGCAGCCATAAAGACTTTTCAGACAAATCAACTTTCAGCAGAGCATGCAAATATTTGGAACTTCGGCACATATGCTCAGTGAATTGATCAGAGGTCGAACATGGTATCCCAGATGTCGAGTACTGATCTTTCAAATGCCTAGCGTTGCGTGGGGAATATTTTAGAGAAGTGATATCTAGTCGGCAAAAGGTAGGAGTCCTCAATAGTAGTTCGTGGTCAGTCACTTCGCTGACGGTTATTTATCCAATTTTACTTAAATTCTACAAAACTGATATTGTTTAATGAGAACATCAGAAAGGGTTCGGCCCAAACCGAACAACGCTTCGATGAAATGTTAATTGCTCAATATGCATGTACGTAAATTACGAAATACAATTATCTGTGTGAGATCTAGATATCTTGTCAGTTAACACTCCCTCTTTTACATAGCTTCTACGCACTCAGCAAGTTCTGGTTATATATATATATATATATATATATATATATATAATTACACGAAATAATATAAATATAAGTATGCATGGTATAATTTTTAAAAGAAAAAAAGGGGGCTTTTTAGGGGTGTTTTTCTTCATACCATTTCTGTATTGATTTTTGTCTCTTGACACAGAATGAGTTAGGTTTCGAGTATTCCCGCAAGCGTTCCTGTATGGAACAGATCCCTGGGTACTAGCCTTTGTAACTTATTGATAATCCTCTTTCCGGTGATTCAGGGATGGAAAAATAAGCAGACACATCAATAAGCCTAATGATAAAAAAGCGGCGAACCCGTTTTACAAATATCTACTTTAAAACTGATTAGAATACGCAGCTCTCTTCCCTTGATACAAAAACAGTTTTGAAATAAACTGCGATTCAATAGCTTTTTAAGCATAAGATAATCCCTGATGCACTTGCTTAAAGCGCAGAAGTTTTTAGGTCATTTGCAAATCCAACTATTTTTACTTTCGGAACGATGTTAAGAGCTGTCTACGGCTACAAAAAAAAGGATGAATTATTGATTCGCACTGAGGGTTACATTAATTGAAGCGACATTTCAGTCATCAGTCTTTTAACGTCCGTCGTTGGACATAGAGAATTGTGGCGAATCCTGGGGAAGGCCCATCATGGATGTCGCAGAGCCAGTATTTCCGGAATCTTTCCAGTTCATCTCTCCATCTTGTGTTCTGTCGGCCTCAGTTTCTTACGTGATCTCTGGGGATCCCTGTTGTGAGACAATGTCCATCGGTTGTCTTTCATTCTTGCAACATGGCGTGCCCATTGCCATTTGAGTTTTTTTTAAATAGTTTTATATTATGTCATGGACACCCGTTTTCTTCCTGATATACTGTGCTGAAACCTAAAGGTAATTAGAAAGTACTGAACTGTTTAAACTGAAAACTAGTTTCTTTCCAATTTCATCACGAACACCAAGATCCTCAGGCCAGCCAGGACCACAAGAATTGAGGCCATGCTGCAAGAAACCTAGTGAAAACTTTTCAAACTGTTCTTGATATTGACAAGAATTTTTTGGCGTGAAATAACTATAAATTTGAATAAGTCCCGACTAGATTTGGAAGATATTAATCAACTGGAATAGGTCCAAAGATACCCAAGAACTTTGAAGTGAATTTTGAATCGTTAAAAGAGAAGGAGAGATCAAGCTGATCTCCATGAAACGTACAAGTACATTCATGTCAACTTCAAAACTATAGCGTCAACGTTTTAATTATACTAAAGTTAAATTAAATGGTCTTCCCTTGAGACCGAAGAAGAATGTACGAACAAACATAAGAACGAACTTCTATAACAGTAGTTGATATTCAGAATGATTTTTTCAGACGACGACTGGCTTCCTTTGAATAGAAAAGACGTATGGTAACTCACGCTAACTCTCCCGAGAAAAAAAAAGCTCAAAAAATCCTACATTTTCGTCCGAAGCCAAGCTATAATGATAAAGAGCAAATCTAGAGCCCGCGAAAATATATTTCAAACAAGTCAGGTCAGTCAATCAATGGAAACAGTCACGTGACCAATGTTGTTTGGCAGCTTGGGCGATCAATGAAAAATTCGAAAAAAAAAAAAAAAAAAAAAAAAAATGGATAAAAAAAACAACACTTTATAGATATGAGTAAATGTTAAAATCTGCAGCCCTCTAGCTAAATTGGATACGCTACATATATAGACTGACTTGGAAACTGGAGAAACCTATTTTGACAATTTTGGTTTTATATTAAAAGAAGTTCCCTTTTAGCGTGCTATCAGTGTTAGTCTATTTTTCCTCCTTTCCGGCGAACATACTGATTGATATTATTTCAGCCTTTTTAAAACATTCATGGACGTTGCAAAATCAAAAATCAATTTGAAAAAGGCATTGACCAGTAAGGCTGAAATAATAAATATTGTACGTTCACCGAAGAAGAAAAAAAATCATACGAGGTAATTCGTTCATTGTAAGCTTATGCAATGCTCTTCCATAGGAATAGAACACTCTGGTAGATGGGGAATATATGTTAAATATATCGCTTATATTCAACCTTACTGACCGCCCAGTTCCATGGTGCAGATGTAGGATACCGGCCTCCGGGTCTGAAGCAGTACTGGATGGGATTATGGATAGTCTATAGCCACATTGAAGAGTTGTAATATAAGGAAACAGCCGTCTTTGGATGGCAATAATATATATATTATATACAAAAAAAAAAATTGTAGTTTGTCCCAGAATAAACTCCACGCATTAATTACACTGGTACAGTATATTGAGGAAGATTATTTAAAAGCATTGTATCAGAGGGTGCATAATATTGGGATTTATTTCTCGTACGTTTCATTTGTATCCAAAAAGTAATCAAATACATTTGATTAAATCAAAGTTATGAATCACTTTATTAATTATTAGCCATTGAAGATCGATAAAGGCTAGTATTGTTTTTATGGCGAACGTACTAGTTTTTATTTGTAATATTTCGACATTGAAGTTGCCAAACTTAATGAACCCTTATATTTTGTTCGTCTGCAAAGAGAAAAAAAATAAAATAAAAAGTTCAATTTCGGATCAGGATGCAACAATGTTTAAAACAAGGTTCAACTTTTAAACAATTGTCCTTAGGGAAAAAAAAAAGAAAATATATAAACGTAAGGACGGAAAAAAAATGACTTCCGTTTAATTTATTTCGTTCATAATTTGCCAAAACCTTATAGATTTTATTCATAACCAAAACATTTCCCCTCTTTGTGTAGTGCCAATAATTACATAACACAGATGCCAATGGTATACGCAACTGATATTTATGTATAAATTGTTCGCAAATAAAACCAATGTTTTTCGGTGGACTGACAAAAGGTTTAAAAAATTTACCGATCACAAATAAATAACTTTAGCTCAAAGATTTAGATAAATTAACGACTCTCCAAGGATTTGTCTGGGAGATTAGTGTATCGAAAATGGCTTGATGAAATTAGAACCAAGATATCCGACGTTTCTGATGCAAATATTAAGGATAGTACTCTACAATCAGAAATAGCCAAGGAAGATTATCTTTGCGTAAATATTAAAAAGTTTTATCTTGTGATCTTCATGGCGACGTATACAAGAAGCACATCTTCAAATCATGGCACCTTAGCTTCCACTTTTGCAAAGCTGGGAGATGATCCTGTAAAGCCAAAACTACAGAGTTCTATATTACGCAGGAAAGCTTCGAATCAAGTTTTCTCGTTGGATTTCTAAATTATGTTCTTGCTGATTCTGTCAACATTTACATTGACCTGTTAAGGACCGGACAGGATCCTGTTAACAGTTACGTAGACCCGTTAAGGACAGGACAGGATTCTGTTAACATTTACGAAGACCCGTTAAGGACAGAACAGCAAACAACAACAAAACTAATTGCTCACAAAGAACAAGAAAAGTGTTCTAAATGAAGCTTCATATCCATGCATGTATCATTGTTTCTATTCAGATCAAACGAGTCAGGTTAGCCGACATACGAAATGATAATACTCAATACAGGACTTTTCATGACAGAATACAAAAGAGCGTTAATCTCAATCGAACGTCCAAACAGTTATAGAACTTTCCAAACACATCTAAAGGGTTTCATGTGGAATGTTCCACTGGTTGGCAGGGGGAAGGGAAACTGGAGAAACAACCAGGAGATCGGAATACCATATTGATCACCCGAGTAGCAGACGCAGACACGAAAAGGGTCATGATCATCCTAGCCCGCACCACGATGTCCGGCCTTTTCTTAGGGATCAAAAGTGTAGTATCTGTTCCACGGCATAGACAGAGGTGCAGGCACTGACACTTGCCCGTCGAGTGGGCCGGAGATTGTGTGGTGTTTGAGCTCAAAGACCGAGTGCACCGGTGCAAGGCGTCAGCCAATGAGGATTTACTGACGCTGCGCTTTGCTAAGCGCACCAGGGAGCCTTTGGACTCGTCCTTGGGCTCTCCCATTATTACTCAGCCAAGGTGCAGGGGGTCAGTTTCCCCTGCGGACCAGTTTTGAATAGTTTCGTTCTTTTTTTTTAGAAAAAAGTTTTTCCAGCGAGAAAAGTTAGTGAACTGCAAAAAGAAAAACGTATAAGGATTCCGGGCTAGTAGTTACCCCATAATTTCTAGTCCGAAAGGTACTTTTTGTCCTTTGTGTTTTCTCTTTTCCCTTCATGGCCGACGAGGCCAGGAGGGCCTTGTTTGCTTCCCCCGATAAGGGGGAGGGCGGGGGTACATCAACACCCCCTAAAATAGGGAGAAAAAAAAAACAAGACAAACAAACAAAAAAAAACGCAGACACTCAATACACCTGAACAGAATACAGAAATGAAAAACTCTCCCGTCCATGAAGGGAAGGGGGAACATACAGACTCGCCCATTCCGGCGGGACAACAAGACAAGACAAGTGGGGGCTCTCCTAATATATGGATGTCCTCTCCCGTAATTAATACAGTCAATGTGGCGGAATTCGTCGAGCGTTGCCAGTCATACACCCACTTCGTAAGAGAGGATGGCTTGCTGGTTGACTTGGTCGAATTGAAAGACATTGATCTTTTTGTCGACCAAAAAGACGGACACCATTTTTTTTTTTTCAATCCTATTGTTAGATCAAACAAAGACATAGTGATGAAATCACTGGCGAGCTTTGGTGTCAAAGCCAAACAAGTCGTAAAGGGCGACGGCTTTGCTATGTGGGACGTGTTGTTGCCCTCTGAACAGGACTGTTAAGATCTCCTGCACCGAGAGCTCCAAACGAAGGATTACTTCATTCGTGTTGAGTATCTCGGACGGAGACGGACCCGGGTAATTGCTCACGAGGTACCTAGCTTCGTTCTCAGCGAACATATCGGGGCTTTTCTCCTGAAATACGGAGAAATTGTCTCGGTTGACTCCGAGGTGATGCGTGGGGAATGGCGTTTCGATCTGATGATCGATAGGAAGGCGTTCCTTGCCATTCCCAACTATTTGGACGTGGGTGGTCGGAGGAAACTGCCTCTTATCGTTAGAGGTAGGAGGCCAGTTTGCTGGATATGCGGGGAGGCTGGTCACCTCGCCGCTGTCTGCAAGAAGAAACCGGCCAGCCAAACGCAAGACCCTTCTCACTTAGTTTCAAATACCGCCAAAAGGGAGGCTCCCGTAGTCTCGCCTACTACCATGACCGGAGGAATCTAGTCAGATGCCGGGAGACATCAAAGTCTCCCCTCACCTAAGCTGTCCTCTCTGTCACCAAAGGTGGTGACACAAAAAGAGAGGTCAGAGGGGGAGTGGCAGGTAATAGGAAAAAGTGGGAAGAAGGCCCAAATAGCGGTGCCTCAGTCACCACATACCCCAAAGCAAGCCGACACCGACAGTCCTCAAAGAGAGACCCTGCAGTCTTATGCGGAGAGGACTAAAATGGGGGGGGGGGTTACGCTAGTCCGGGACGGATAGGAAGAGAAAAGGCAGCGGCGTTGCTTGTCAAACTAAAGTCCAGGCAGCAAGCGGAGAGGGTTACCCCTCCACCCTCTCTACAGACACACAAAACATCCATTAGTCCTCCACAAAAGTCTTCACCTCCAAGAAAAACAACTACTAGCCCCCAACAAACCCCTACCAAAAAACACTTACCCACACCAGCACCCCCACTACCAACTACAGCATCACTACCACCGCCACCGCCTCCTTCGTCGTCGTCGCTGGCATCGCCCCCTACATCAACAACACCAGCAGCAACACCCACTCAATCGGCCACACAAAAAAGGCCGAGAAGCCCAGCCGGGGGTGATGCCGGTGGACCTCAATAAAAAAAAAAAAAAAAAAAAAAAAAAAAATCAGACACAAGAGAGGGGTCCACATCTGCCGTGTTGACCCGGACAAAGCTAAACTTCAGCAGCAAGCCCTCAAGGATTTAAGGGTCCTCTTAAACTTCCGGTTCGTCGAACCTGGAAGACGTGACGTAGAGGACCCTACAAATTTCCCGGGGCTTAGAAAGCTACTCACTGTAGTCCGGGTCGGTGACACCTCGCAGCAGGTGTGGGACATGCTACGGGAGGCACACAGTGCCTTCCAGACATCTACACCACTGGCTGTCTGGCATCACCCAGAATTACATAAACTGAAAAATTTTTGTTCGGGGAGGGTCCCAGTTTTTATGCACCCCTCCCTTTATAGAGCAGTTAAATTAACGTTCCCTAGGCACGTCGGTGGCGTGTCCCAGGACGGCTCCATTAAGACTGCAATGGGCACAGATCCTATGGGACCCGCTGTCGGTGTGCTATCGCCGGCTATGTTTGTGTCCGGAGTACAACGCCAATAGATTGACAGATGGCTCTCTATTTAGCAAGTGTGGATGGTCGTGGTTTCTGGAGTGAGTCAAAAAGAGCTAGACTGTGTCGTCTCCTTCGGCACCTCGATGTGAGTGTTTGTTGTATACAGGAGACTCACTTTATTTCGAGCAGCAATGAGAGTGTGCTGTCTCGAGATTTTCGTCTCTTTTCAGCATACTTTGATTGCCACTCCATAGGTGTCTCTTGGCTAATAAGCTATTCCTTGGATGCGATGTGTTCCCTTGTGTATGCAGACCCGGCGGGCAGATTGTGCGTCGTTGATGTTACCATAAGAGGGGAGGCTTTTTTTATGCGCCCAACAGCCAGGGAGAGCGAGTCGACTTCTTTCGGCAGATCGATCAGTTCGTAGTTCCGTCGAGACGGCTAGTGTTAGCGGGTGATTGGAATGCCGTCCTTGATCCCGACATAGACCGAGGGGTAAATAGGGGAACTAAAAACGCAGACGTGATTCCGTTCCGGGAGTTTTTCAACAGGCTAGACCCGGTGGATAAATTCCGAAACGAACACCCCCGCCAAGTAGTATGGACTTGGACTGGTAGTGGCACAGAGTTCGGTGCAACTTTCCAGTTACATCGATCGGGTCTTAGCCAGAAGAGTCGATCATAAGTTTTTGGAATGTCCAAGCTTCCATAGCGTCCATTTTTCGGACCATAGATTAGTAAGGGTCCGAATGAACTTAGGTTTAGCTAAGCCCTTCAAGTTTGGTTACCGGCTGCAGACTGTGCTGGAGAGTCTGATTGGCCCCGAGCAGACTTGCTCTGTAAAGGGTCGGACTATCCAAGACAATCTGCACACGGTGCGCACGATCATTGAGAAAGTCGACAATGGAGCCGCGCTGATCAAATTAGATCAGTCCAAAGCGTTCGATAGGGTTGATCATCGTTTTCTCGAGTCTGTCTTGTCCGCCTCTGGCTTCGGTGAGATCTTTCGCTCCTGGATTCGTCTCTTGTATGCATCCCCCAGCTCGGTGGTGGAGGTGAATGGAGTGAGGTCGAAAGCCTTTCGGTTGTCCAGATCAGTTCGTCAAGGTTGTCCACTTTCGCCGATGCTGTACATTCTTGCGCTGCAACCTTTCCTGCTCAAAGTAAAGGCGAATCCGGCCCTGCGCGGGGTAACCTTGCCTGGTGGTCACACGCCAGTCAAGTATACCGCCTACGTTGATGACGTAACCCTGCTTGTAACGAGCATTACCGAGATCAGGGAAATCAGCGTAGAGATCCAAAGGTATGAGACGGTGACAGGGGCCAAACCCAACTGCGACAAGTCTGAGGGCTTGTTGCTGGATTCTTGGAGAGGTTGCCCTCTCCCTGGTCCCTTTGCCTGAACGGACGGGCCGTGCAAGATACTCGGCGTCTGGTTCGGTCCCGACCGCCAGTTGGAGAAAAATTGGTCGGGGGTACTGGAAAAGGTAGAGAAAGCAGTTAATCTGTGGACTCGGAGGAAGCTCTCCTTCAAGGGTAGGGCCGAGGTGTGCGTTTCGCACATCTACCCCCTTATCCTTTACCGACTGTCAGTGCTCCCTCTGTGTACCGACCAACTAAAGTTGGAAGCTGCCATGTTTCGACTCCTATGGGATCACAGGCAGCCAACGGTATCTCGCAAGATCTGTCAGCACCAACCGGCGGAAGGCGGCCTAGGCATGCCGAACATCGAAGCTCGGCAACATACCTTACGCTTGACTTTCCTAGGTCGGATGTGCACGCAAGAAGAGCAGAACGGCGAATTCTGGAAAGAAGACGCCAGGAAGGCTTTCCCAGCCTTAAGAAACGTGCATTCCGACGACGGGGGTGATGCCCGCCGTAGACCCCGGGCGGAATGCTCTTTCTATGGAGAATGCCGACACGCTCTCCGAGTTTTGTCACGGGTGAAGGAAGGCCTCAACGACACCCAGTCGTTGTCGAGGAGGGCATTATATCGGGTAATTGTGAGAGGGTCTGTTCGAGACGAAATGATCGAGGGGCTCGGTTTGACGAGGGCGGAGAGTCGCTCGATCTGGCCTTGGACGCCTGGTCTGAGGTGCCTCAATAACAACGAGGCGTCCCTCACCTGGCTAGTCATACGGAATGCTCTCTGGGTCGGCAAATGGCTTTTTGCAGCGGGTCTGGTGGCTTCACCAGAGTGCGTACGCTGTGGTGAAATGGAGGAGTCCATTGAGCACGCCTTCTTCCACTGCAGTGTTGTGCAACCGCTGTGCAAGCTGGTTGAAGGCTACATGGTTCGCATCGTCAGGGCACGGTTTTTTGCCTTTGATGCCAGTGTTGTCTGTAGCAATGTGTTCCCATTGTTGGAAAAGGACGCACATATAGTGCTAATGTGCCTACTTGGCGTGATGAGAATGGTGATTTGGATGACGCATCAGAAGGGGTTCCACGAAGGAGAGCATTTCACTCCCGAACAACTGATTGCATACTTTGGGCATCAGCTTAAAGTTAAGATCAGGGTCGAGAGGGAAAGGCTCCCTTGGTCGGAATTCAACGGAAGGTGGGTGAGAGTTGCCCGACTGTGTCGAGTGAAAGGTGCTAATTTAGAGTGTTTTTTTGAAATTTATTGGTAAGTAAGGATTTTGCAGTCCGGAAACAAACATGTCAACCCAGCCCAATTTAGGATAGACTAGCCTTTTTTCTTTTAGCCAACAGTTTCTTAGCTAGCGAGAGAATGAACATCACCCCCCCCCCTTTTTAGTCCCTATTTTTTGTTTCGATTCCCCTCCCCTCCCCCTCTAGATGACAGAAGGTAATGTTCTCCAGAGGATGTTTGAGAGGAATTTTATTTTATTTTCCCGTTTTTTTTTTTTTCTTTTTCTTTTATTTTATTTTCATTTCTCTTCTCTCGACATCCATTTTTCGTCTGGTTAACTTACTGCTCTGCCATTTTAGGTCCTTTGCGGGGGGTCACATACTAATTTCGTTTTTCTGCCTTTTTTTTTTGTAAATATATATCAGTCATTGGGGTTCATTTTTATTTTGTAAATATTCATCATAATTTTATCCCCCCCCCACAAATTGTAAATATGGGTTTAGAGTAGTTTTACATCATAGAGAGAATCTGATTTTATGGTAAATGCAGTATGAGAGAGAGACCAGGAAAAATTTGTTTTGGTGAATGGATGTACATAGTGAGATTGGGTCAGTGCATGAGACTAGCTAAGATAAGATTAGGAATAGAGTTGACCAGCCCATATACCCCATTCCCCATCAGACTGTCATATTCTTCTTTGTTAAAATAAATAATAATTTCTAGTCCGAAAGGTACTTTTTGTCCTTTGTGTTTTCTCTTTTCCCTTCATGGCCGACGAGGCCAGGAGGGCTTTGTTAATTGCCGTTATTTTTTTTTTTCCGCCCTATCTTAGGGGGTGCTACTTTACCCCCGTCCTCCCCCTTATCGGGGGAGGCAAACAAAAAAAATGGCTGAAAACAAAAAGAAAAACTCCTGTCCATGAAGGGAAGGGGGAAAATACAGACTCGCCAATTCCGGCGGGACAACAATTTAAGACAAGTGGGGGCTCTCCAAGCATATGGAATTCCCCTCCAGAAATCAACACTGGCATCGTCTGACGAACTGTCATATTGACTGTCTTACGCTCACCTCGTAAAAGAGGATGGTTTAATGATGGATCTGCTCGAGCAAAAGGGCATAGAAAAAAAATGCTGTCCGTCTTTGTGGTCGACAAGTTAAAGATTGTCCGATCAACAAAAGATACAGTGACGAAATCACTGACTAGCTCAGGGGTCAAGGTGAAACAAGTCGTGAAAGGCGACGGGTTTGCCATGTGGGACGTGCGGTTGCCCACCGAACAGGATTGTTTTGGAGCTTATGCACCGGGAACTTCAAAAGAAGGAACAAATCCTTCGGGTGGAGTATCTCAGGCGAAGAAAGGCCTAGGTAATAGCACATGAGGTACCCAGCTTCGTTCTAGGCAAACATATCGGGGAATTTCTCATGAAATATGGGGAAATTGTCTCGGTTGACTCCGATGTGATGCGTGGGGAATGGCAATTCGATCTGATGATTGACAGGAAGGCGATCCTCGCTATTCCCAACTATTTGACAATAAGAGGCAGTTTCCTTCGACCAGCCACGTCCAAAGGTAGGAGGCCAGTTTGCTGGATATGCAGGGAGACTGGTCACCTCGCTGCTGTCTATAAAAAGAAGCCGGCAACCCCAACGCAGGACCCTCCCCATCTAGTTACCGATACCGTCCAAAAAGAGGCTCCCGCAGTCTCGCCCTCTGCCATGACCGGAAAAATCCAGTCAGATGCCGGGAGGCTTCAGTCTCCCCTCACCTAAGCCATCCTCTGTCACCAAAATCGGTGACACAAAAAGAACGGTCGGGGTGAGTGGCAGGTAGTGGGAAGAGGTGGTAAGAAGGCCCAAATAGCGGGACCTCAGTCACCACAGACCCTAAAGCTTAATGACAACGACAGTCCCCCAGGAGAGACCCTGCAGTCTTATGCTAGAGTGGGGGGGATATGCTAGTCTGGGCCAGGGAAAAAAAAAAAAAAAATGAAAAGGCGACAGCTTTATTACAAAAACTGAAGTCCAGGCAGCCAGCAGAGAGGGTTACCCCTTCACACAGCCAAGACCATACTCAGCCAAGACCATACTCAGCCCTCGCCCGAAAACATCATTCTACAAAAAAAACAAAACAGTTAAAAAAATCTCCCAGCTCACAGCAACACCCCCCAAAAGAAACAGTCAAACATATCAGCCCTACCAGCAAAACAAGTTCAATCTCCCACACCTCCATTACCGCCCACTTTACCACTGCCTCCTCCGCCACACCAATACCAATTAAGTCGGCCTCACAGAAGAGGCCAAAAAGCCCAGCCGGGGGCGTCGCCGGCGAGCCGATAAAAAAAGAAAAAAAGTTCGTCATAAGCGAGGGGTCCACATCTGCTGTGTCGACCCGGACATTTTAGAAAAATCGAAGCTCCAGCAGCAAGCCCTAAGGAATTTAAAAGTCCTCCACAGTTTCCGGTTCGTCGAGCCCGGAAGACGCGACGTGGAGGACCCCACCTTGTTCCCAGGGCTTAAAAAGCTGCTGACGGTAGTCCGGGTTGGAGACACCTCGCGGCAGGTGTGGGATATGCTCCGGGAGGCCAATGGGGCCTTCCAAATGACCACACCACTGGCTGTCTGGCATCATCCAGACTTGCAGAAACTAAAGAACTTTTGTTCAGGGAGGGTCCCCGTCTTTATGCACCCCTCCCTTTATAGGGCAGCAAAATTAACATTCCCTAGGCACGTCGGCGGCGTGTCCCTGGACGGCACCATCAAGACTGAGATGGGCACAGATCCTATGGGACCCGCTGTCGGTGTGCTATCACCGGCAATGTTCGCGTCAGGAGGGCAACGCCAATAGATTAACAAGATGGCTCTCTATTTAGCAAGTTTGAATGGTCGTGGTTGCCGGAATGAGTCGAGAAGAGCTAGACTCTGTCGTCTCCTCCGGCACCTCGACGTGACTATTTGTTGTTTACAGGAGACTCATTTTATTTCGAGCGACAATGAGAGTGTGCTGTCTCGAGATTTCCGTCTCTTTTCAGCATACTTTGATTACCGCTCCAGAGGTGTCTCTTGGCTAATAAGCCATTCTTTGAATGCGGTGTGTTCCCTTGTGTATGCAGACCCGGCGGGCAGATTGTGCGTCGTTGATGTTACCATAAGAGGGGAAGCTTTTCGTTTGATTGGGGTTTATGCGCCCAACGGCCAGGGTGAGCGAATCAACTTCTTTCGGCAGATCGATCAGTTCGTAGTTCCGTCGAGACGGCTAGTGTTAGCGGGTGATTGGAATGCCGTCCTTGATCCCGATATAGACCGAGGGGTAAATAGGGGAACTAACAACGGTGACGTGATTCCGTTTCGGGATTTGATCAACAGGCTTGACCTGGTGGATAAATTCCGAAACGAACACCCCCGCCAAGTAGTATGGACTTGGACTAATAGTGGCACCCCGAGTTCGGTGCAACATTCCAGTTACATCGATCGGGTCTTAGCTAGAAGAGTCGACCATAAGTTTTTGGAATGTCCAAGTTTCCATAGCGTCCCCTTTTCGGACCATAGATTAGTAAGGGCCCGAATGAATTTAGGTATAGCTAAGCCCTTCAAGTCTGGTTACTGGAAATTCAACACATCCCTCGTGGATATGGAGGATTTTCGGGACCAGCTAACATCACTAATCCAGCGGGAACTGACGGGGGCTATCCTGGGTAATAAATTCTGGGGGAACCTCAAAAATAAAATTAGGTCTTTTGCTGCCGATTACAGTAGGCGACTCAACCTAGTGAGACTAGCGGCACAAAAGGCACTAGAAGATCGGATCGAGAGGGCGGTGGAGGGAGGGGACTCTAGCCAGGTTAAGATAGCTAAGGCAGAGTTGGCCTCCTTGCATGCCAAGAAGGATCAAGCTCTAGTAGTTAGAGCTAGATTAAAAAGAATGTCCCCCGAGGCAACGAATATGGCCGATGAGCTGAGGCTAGAAGAAATTAGGAGTGCGTCTAGTCGGTATATCTCCAGCGTCACATCGCCGGACGGACGTCTTGTGACCACAAACGAAAGTATCTGTGAGGTGTTTCGTGCCAATTTTCAGGAACTATTCACCAGGGAAGCTAGACTGAATTCGGCTCAGTTCGACGCCTATTTAGCTGACTTCCCTCGCCTTGAGGCGACTGAAGCAGCTGGGTGCGAGGGGCCCATAACAGAGGATGAAATCCGGGAAGCGTTAAAGAGCATCGAGAAGGAGAAGACACCGGGGATCGATGGTTTACCTTACGAAGTGTATTTGAGGCTGTCGCCCATTTTTGTTCACTTGCTGGCTTTGATCTTTAACCACTGGTTAAAGCAGGGGAGAATCCCCAGCCGCTTTACCAGAGGGGTAGTGAAATTGCTATGCAAGGACAAAGATGGAGGGGACGGGGTAGATAACTTCAGGCCCATAACTCTGCTCAATACAGAGTTGAAGATTTTGGCCAAGGTCCTCGCCAACCGACTGCAGACTGTGCTGGAGAGTCTGATTGGCCCCGAGCAGACTTGCTCTGTAAAGGGTCGGACTATCCAAGACAATCTGCACACGGTGCGCACGATCATTGAGAAAGTCGACAATGGAGCCGCGCTGATCAAGTTAGATCAGTCCAAAGCATTCGATAGGGTCGACCATCGTTTTCTCGAGTCCGTCTTATCCGCGTCTGGCTTCGGTGAGATCTTTCGCTCCTGGATTCGTCTCTTGTATGCATCCCCCAGCTCGGTGGTGGAAGTGAATGGAGTGAGGTCGAAAGCCTTTCAGTTGTCCAGATCAGTTCGTCAAGGTTGTCCACTTTCGCCGATGCTGTACATTCTTGCGCTGGAACCTTTCCTGCGCAAAGTAAAGGCGAATCCGGTCCTGCGCGGGCTAACCTTGCCTGGTGGTCACACGCCAGTCAAGTATACCGCCTACGTTGATGACATAACTTTGCTTGTAACGAGCAGTGCCGAGATCAGGGAAATCAGCGTAGAGATCCAAAGGTATGAGACGGTGACAGGGGCCAAAGCCAACTGCGGCAAGTCTGAGGGCTTGTTGCTGGACTCGTGGAGAGGGCGCTCTCTCCCTGGTCCCTTTGCCTGGACGGAAGGGCCGTGCAAGATACTCGGCGTCTGGTTCGGTCCCGACCTCCAGTTGGAGAAAAATTGGTCGGGTGTACTGGAAAAGGTAGAGAAAGCAGTTGATCTGTGGACTCGGAGGAAGCTCTCCTTCAAGGGTAGGGCCGAGGTGTGCGTCTCTCACATCTACCCCCTTATCCTTTACCGACTTTCAGTGCTCCCTCTTCCGTGTACCGACCAACAAAAGTTGGAAGGTGCCATGTTTCGACTCCTATGGGGTCACAGGCACCCCATGGTATCTCGCAAGATCTGTCAGCTCCAACCTGCGGAAGGCGGCCTAGGAATGCCGAACATCAAAGCTCGGCAACATACCCTACGCTTGACTTTCTTAGGTCGGATGTGTACGCAAGAAGAGCAGAACGGCGAATTCTGGAAAGAAGACGCCAGGAAGGCTTTCCCAGCCTTAAGAAACGTGCATTCCGACGACGGGGGTGAGGCCCGCCGTAGACCCCGGGCGGAATGCTCTTTCTATCGAGAATGCCGACACGCTCTCCGAGTTTTGTCACGGGTGAAGGTATGCCTCAACGACACCCAGTCGTTGTCGAGGAGGGCATTATATCGGGTAATAGTGAGGGGGTCCGTTCGAGACGAAATGATCGAGGGGCTCGGTTTAACGAAGGCGGAGAGTCGCTCAATCTGGCCTTGGACGCCCGGACTGAGGTGCCTCAATAACAACGAGGCGTCCCTCACCTGGCTAGTCATACGGAATGCTCTCTGGGTCGGCAAACGGCTTTTTGCAGCGGGTCTGGTAGTTTCACCAGAGTGCATGCGCTGTGGTGGAATGGAGGAGTCTATTGAGCACGCCTTCTTCCACTGCAGCGTGGTGCATCCACTGTGCAAGCTGGTTGAAGGCCACATGGTTCGCATCGTCGGGGCACGGTTTTTTGCCTTGGATGCCAGTGTTGTCTGCAGCAATGTGTTCCCATCGTTGGAGAAGGACGCACATATAGTGCTAATGTGCTTACTTGGCGTGATGCGAATGGTGATTTGGACGACGCGTCAGAAGGGGTTCCACGAAGGAGAGCATTTCACTCCCGAACAACTGATTGCGTTTTTTGGGCACCAGCTCAAAGTCAAAATCAGGGTCGAGAGGGGGAGGCTCCCTTGGTCGGAATTCAACGGAAGGTGGGTGAGAGTTGCCCGACTGTGTCGAGTGAAAGGTGCTGAATTAGAGTGTTTTTTTTGAAAGTCTATTGGTTAGTAAGGATTTTGCAGTCCTGACACGAACGTGCTAACCCAGCCCAGGTTAGGATAGATTAGATTTTCCTTTTCTGTTAGCCAACAGTTTCTTAGCTAGGGAGAGAATGATCATCAGCCCCCATTTTTTTTTCTGTCCTCCACTTTTTTCGATTCCCATCCCCTCCCCCTCTAGATGACAGAAGGTAAAGTTTTCCAGAGGATGTTTGAGAGATTTTTTTTTTTTTTTTTTTTTTTTCCTGTCTCGACATCCATCTCATTGTCTGGTTAACTTACTGTTCTGCCATGTTAGGTCTTTTGTGGGGGGTCACATACTAATTTCGTTTTCGTTTTTTTTTCTGTAAATATATATCAGTCATTGGGGTTCATTTTTATTTGTAAATATTCATCATAATTTTATTCCCCCCCCCCCCACACAAAAATTGTAAATAGGGGTTTAGAGTAGTTTTCACATCATAGAGAGAATCTGACTTTATGGTAAATGCAGTATGAAAGAGACCAGGAAAAATGTGTTGTTTTGGTGAATGGATGTATATAGTGAGATTGGGTCAGTGCATGAGACTAGCTAAGATAAGATTAGGAATAGAGTTGACCAGTCCTTATACCCCATTCCCCCCTTCGACTTCATGTCATATTTCTCTCTTTCAGAGAATAAATAATCACATCTGCCGTGTCGACCCGGACATATTGGACAGATCGAAACTCCAGCAGCAGGCCCTGAGGAATTTAAAAGTCCTCCACAGTTTCCGGTTCGTCGAACCCGGAAGACGTGATGTGGAGGACCCTACCTTGTTCCCAGGGCTGAAAAAGCTGCTGACGGTAGTCCGGGTTGGAGACACCTCGCGGCAGGTGTGGGATATGCTCCGGGAGGCCAATGGGGCCTTCCAGATGTCCACACCACTGGCTGTCTGGCACCACCCAGACCTACAGAAACTCAAGAACTTTTGCTCAGGGAGGGTCCCTGTTTTTATGCACCCCTCCCTTTATAGAGCAGCTAAATTAACGTTCCCTAGGCACGTCTGTGGCGTGTCCCTGGATGGCACCATCAAGACTGAGATGGGCACAGATCCTATGGGACCCGCTGTCGGTGTGCTATCACCGGCTATGTTCGCGTCAGGAGTGCAACGCCAATAGATTAACAGATGGCTCTCTATTTAGCAAGTTTGAATGGTCGTGGTTACCGGAATGAGTCGAAAAGAGCTAGACTGTCGTCTCCTCCGGCACCTCGACGTGAGTGTTTGTTGTATACAGGAGACTCACTTTATTTCGAGCGACGATGAGAGTGTGCTGTCTCGAGATTTTCGTCTCTTTTCAGCATACTTTGATTACCGCTCCAGAGGAGTCTCTTGGCTAATAAGCCATTCTTTGGATGCGATGTGTTCCCTTGTGTATGCAGACCCGGCGGGCAGATTGTGCGTCGTTGATGTTACCATAAGAGGGGAAGCTTTTCGTTTGATTGGGGTTTATGCGCCCAACAGCCAGAGAGAGCGAGTCGATTTCTTTCGGCAGATCGATCAGTTCGTAGTTCCGTCGAGACGGCTAGTGTTAGCGGGTGATTGGAATGCCGTCCTTGATCCCGATATAGACCGAGGGGTAAATAGGGGAACTAACCACGGCGACGTGATTCCGTTTCGGGATTTGATCAACAGGCTTGACCTGGTGGATAAATTCCGAAACGAACACCCCCGCCAAGTAGTATGGACTTGGACTAATAGTGGCACCCCGAGTTCGGTGCAACTTTCCAGTTACATCGATCGGGTCTTAGCTAGAAGAGTCGACCATAAGTTTTTGGAATGTCCAAGCTTCCATAGCGTCCCCTTTTCGGACCATAGATTAGTAAGGGCCCGAATGAATTTAGGTATAGCTAAGCCCTTCAAGTCTGGTTACTGGAAATTCAACACATCCCTCGTGGATGTGGAGGATTTTCGGGACCAGCTAACATCACTAATCCAGCGGGAACTGACGGGGGCTATCCTAGGTAATAAATTCTGGGGGAACCTCAAAAATAAAATTAGGTCTTTTGCTGCCGATTACAGTAGGCGACTCAACCTAGTGAGACTAGCGACACAAAAGGCACTAGAACATCGGATAGAGCGGGCAGTGGAGGGAGGGGACTCTAGCCAGGTTAAGATAGCTAAGGCAGAGTTGGCCTCCTTGCATGCCAAGAAGGATCAAGCTCTAGTAGTTAGAGCTAGATTAAAAAGAATGTCCCCCGAGGCAACGAATATGGCCGATGAGCTGAGGCTAGAAGAAATTAGGAGTGCGTCTAGTCGGCATATCTCCAGCGTCACATCGCCGGACGGACGACTTGTGACCACAAACGAAGGTATCTGTGAGGTGTTTCGTGCCAACTTCCAGGAACTATTCACCAGGGAAGCTAGACTGAATTCGGCTCAGTTCGACGCCTCTTTAGCTGACTTCCCTCGCCTTGAGGCGACTGAAGCAGCTGGGTGCGAGGGGCCCATAACAGAGGATGAAATCCGGGAAGCGTTAAAGAGCATCGAGAAGGAGAAGACACCGGGGATCGATGGTTTGCCTTACGAAGTGTATTTGAGGCTGTCGCCCATTTTTGTTCACTTGCTGGCTTTGATCTTTAACCACTGGTTAAAGCAGGGGAGCATTCCCAGCCGCTTTACCAGAGGGGTAGTGAAATTGCTATGCAAGGACAAAGATGGAGGGGACGGGGTAGATAACTTCAGGCCCATAACTCTGCTCAATACAGAGTTGAAGATTTTGGCCAAGGTCCTCGCGAACCGGCTGCAGACTGTGCTGGAGAGTCTGATTGGCCCCGAGCAGACTTGCTCCGTAAAGGGTCGGACTATCCAAGACAATCTGCACACGGTGCGCACGATCATTGAGAAAGTCGACAATGGAGCCGCGCTGATCAAATTAGATCAGTCCAAAGCATTCGATAGGGTCGACCATCGTTTTCTCGAGTCCGTCTTATCCGCGTCTGGCTTCGGTGAGATCTTTCGCTCCTGGATTCGTCTCTTGTATGCATCCCCCAGCTCGGTGGTGGAGGTGAATGGAGTGAGGTCGAAAGCCTTTCGGTTGTCCAGATCAGTTCGTCAAGGTTGTCCACTTTCGCCGATGCTGTACATTCTTGCGCTGGAACCTTTCCTGCTCAAAGTAAAGGCGAATCCGGTCCTGCGCTGGCTAAGCTTGCCTGGTGGTCACACGCCAGTCAAGTATACCGCCTACGTTGATGACATAACCTTGCTTGTAACGAGCATTGCCGAGATCAGGGAAATCAGCGTAGAAATCCAAAGGTATGAGACGGTGACAGGGGCCAAAGCCAACTGCGACAAGTCTGAGGGCTTGTTGCTGGACTCGTGGAGAGGGCGCTCTCTCCCTGGTCCCTTTGCCTGGACGGAAGGGCCGTGCAAGATACTCGGCGTCTGGTTCGGTCCCGACCTCCAGTTGGAGAAAAATTGGTCGGGTGTACTGGAAAAGGTAGAGAAAGCAGTTAATCTGTGGACTCGGAGGAAGCTCTCCTTCAAGGGTAGGGCTGAGGTGTGCGTTTCGCACATCTACCCCCTTATCCTTTACCGACTTTCAGTGCTCCCTCTTCCGTGTACCGACCAACTAAAGTTGGAAGCTGCCATGTTTCGACTCCTATGGGGTCACAGGCACCCTATGGTATCTCGCAAGATCTGTCAGCTCCAACCTGCGGAAGGCGGCCTAGGAATGCCGAACATCAAAGCTCGGCAACATACCTTACGCTTGACTTTCTTAGGTCGGATGTGTACGCAAGAAGAGCAGAACGGCGAATTCTGGAAAGAAGACGCCAGGAAGGCTTTCCCAGCCTTAAGAAACGTGCATTCCGACGACGGGGGTGAGGCCCGCCGTAGACCCCGGGCGGAATGCTCTTTCTATCGAGAAAGCCGACACGCTCTCCGAGTTTTTTCTCGGGTGAAGGAATGCCTCAACGACACCCAGTCGTTGTCGAGGAGGGCATTATATCGGGTAATAGTGAAGGGGTCCGTTCGAGACGAAATGATCGAGGGGCTCGGTTTGACGAAGGCGGAGAGTCGCTCAATCTGGCCTTGGACGCCCGGACTGAGGTGCCTCAATAACAACGAGGCGTCCCTCACCTGGCTAGTCATACGGAATGCTCTCTGGGTCGGCAAACGGCTTTTTGCAGCGGGTCTGGTAGATTCACCAGAGTGCATACGCTGTGGTGGGATGGAGGAGTCTATTGAGCACGCCTTCTTCCACTGCAGCGTGGTGCATCCGCTGTGCAAGCTGGTTGAAGGCTACATGGTTCGCATCGTCAGGGCACGGTTTTTTGCCTTTGATGCCAGTCTTGTCTGCAGCAATGTGTTCCCATCGTTGGAAAAGGACGCACATATAGTGCTAATGTGCTTACTTGGCGTGATGCGAATGGTGATTTGGACGACGCGTCAGAAGGGGTTCCACGAAGGAGAGCATTTCACTCCCGAACAACTGATTGCGTACTTTGGGCATCAGCTCAAAGTCAAAATCAGGGTCGAGAGGGGGAGGCTCCCTTGGTCGGAATTCAACGGAAGGTGGGTGAGAGTTGCCCGACTGTGTCGAGTGAAAGGTGCTAATTTAGAGTGGTTTTTTTTAAATCTATTGGTCAAGTAAGGATTTTGCGGTCCTGACACGAACATGCTAACCCAGCCCAGGTTAGGATAGATTAGATTTTCCTTTTCTGTTAGCCAACAGTTTCTTAGCTAGGGAGAGAATGGTCATCAGCCCCCCTTTTTTTTCTGTCCTCCGCTTTTTTCGATTCCCATCCCCTCCCCCTCTAGATGACAGAAGGTAAAGTTTTCCAGAGGATGTTTGACAGGATTTTTTTTTTTTTTTTTCTCCTCTGTCTCGACATCCATCTTTTCGTCTGGTTAACTTACTGTTCTGCCATTTTAGGTCTTTTGTGGGGGGTCACATACTAATTTCGTTTTCGTTTTTTTTGTAAATATATATCAGTCATTGGGGTTCATTTTTATTTGTAAATATTCATCATAATTTTATTCCCCCCCCCCCCCCACACAAAATTGTAAATAGGGGTTTAGAGTAGTTTTCACATCATAGAGAGAATCTGACTTTATGGTAAATGCAGTATGAGAGAGACCAGGAAAAATGTGTTGTTTTGGTGAATGGATGTATATAGTGAGATTGGGTCAGTGCATGAGACTAGCTAAGATAAGATTAGGAATAGAGTTGACCAGTCCTTATACCCCATTCCCCCCTCCGACTACATGTCAAATTTCTCTATTTTTTGAGAATAAATAATCACATCTGCCGTGTCGACCAGGACACTTTGGAAAAAACTAAACTGCAGCAGCAGGCCCTCCTGAACTTCCGGTTTGTCGAACCTGGAAGACGAGACGTGGAGGACCCTACCATTTTCCCAGAGCTGAAAAAGTTAACTGTGGTGCAGGTCTGATATGTAACGGGAGGCCAATAGTGCCTTCCAGATGTCTGCACCGCTGACTGTCTGACACCACCCAGACTTTCAAAAGTTTAAAAAATTCTGTTAGGGGAGGGTCCCTGTCTTCATGCACCCCTCCCTATACAGAGCTGTTAAGTTAACCTTCCCTAGGCACGACGGCTGCGTGTCCCATGACATATGGCACTATTTAGCTAATTTTAATGGTCCAGGTTTCCAGAATGGGTCGAAAAGAGCTAGACTGTCGACTTCTTCGGCACCTCTACGTGAGTGTTTGTTGTATACAGGAGACTCACTATTTCAAGTGACAATGAGAGTGTGCTGTCTCAGGTTTTGTCTCTTTTTAGCATACTTTGATAGCCAAAAATGGTGGAACAAGGAAAAAAATTGAAAAGAAAAACTCCCCCGTCCATGAAGGGAAGGGGGGAAAATACAGACTCACCTATTCCGGCGGGACAAAAAGTCAAGACAAGTGGGGGCTCTCCTAACGTATGGAATTCCTCTCCAGAAATCAACAGTCAATGTGACGGAGTTCGTCAGACGATGCCAGTTTTACGCCCATCTCGTAAAAGAGGATGGCTTGCTGGTCGATCCTGTTGAGCTAAAGGGCATTGAAAAAAAAAAAAAAAAAAAAAAAAAAAAAAAAAAGAAAAATGGTTTCCGTCTCTTTGGTCGACAAGAAATTAAAGATTTTCCGATCAACAAAAGATACAGTGACGAAATCACCGACGAGCCAAGGGGTCAAGGTGAAACAAGTCGTGAAAGACGACGGGTTTGCTATGTGGGACGTGCTTTTGCCCACCGAACAGGATTGTTTAGACCTAATGCACCGGGAACTCCAAACGAAGGAACACCCGGGTAATTGCACATGAGGTACCTAGCTTTGTTCTCGGCGAACATATCAGGGTATTCCTCATGCAATATGGGGAAATTGTCTCGGTTGACTCCGAGGTGATGCGTGGGGAATGGCGATTTGATCTGATCGACAGGAAGGCGTTCCTCGCTATTCCCAACTATTTGGACGTGGGTGGTCGAAGGAAACTGCCTCTTATTGTCAAAGGTAGGAGATCAGTTTGCTAGATATGCAGTGAGACTGTTCACCTCGCCATTGTCTGTAAAAAGAAGCTGGCCACTCAGACGTAGGACCCTCACCATCTAGCTACCGATACCGTCGAAAAGGAGGCTCACGTAGTCTCGCCCACTGCCAAGACCAGAGAAATCCGGTCAGATGTCGGGAGACTTTCGAGAGTCCCTCACGTAAGCCGTCCTCTCTGAAAGGAGGAGTCGGAGGGGGAATGGCAAAAAGTGGTAAGGCCCAAATAGCGGCACCTCAGTCACCACAGAACCTAAAGTGCCATTACCCCCCAGTCTTATGCGGAACGGACTAGGATGGGGGGGGGCATGCTAGTCTGGGAAAGGAAAAAGGAAATAAAGAATTTATATATATATATATATATATATATAAAGATTTTCAAAATATTTGATTTTGATTTGTCAGACGACCTAGCCAGTATAGTTTCATTGATGAGTACAATCCGCCGGAATCGTGGTGCCGCGAATACAGCTTCAAGTGATATTCAAAACAATGATTCTTGTTTAGTACTTGCCAAAGCTCAAGTAACACCGATGAAATCCAAGAGTAACAAAAATAAAATAACTTTCAGTATTCCTGGCCGTCAAATATTTACCCACCTTAATGATATTAAAATTAGTAACAGTCATTTCATTAGACAATCGTGGTTGTTTGTAGAAATCAAAATACGTCAAAAATAGACTCCAGGATATTCAGCAAATACGTTCCATTCATCAAATCCCACCAATCCTGCCTGTATGCCCCTGGGGCAATCCTATTGGGACCATGAACGAACAAGAGTTTTGTTCAGTCAATTGTCAATTTACTTTAAATTAGTACTTTGACGTAATTTTTTGGGGCCATTAAAAAAAAAAATGGCCTTGTTTTAAATCTCTATAGAGCTGTCCATTTGAGTCCAGGATGTAGAGGTTTGCGCAAAATTCTATTTTAAGTTCTGCAATAATACTTGGCAGAAGAACTTTGTTATTTGGACTTCGACTAAAAGCACACAAAATACATCGTGAGAAATTTTAACTGGGAAAATATTTAATAACTGAGAATTGAAAAAAGATACAACTTATGACCATTCATCAACCCTATATTGCTATTCAAAGACCATATGTTAAACTCATTGTCACTACTGATGTAAACTTCTTGATATCCAAGAAACTTTATTCAAAGTTTCTCTTTCGAGGGGGGGGGGGGAGAAACCCGAAGCAAGACAAGCTGTCAAATGTGTAATTTCTCATTGTGTCATTTGCCAACAGTTCAATCTAGATTTCAAGTAACCCAAAATCGAAAAATTCCCCAAATGTTAGAATATCTATCTTTATGCTAATGCCTATTTATTGATATTTGCTGAACTACTTGCCCCAGGTGGGGCAGGTAGAAATTTAGCTGTCAAAGAACTAAAAATGAATTCGAAAACACCTCAAACAGGAGATCTAATACTTTTACGTGTCATGTTTCACCTTGACCTCACCACGGCCCTGAATTAAACGTGAAACAGCAGCAACCCGTTTATTAATGGATTTGTTTTTCTTTAGAGAGTGTAACTAGCACTTATCTTTGTTATATGGACTAAATGAACTGTTACGCATACTTTGAGAGAATAGAGGGAGAGAGAAACGTTTTCTTTCCCTCTTGTAGGTAAAGGATGAAAACTGACCCCTCCTGTTGTCTCGACCGAAATAGCATTGTAGGTGTCGTCATAATACGTGTTGCCCTTGGTGCTCATTACCGTATTCTGATTTGCGCCAATCAGGAGTCAAGCGTGAACATCAAAGCCCATAAGGAGTCAAATGTACAGCAGTACTTTTTCTTTAAGTGAAGACGAAGCTGAATGTTAAAATTGCCATGAGCGTTAGTGAAACCAACATCCATAAATGGTCCCGTCAATGCCGCCTACTAGAAAGAACTAAAAGCGATATGGAGATTTTCCATCAGTAATTTAACGATGTTGGTGATTACGGTAGGTAGCAAACCCTGGTTAGAATACGGCTCTAAGCTTTCAATAGTCCACCAGCAGCTTACATTCAATGTAGCAGCCACACACACAAAAAAAATGTGGATGAATTGGGAATCGAACCGTCTACCTCAAACATTTTGGGGGGTTGATTTTCAAAATCTAAGTAGCTAAAACCTTCCGAGGGCTCCCAGGTGTACGCACCGTACATTGAGTTATATCGTGAAGTGTTTTTTTTTTTTTTTTTCGGTAGGCTGTCACGGACAGATTAACTTATTAAATGTTGAAAGTTATTTTATATATTCATTACATTGAAATCAAATAAAACGTACTCCGCGGAAAAAAAAGATAAGATAAATTCCGATGAAGTAGAAGGGAAAGGTCTTTGTGGACCAGAAATGGCTGATTATGAATATAGCGACTAGTGTAACCCGGTGTCAGACGTAGGCAGTGACCAGAGATGAAAATCCCTCCCTAAGAGAGGGGGCAAGAAGCAAAAGAAACGAGGGGGACTAAATTAGTAATGAGATCAGATATTGTCGAAGCAATCATCATCATCATCATCATCAGTCTTTTAGCGTCCGTCGTTGGACATAGACCTTCCCCAGGATTTGCCACACTTCTCTATCATGGGCGTCACGGAGCCAGTACTTCCTGAACCTGTCTAGTTCATCTCTCCATCTAATATTTTGCCGGCCTCGGTTGCGCATATGGTCTCGGGGAATCCATGTTGTGAGTCGTGATGTCCATCGATTGTCAGCCATTCTTGCAACATGGCCAGCCCACCGCCATTTGAGATTTTTTATGGCTTCTATGATGTCTCTAACTCTTGTCTTTTCCCGGATGTGTTGGGCTGTTTTGTGGTCTCTCCATGTGAGGCCCATGCCAGTCGCTAAATACGTCCAGCGCAAACCAATGTAACGTTTCTCTTCAAAACTACATCTCTCAAATAGTTTTGCTACTATGTATGCCGACCTGGAGAAGCACCTTGAATTAAAAGCTGCTTTCAAATAGAAGTTACTTTAACTATTACTTTGCATTCGGAAATCATCCCCAGGGCTACAGGTATTGTAAAAATATTTAACAACCTCAAACTGCGAGTTCGATCCTCACTGGTCTTGTGCCAGACTTAAAATACAATTGAGCATTATTCTTCATTTCTGAGACATCCTGGCTCAAGCATACTTTTCCAACAATTATATATTTTCTGTTTATTATTCTGACGGTTGTGCCGTCATCTTAGTGAGGCCAACAGTTACGAATGCTAACCTTCACATCACCATTCACATCACGAATGCTAACCTTCAAATCACCATTCGTTAAGGAGCTTAACGAATGGTGATTTTTTAGCATTTGTTTTTCCAAAGTGGGTTATCAGAAAAAAACTTTCAAATCATTGCAAAATTAATTCATAGGTCATTGTTACTCCACAAGGGCAAGGATAAAAATTTTACCCCCACAAGAACAAAGTAGGGTGCCCACACGTGTTGTATCATAGATTATAAGGTTTGGAAATTGCTGTGTTTCCTAGAGTATTCCTACAATCATCAGGACTTGACCCCGAACTCTGGTTGCCTGGACATCGGCCTTCAGCTTATTGTTTTCATCCCCGAAGTGCCAGAAAAAGGATTGTCAATAAATCATAGATATACGCATATAAGCTAATTATGAAAAAACTCCTATTTTTACAAATACTCTCATGAACCAAAGCCCCAGGTGATGAGAATATCTACGTAAGTGCATCGGACAAGCAGCAGATGAGACCTAACGAGTTTATTTGCATCCCCACGACTACAAATATGACACAAGGTCGGATTAAGGTGGGGTCCCACACGTTCGAGAACGTGCAAGCAGAGTGAGCGACTCGATTTCTTGTGCATGATTTCGCAACGAGGTCGGGACAAGCTGGACTATGTCCACAGGACGAATCCTGTTGTTCAAGGCTCCCTAACTAACTTCGGCATGTGTTTACACAGAGTCATTTGGGCATGACTGACGTGGTTCACAGGACAAATCCTGCTGATGCTCTCAGGACGAGCCTGAGCATGCTGGTCAGTGCTTCCGGGATGGGGACAATCCCAGACATTGACCGACTTCACAGCTCGAAAGCCGACAAAGGGCCGATCGTCTTTTCCGCCCGAGCGCGTCCAAGAACAGATACTACACTTTGATCTTAGCCAAGAGGCTGAGATGAGACCTAACGTGATCTGAGAACAGCGACCGACCAACCTGCGTTCTGAATATACAATTTCGAGTTCATTCCACGGCAAAGGCATGATTTTCTCGCCGTCAAAGTACTAGCCTTTGAGTCGAGATCTTTCAGGAACACGAATATACATCGATCGATTTATGTATATTCATATTCAGCCGTAGCCAGACAGTTAACTGGATTTTGATCTGAAATTCTCACCGTATAATATTCGATTTATGTGATTAGCAGAGAGAAGCGTTGGGTTACGTTCATTGACAAGTAAAGATCGCATTGAACGATATTCGCCAAATGAAGGCTTTATCATGGTACGGACTTATTTTCGAAAGACATTACAGCTGCCAACATAACTGATGGTTAGTGTTACGCATCTTTTGGGATAAACCCAAAACAACTTAGAATTGTTTACTATCATTCATGATCAGAACAAACTCATAGTCCTGTAAGTTACAGCATTGTACGAGAAATGTTGCAAATTCTCAGACTCCATGATTCAATGACAATTTAGCTGACGGCAAGGCAAGCAGAATGAAAACAGTACGTGTCAGACGCGCGTTTGGGGAATTAAGGATTTGCCAAGTCAAGAAAATCTTTGATTTATCAGAAGACTTATACAAGCGATTTCTCCAGTACAAGAACATACATATTGATGTGATCTAACTTTGGAGAGTTAGGTCGAGACGGAGGAAAGTTCGATCCCGACGAGTAACATTGGCAATTTTACTCTTTTTTACTAAAGAAAATGGAATCTGCGAGTAGAGTTCAAACTGGCTATAACAGCTAATGTTCACTACTATACCTTTGAAACGAATTTTCTCCTTCCTCTCAGCTATGAGTAGATCGCAGGACCGACTAGCTTTTAATCCTGGGTTGGCAACCAGTCTGGAACGACAACAGATTCCAAACCGAGAAAATTCAACTCATCCAGAGTTATGAGAGACAGGCAACAGATAGAGAAAGGTAGGAGTTCCCAAAATTTCCGGGTTGGGGAAGGGGGGTACTCATTTGAAGCTTCGATGGACCGAGCGAGCTTAGAGATGAATAGATTGTTTACGTAAAATGAACAAAATGGACGTCATTTCAAGTATAAACGGGAGATAAGTTTTATTTTAGCTGGCATTATCAGAAGGCAAAAAAATGAAGACATTTAACCTCGTAGTTCATTTACTCCAGTAAGAAGAGATATGCAGAACTTCAAACGCTTTTATAATGTTAGACACAGTGAATAAATTCCCAAGTGTTATCTGAAGATAAGTATTTAAAGCAGTCATTTTAACAGGGACGCAAGAGATGGTCACGTGCTATCAATAAGCCATTCCCACTTCGTGAATTACAAGAGGTTTATTAAATGCATAAAAAAAGAAATAAAATCTCTAAAACTCGCTATACGAGTACAAATCTCGATCTAGCATGAAACAAGTTTAAGTCTGCGTTTGATTAGATTGGATTTTTTATTCTAGTTTTTTGGACTTTTTCCGTGGGGATGGGTCGCTTTGCTTCAGACATCTGTATTCTTAGCTGTAATAATCGGCCCAGTCCTTCTATATTTCATCCACCCTTTTATCGATTTCATTCCCGAAGTGCTAGAAAAAAAAAAAAAAGATTGTCAATAAGTTAGATATACCTATGTACATCAATACGTACAAGCTAATGATGAAAAATGTTCATATTTTTGTAAAAAATAAGATCCTAACTGTCAAGATAGAAGATGCAAAACTCAGCAAGGTAGACCACTGCATCTACTTCGGACAACGAATCTCCATGAGACCCTCAAAAGAGGAGGAAATCAAGCGAAGAATCACTTTGGGATGGCAAGCCTTCGGCAGAGCAAGCTCAACTTTCTAGTACCAGATGATCCCAATAATCCTAAAAAGAAGAGTATACAACCAATGCATTCTCCCAATAGTCACTTATGGAGCTGAAACATGGAACCTAACCAAGAGAGACTCGCAAACTGAGAAGTATACAACAAGCGCATGAGAATCATGCTCAACCTTACATGGAGAGATCACAAGATAGTACAGTATATAAGGAAGAAAACAGGTGTCTGTGACATCATAGAAACTATTAAACTAAAATGGTAATGGGCAGGCCATGTTACAAGAATTAAGGACAACCGATGGTCATCACGTCTCACAATATGGATCCCCGGAGATCACATGCAAAACTGAGGCCAACAGAACACAAGATGGAGAGATGAACTAAACAGATTCAGGAAATACTGGCTCTGCGACGCCCATGATCGAGAATTGTGGCGAATCCTGGGGAAGGTCTATGTCCAACGAAGGATGTTAACAGACTGATGATGGTATGGATCAAATCCCCGGGTGATGAAAATAACCACAAGTAGTAAGGTGCGTCCAACTAGCAGTAGATAAGTCGTAACGAGATCGGAGGATAGTGACTGACCAATATGTTCACCGAGCTGTTACTTAATCTTAACGCAGGCTGTTTCAAATTAATACTGCGTGAAAAGGTTTCTCAACTGTTTTTACATCTACGTGTGATATTGTTCAGGAGTCAAGGAAAATCTTCATTTTAATGACTTATCTCAAGATGTATTGATATTAACAAGCGAAGCAACAGAGTCTTTTAGACTGTACCGGTAATATTTATACGAATATTACCTGCGGATCTGCGTTGATGAGAACGCTAGATACAAACCATTCCTTTGTGGTCCAATCATTCATGTCCATGTAGGCGATATAACAGAAAGTCTGGTTTAGCCTCAACATTTTGCTCATGACAAATTGTATACAGGATTAGGCACAATGGAGAACGAGACAAAAATTACCCCTCCCCACATAAAAATCTAGTGGAGGGTGAATGACACTGAAATATTTTAAGAAGCACTGGTTTAGAGTCTAGGTGAACAAGAATAACAACTCTATACAACGGAGAATACGAAGAGTTCTGCCTTTGATATGCACTCCTCGGGGTCTGAGATATGGTAGCAAAACTAATAGTATCTAGATTCCTAAATCATCTGGACAAGCCATTACCAGACTTATTGGAGTAAAAAGAATTAAGCATTTTAATAGAGTTACTAGAAAGACGTATGTAGGATGGGATTTGAATCACCACACATTATATCCAATGAGGGATTACTGCCACAGTGAATTTGTAGGAAAGCTGAGCACTAACAAACCAATATCAATTTTTTTCCTATTTAATCACTGTCCCACCACAGCAATATGTGACACAAGGTCGGGCTTAACGTGGGAAGAAATAGTAGTCACTTCCAAAAAATGGCCCCAGCCGACGCAGTTACCGTTGAAAAGCTCAACGTCACCTGCGAAAGCTGGGCCGAGTAATAATGGGAGAGCCTAAGGACGAGTCCAAAGGCCTCCCGATGCGCTTTGCAAACGCAGCCTCAGTGTAACCTCATTGGCCAACGTTTGCACCGGCGCACTCGGTCTTTGATGTCAACCTTCACACAATCTCCGGCCCATTCAACAGGCAAGTGTCAGTACCGACTCCTCGGGCAATGCCGTGGAACAGATACTGCACTTTAATCCCGAAGACAAGACCAGAAAAAGGGTAAAAGTGACAAACCAATTTCAATTGATGTGCTGTATTCGAACAAGGTTCTCAAACCCACTTTTGCTCTGAAATGGAACATGCTAAACACTGAGCTGAACATCTAATTCTACAGAACGCTAGATAACTGATCAGTAATGACCTAGATTAAACTTGACAAAACGATGAGGCAGTCAATCATTGTTAACGTTAACTATGACGTAAGTAGACATTGGGAAAATTCCAGATTTAAATTGGTTAACCAAGTAACCAACCCGAAAGGAGTGGTTAAGATATAACTGCTTTTTTGTTACGAACGTTATCTATCTTGAGGATAGACGAGGAATTCACGTCACGGCATTTCTTTGAAGGAAAAAAAATGGGCAGACTGAAGTGTTTACGTAATGTATACACGAAGTTCCCTTTACTGATTGCATTTCGGGCGATATTCTCCATGCAATGATTCGTTTCGGGCGTTTTAATAGCGTCAATTTGAAAAGTCAGTTGGAAACGAGTGTTGGCAAATTCTGTCAGTATATACAACACTGGTTTTGAACAGTGATTGAACTTCTAAAACGACAAGTGTATGAAAAATAAATCAAAAGACTTTCAAAAGTGACCTCTCCAAATGCATCAAGGTCTTATTGACAGACCAAATTTAATCGGAAAATTTTAGTTCGCTCTTTGACGAAGGAGCTATGAATCTCAACCCTTAGTTTCAAGTGTAAAAAGTCCAATTTATATTAAGGTTTCAAGCAAGCCTAAGAGCTTATAGTAGTCTGCGGTTTGATAAAGTCGCTGATGATAGTTATTAGATTAACTAAATTAGTCCGTTCAAAACACTATGATGATCACTAAGCGGCTCCTGTATTTTTCTAAAACTCACAATAGAGAAATTGTTATCACTTGAATTGGGTCAAGTAACTAGTAAGCCTAAGTAATAGTTACTTCAATGCCGAATGGAGTTTTGATGAGTTGAAAGTAGTTCCTGCACTAGGAGTGTTACTATCAACATTCCTGTCTAAAAGGTCAGTATCACTTCAGATTGTTTTTCAAGTACTTCTGGATTTTCAGATTTATCCCGAAATTTCCAAGGTCAAGCCCACGCAGGCAGAGGCATCTTATAGTCCAGGGTTTTTTTTTTCGTTTTAAGTGGCAAAGTGTACATTCTATGTAACGTCATTGGGATGGGATGATGTTTGACCCATAAATGAATTAAGGTTAGATGGCTAAGCAGAAAATAGGCCCCCCAAGAAGTGTAATGCACTGGGCCCCATCAGTGTTAATTTTGGCCCTGAACTGCCAAAAGAGACTTTAGATAAATCAACAGTTCTTTTTAACTTCGGCACATCTGCTCAGTGTTTAGATTAGTTGGTTGGTTGGTCCAAAAGGCATATCACCCCGTGATGGGTTATATAATGCTGAAATCAGTTGTGGACTAAGGAGCTCGTATGCTTGTTATTTTATAGTTTATTTCAAGGACTGGGATTACAAAGTACCCACTTGAAGTTTAGGGAAGAGGGAAGATAATGAAAAATATGTAGGGGCAAGGATAAGGTTTGGTCGAATTTCTTTGACCTTGTCCGACTTTGGATCTATTAAGAATTTAGTTCTCAACAGCTTAGCTCTTCGTGGCCATCGGGTATGCAAGCCACTAAAAAGGTACTTATTCGCGAAGTGGAGAATTTTGTGAAGGTGTGAAGTGAAGTTGAAATAAGTTGAAGTGAGAAATTGTGGTGGGGGAAGAATGGCTGATCGAAAGGACAGTGTAATACTTGGTACAATTTCAATTAAAGTATTCGTACTACAGCATTGATATTCTCGACTGATGCCTTTTGACTGAATGCGTTGGTAACTTGTCCATACATTGGACTTTTGAATGATGCCTCTTGACCTGGATAAGCTCAGGTTTTGGTAAAGTGATGCCAATAAGCGAACATGGATTGAAGGCCGATCAGCAGAACTAAATAGAAGTGTTTGATTTGCCTTCCTGGTCCGATACACAGGAAGCTTACACGCTACATTTCATCTTGGTAACTTTGGCGTATTAGACAGGCTTTTCTGTATTATATAGTTGCTATTGATTAACATTAGTTTTGTCCGACACGTGTTAAACACCTAGTGAGGATCGAACTCTGTGACTTGCTGGACACTACAGCAACGTGCCGTGACGAATTTGGACGAGTCAGGATGGTCATAGCGTGACAGATTCTTGGACGTTTATTTCGGTACCTTAGCAGGGAGAGCGGGGCGAAGCATAAACTAGGCGTGGATTCTGGACCATGTTCAGGCAAAGTACAATTTAAAATCTAAAAGTCTTATTCAAATTCATTGCAAGATTTAACAGTGGAAAATCTCCAGGTTCTCACGAGAAAAAACAAGTGAAACGTCTGTAAATTCTTATTGTAAAAAGGTAACGTAAAACCAGAGGAAAGACGATAGATTCTTTTAATTGGTTTTAAGCTATATTTACTTGATAGTAGTCTGAAAATCAATGAGAAATTTTCAAAGTCAGCTTTCATAGCTGTATCATATTCGTAGAATTTTAAGCAAAGGAAGCTGTTGTGGTCATTAAATCGATTCAGACATTCAAATTCCATGGTCTTCTGTCAAGGCGGTGATTCGCCTTGTTGGAAGTCAGGTTATACCCTTTCCCGGCCCGAGTACCATATTAGAAAATAAAGTAGCATACCAACGCCCGGACCCTTAATTCTGAATGGTTGGCAAAAGGCGCTGACAGAGTCATCAGTTTACTCGAAGTTAAGCAAAGTCAAATTGGTTTTATGATCACACGAACGTAACGCAAGCCGGACAGGTTTCCTTTCAGACTAGTTTAAACTGGCTTGAATCGTAGGGCAAATAACCTCATGAATTTGAGCTAGCAGCCATGGAACATAATTGATAATTAGTACGAAGAGCTTAAAAGTTACAATATTTCCGACTTGGATTTAACTTGTTAAGCATCAGGGTTTTGTGTTTAAGCTAGTCAAGTGTTTAAGCTGACTCCTTCACAGCAGATTATAAGACAAGATCCTTAAAGAGCTCTGGCCTTCAAAACATCCACCCACTTCTGTAGGAAGCACGCTAGATTGGCTGTCCTCATAGAACGTAAAATTGATAATCGTCTAAGTAATTGTTATACGGAGACAGCTGCCCAAATGAGGGGAAAAAAGACCGATGGATAGGAGAAAGCTTGAAGGATTGTTGGAAAGCCTTTCCCAAAGGCCTGGAAGAAAGGGACCAATGCAGCACAAGTTTAGGGTACAAGATTCGAACTGCCATTACTCCCTCCGTGGAGTTTGCAGTAGTGTTCCATAGATGGGAGAGACTTTGCAGTTCGAACTGGCCTCCAGTTACCTCCGAACTGTTTCTGCCATCGACTATAGGGAGCGAATATTTGACAAGAGTTTGAGAACGTGACTGGATTTTAAAATTAAAGTATTTTACACATGAACTTGTATGTGGGTGTTTCTGCAAGAGGATTATGCCATGTTAGTTATTACTAGAGCGAGACCAATCTTGTATTTAATAGACTATTTGCCATACCCCAGCGGCAAAGAGGGACGATCAGTGTATGGTAGGAGTGCATTGTACCCGGGCTCTGGAGTGCAAAGGGCAATACTGGATAAAACAAGGCGAAAAAGGGGACTTAAAATTCCCCACGGGCAGCTTTTAGTGTAGGGAATCTGCTTATCCTATCGATACAGCACACGGCCCTTTATGGTGGTTCACCTAAAGAGACCCATATCCTCTACCACAGGTAGAGTTCGATCAATGGAGAGTAATTCGTCGGGAGGGTAAGATATCTAGCTTGACAAATTCGAGAATTTCAGTGATTCCTCCACTGAAAATTCGGATTGAGAAGTTGAAAGTCTTGGAGTAACTAATCTCATTACCAGGAGTAACAAGAAATAGATCTAAGCTTAGCACAAAGCCACAGAAAGGAAGCACTGGAGGAATCAACTAAACCGATCCAACAGGTTCACAGGAAAGGTGAGATGACTGAATTATAGAGATATCCGGTTTCAAACTTATTTGCCATAGGCCAATGAGAAACATTAGGACGTGCATGGGTTAACTAGTTAGATTTTTTTTTCCAAATTCAGAGGACCAGTCGGACCGTACAAAAAACAAAAACAGACAAAAAACCGGAACAAACGAAGCCACTAGAATCATATCACAGAACTTCCAAAGTGAAAGCTCTGGAGAAAAAAGAAAAAAGAAAAAAAAAAAAAAAAGGTAAAAATTCGTAGGTTCGTAGGGAATATTCAGTGCTCTTAAGTGAGTATCGAAGTACTAACTGACGTAAGACCTTTAGGGATACAGAATATGGCAAAATCAGACTTTAATAGAATTGTAATTTTGAAGTAATGGACGATTCTCATAGATGTAAGCTAAAAGGTCAATGTTTAGATCAGGATCTCTTCATCGAGAGTACGTAGACACTTGTGAACAGTGACAAACTCATTACAAAACAGTTGATAAATAGAGTGTTTCAAAAAACAGGTGCAAACAATTTAAGGCTGACATATTCAAAGAATTAATCATGGAGTATCTTAGGGACGGAAGGAGGATTTTGCAAAACTGAGTGAATTGAAAGAAATTTTATCACTAATTTTTGCGGGGTACATAGGAACCTGTCAGAATACTCGAGGGGTACGGTGGAACAAAAGATTGAGAACCCTTAGTTTAGTGACTGAATTAGGCCCAAGCTGGGGGGTGGTGGTAAGACGAGGAACAGTGGAAGGATCCGGTTACCTTCAAGTTTGAAGGTTTTCAATTAAAAGTCTTACTTTCAAGTTCAAGCATTTTCCCAAGATTACCCAATAGACAGCTGCCAGGAGTTGGGACTTACCCACTTGACTGTAGGAACAAGGTCCGTTTTATAGTCGGATCACCGTCAGCTAAACCAGCACCCCCAAAATTCGTTCCTTTGGGAGGATTTAAGGGGTCACAGCAGCGCTTAAAAATAAGTTGAAGTATTGACAGGTTGTCATTGTCACTGATACATAGAGCAAAGACGTCAAGACAGACCACGACAGTGTGGCACCGGCGTCTCTGAAATCAGGAGAGTTAGGAATAAATATTCTAATATTGATCAGGATAGAATATCGAATCGTTAGGAATATTTAGCAGTCAAATATTCCACAAGACTTTTACGTGGGATAATATGGCGGGACTAAAGATAGAAGTATAAGGGGTGCAGGAGGTACATCATACCCTCGGGATCAAACAGCCGGACAAGGATTAAAGTTGGGAGCTCAAAAGGAACTTGGTATCTTGATAAGGTTCCTTACAGAAGCCCTGCAGTTAGAGGTTCAAAAGTGGGACAACTGGATTCAATTAGAGCGCCATATTCGAGGCGCTAAAGGTTTTGATCCGGAGTATCTTAGACGTATGGTAAGATTGAGATTAACAAACATCAACAAGACACACGACAGTCAACAGGCCATCTGCAAAGAGAACTGGAATTAATAATGGTTGGTTGGGATTAACCCAAACACTCCGATAAGGCAGTCTACTCAAGTTGAGGTGTGTGTGTGTGTGGGGGGGGGGGGTAACAAAGTTAGTTCCCCGCCTTTCAAAACTAATATGCGGTAAAATTCATATTTCGTAGTCATAGTGCAAAGGCTGAACAATTGAAGCTTGTTTGATATTCGCCAAATCCTATTTGACGTGGTAGTAATAACACTTGAGAATCAAAACGCTTTTACGTAATGTTGAATAAAATAAGCAATTGAAATACCCGGATGTGCCAATTTATCAAGTGAATAAGCATTTGTTTTCTTCCGGGCACCACAGTCTATTTATTTATCGTGCAAAACAGACGCTTCATCGTCGGCCAAATGTCTTGTAAATCATCACTACGAAGTTGCAAGTTCGAGCCTGTATAGGCAACTCATGCTGATAATTAACTAAGACTTCGTAAATTATATACCTGAATGTCCCTGGGGTTGTTCGTAGAACGAATCCAGGTTAAAAAGCGAGCAGCGTATTACGGGAATGGGGCACCAGTCGATGGTGTCAGCTGTATAGTACGAATATTTTAACTGAATTCGTACCAAATTAGATAATTCAATTTGGTATTTATTTTAAATGAATAAAGGTTTCATGGGGATTTTTAATTTTAATTTCGTACCGCGTATGACAGGAAAAATAGAATAATTAAAATCAAATTTTCAATATTAAAGAACAATTTTCTATCCCTGAATTGTTCATAAATATCTTTTACCTGCTAGCGTATACAGTATGGCGTGCTAAAAGGGGTTATAACATATGAAAACCGGATGGCTAGAGGAAGAGGGTATTTGTTCAGTGTAGGGATGGGGTCAGAAACAATTTTGCACCACCTTGTAAAATTTCTTCAGGGGGAGGGGGCTAGAAACAACCAAATGATTTCAAGCCAAATTTACAGAACGAATTCGACCCAATTGTTTGAGATGACATTTTGAAATTTTTGGCACGCATGAATGAACGAAGCTGCAATATGAATTTTGGCTGATATTGAATAGGGTTCAGCAAAGAGTTCGTAAATTCGTACAAATATCAATGGCCCTTATATCCCGTGTCCCCATAAAAAAAACAAAAAAAAAACGTCGGTAATAGAAGCAGAGGGATCTTTGATTTGGAAATAACTAATTCATCGTAGACCCTCAGATGGTCTGACCAACCTGCTACAATTGGGCTAGTGTGTGTGTGTGTCTTCCGTTTTTTTCCCCGGTCACATTTTTGCATGTGTGCACCATCAGGCAAAAAGTGCTCTGAGGGGTCTATACGATCATTTTGGAACAATGATGTGCTGGTATCTATTTTGATAAAAGATCTGCTTTTCTTTGGCAATTTTTCTGGATAATCGTTCTGGTATATGTGCGAGCAATTATTTCAATCATCATCATCATCAGAAATCTTTTAGCGTCCGTCGTTGAATATACACCTTTCCCTTAAAGTCGCCGGACCTCTCGATCATGGGCGTCGCAAAGTCAATACTTTCTGAACTTGTACTTCGTTACGCCATCTAACTTGCCGGTTGCATTTTCGTTTATAATCTCTGGGGATCCACATGTTGAGCCGTGACGTCGAGCAGTTGTCTGATATTCTTGCAACATGATCAGCCCACTACCATTTGAGCTTTTGTAAATCTAAAAAAAAATAATATCTCTAACTCCTGCACTGGTTGTATACCCATTTTTCAGGATTGATGGGAGTTGATTGTTTTTGAAGATGTGCGGGCTTTACCGAACGCTTGTCAAGCTAGAGTAATTTTTCGCTAGATTTCTTCTTTTGGGGATTTCATGGATATTCGCTGTCCTAGGTAGATGTAGTGGTCTACTTTCTTCAGCTCTGAATTTTCTATTCTGATCATTGTGTCTTTGTACAATTTTGAAAAGTACTTTTGGATTTTTATAAGTACCACGAAATTTCGAGTGGTCAAGCCCAAACGGACGCAGACATCCTTATCGCCCAGATTTTTTTCCTATTGGCAAAGTGTGGATTCTATTTTACGTAATTATGATGGGATCCGTTTGTCAGTGAATTTAATTGGTTGGTTTTAATCATTGTTTTTTTTTTGTTTTTTTTCAGAAAAAATGCGAAATATCTCTACTAAACTTCGTAGTAAATATTATTGTACCAGACCTTTGTTTTGCTGGAGTTCATGTCAAGGTCTATTTTTTTGTCTTCTTCATTCGGTTTGTTAAGCATTCTTTGGAGATCATGAAGGTTATCAGCAAAAAAGACGATGACCTCAGCAAATCAGATGTTACTTGGGTAGTCGCGGTCTATTCCGATTCTTTTGTTATCCCATTCTAGGTTTGAAAAGATCATCTCAAGACAGGCTGTGAAGAGTTTGGATGAGCTAGTATCGCCTTACCTTGTTCCTTTTTCGAGCTGAAAGGGCTCAGTATTTATGTAGCCTGATAAAGGCACTGCTGTATCGGTAGAAATGCTGCAAGATTCTGGCATAAACGGGGTCTACATGTTGTTGTATGATAACATTAATGACCTTGGGGATTTCTACTCAGTCGAAGTTCTTTTTGAAGTCAATGAATGCTACATCGAGAGGCATTTATTATTCTGACGCTTTCTTCCAACTGATTTACTGAATGGAGATGGTCTGTGGTAGAGTAGATTAATCTGAAGCCAGTCGGTCCCTGTGGTTGGTTTACATCTAACATTTTTGTGATTCGGTTGGTGATAACTTGAGTGAAAAGTTTGTTGATGTAGTTGAGTAGGATTATTGGCCTAACTTCAAAATATTTTCAGATAATTAGTTCTGGTACACGCACGAGCTATGGTGATTCTCTTATACGAGGTACAGATATCTTTCTCATATTATTGCAAGCCCTTGAGTTCCGGATGCCCCCGGGCAAGTTGAGCTTCGGCACTTTTTACAGTATAGCATTATTTCTATTTATGTTTTACTGCAAGAAAAATATCCTTGAAAAATCTGATTTCACATCAGGGGTTTTTCTTATTTTGTTTATTAATTTCCTCATGTTTTCATTTGTATTTTGAAAGTTCTACTTTCTCAGATACATGAACAGTGCCCCGTAGCACTCAGCGCCCTAGGCTACTCCCCGTTTTGCCAGTGCCTAGGGCTGGCCCAGTCAACATGGTACATAACTGATCTCCTATTGAGGTATTCACTGAGCGTGGCTTAAGGATACATATATTTACATATCCAATCTGAATGGGTACTCACTACAGTAGTTGAAGTCTGCTCGGCGAGCCTGCTATTCATCGCACCATGGTGAGGCGCTACACCCCACCCACCCATCTTGACTCTTAACTATTCCAGTAGAAACGAGAATATAAAGGATGATTGCAGGGGAAATTGAATTTTATCATTTTTGTACGGGTGGGTTGAAAAAAATTGAATAAATTCTTTCTTTTCTTCCTTGGATAATTTTTTTCCCTTCTTTTTTGTATAATTTTTTTTCTTTGTTTCTTTCTCTGAATATTTTTTCTTTCTTTCTTCCTTCCTTTAAGAAATTTGTTCATCCTCTCTTTGAAAAATTTAGTCATTCTTTCTTAGAATATTTTTTCCTCTTTTCTCTGAATAATTATCTTTTTCTTTCTTTCTTTGAATAATTTTTTCTTATTTCCTTTCTTTGAATAATTTTCCATTCGTTTTTAAATGATTTTTCTCCCTTTCTTTGAACGATTTTTCCTTCTTTTTTGAATATTTTTTCCTTTTGCCTATCCTTAAATAATTTTCCCTTTCTTCCTTTCTTTGAATATTCGTTTTTTCGTTCGTTCATTCTTTTTTTCTTTCTTTCTTTTTTTTTCTTCCTTCCTTTCTTTCGTTTTTCTTCCTCTCTTTCTTTCTTTTTTTTTCTCTCTTCCAATGGGAATTTTTTTCCATTCTTTTTTTGAATATTTTCTTTTGTTGAATTTTGCTTTTCTCTTATTTCTTTAAGTGATTTTTTTTTCTTTTTTTAATGGATAAATTCCTTTCCTTCATTGTTTTGTTTAGAGGTTTTTTCTTTCTTCCTGAGAACAATCTTTTTTTTCTTTGAATATATCTCTTTCTATCATTGGATAATTTTTTTCTTCATTTCCTTTGTTTGGATAATTTTCATTTTCTATCATAAGATTTTTTCTTTCTTTCTCTCTTTCGATACATTTTCTCTCTCTTATGTGTTCATTTTCGCTTTTATTTTACTGTTAATATAGCGATAGAATTTGGATACGAGTTATTTCCCTTTAACCTGAGAGATATTTCATGATTACCTCCCTTGGAAATCCGAATTTTTGCTTTTTGTGTTGTATTTATTTCCGGATAAGTCTACCTGTTTCTCGTAATTGAATAAATCACGTGTAATAAAATTTCTGTATGGGCAGAAATGCATTACATTCTAAGTGATCTGAAAAAACAAAACAAAACAAACAAAAAAAAACCCAATCGTTTTGGTCGCAACAAAATTAACACTATCTTCATTTTTATTTCACGGCTCTATTCTTACTATTAATGCCAAAGGAAATCAAGTAATCCACACTATTACCATAGGTGTTGATATAGACGTACCGCGGTGGAACTTGTCGAGCAGACCACGTTGCTTGGTAGTGAGTTCGATCCTTACTAGGTGTTCTGCCAAGATAAGGAATCTTCGCTATGGACCAATGGTTAGAAAGCTAATCTCACAGACCATTACTACTGTAGTGGCTTCAATCCTCATTGGGTACCCCGTAGTCGTGATTCTGTACAAGACTGAACTAAACTTAGTAAACATAGTGGTTTCTGGTTCATAGGACCGTATTGATTTAGGACCAAATAACCAGCTGGTTCGATTAGCCGAACAACTCATTTTTTCTTATACGCAAAACGCCAAGAATTCTTTAGATTAATAAGGAACAACTTGCATGAAAAAAACAACGAACAAACAAACTTTTTTTTCTACTTATCTTTTCTTAAAATTTGTATTCAACTTAAGTCACTGGCTAGAAATATTTGAAATAGTCGTTTTGAGAATTAAAGGTGTATTTTTGGTTATTCTATCAGATTCATTCAAAAAGATGTTCAATTTAATACTATTGCTGCTTGAATATACGGTACATTGGTCAGAATAAAAGAAGCAATCCGAAAAAAGAAAAAAGAAAAAAAAGGGATAAACCGAAGAAGCACACAACGTTGGCAGGCTTCCGGCAGAGCAAGCTACACTTTCAAAAACATAAAAATCCCATCAGTCCTGAAAAGAAGGGTATACAACCAATGTATCCATCCGATAGTTACATATGGACCTGAAACATGGAACCTAACCAAAAGATTGACCCCTCAAACTGAGAACTATGCTATGTGCACATGAGAGTATCGTGCTCAACCTCTCTTGGCGAGATCATAAGACAGCAAAGTATACCAGAAAAGAGACAGGAGTACGGGACGTCGTTGAAACTGTTGGAAAACTCAAATGGCAATAGGCTGGACATGTTACAGGGATGTCAGACAACCGATGGACACCACGTCTCACGGTGTCTATGTTTTCTTTGACGCCCTGAGAAGTTGATCATTGTCCGGGATTGTACCCCATCCCGAAACCACTGACCAGCATGCTCAGGCTCGTCCTGAAAGCATCAACAGGATCTGTCCTGTGAACAAAGTCAAGCCTGTCCTAATGACTCCGCGAAATCACGTGTCGAGACTTACGGACTATTGCATAACAGGATTTATCCCGTGAACATAGTCCAGCTCGTTTCGACGTCCTTGTGAAATCATACACAAGGAATCCGCTTCATTGCACTCTGTGCCCGCACGTTTTCGAACGTGTGGGACCCCACCTCAATCCGACTTCGTGTCACATTTGTAGTTGTAGGGGTGCAAATAAACAAATTCAATTGATCGTAATCATGAACGATTGAGCAGATCATTACTATTTTATAGTTTGCTTCCCACGAAGAGCTCTTCAATTCTAGCAATGTACCAGATTAAGCAAGGACCTTTGCTTTGAATGATGGATAGCAACCTAGTCTAGCACACCAATAGCTTGCGTAATGAGTAATTCGCACAGGAAGCCCATAATTTACGCTTTGTGCCAGACTCGGCTGAGCTTGGAAGATACAGCACAACCTTAAATAGTGCAGTTAATCTGTTCTTTCTCAGCTCACACTTAGTTATATAAATTTGAACAACAATGCATCAATTGTATTGTATCAAAACCCGCACTATTCAAGGTATTCATGTACTATCATCATCATCATCAGTCTTTCAATGTCCGTCGTTGACATAGACCTTCCCCAGGATTCGCCACACTTCCCTATCGTGAGCGTTGCGGAGCCAGTACTTCCTGAATTTGTCTAGCTCGTCTCTCCATCTAATACTCTGCCGGCCTCCGTTGATAGGTATATGAAAATAATTATTTATCATAGAGATAACAATTATTAATTAGTCTTCTTTTAATTTCACTCTTTCGGGGAGGGCTGGATATTTTTGTGACATCATATCGTCGAAATATCTCGTCAGCCGCTACAGGACAATCATTTCTTCCACCGCCTTCGACAGCATCTACGAATTTTCTTGATTCACTCGAATCAACGCGAAAGTGAGGATATCCGGAACGAAAGAAATCTCTCACGAGATATTCCAGCTGATAAAAGACACTCACTGTTCTCCCGAATTGTCTTGAAGTACTATCGAGTTCTGTGTAGGAGGAAGGAGACTGGAGACAAACAAATTCCTCACCAGATATATCTCGTAATATCACTCCATGGCAAACATCCCCCCTCTCTTTCTGCCATGTCCCTTCAGGGCGTAGTCGAACATGGCTCAATACAGTTTCCTTTCTTTTGCTGCTTACAGCGATTTTGGCTCGTTTACACTTTCTCGTACTTGTTCAACCCCATCCATTTACTCAAACCCTTCAGGTAGGCTGGCCCTTGCTTACCTCTGTTTCTCTTGCTTATTGTCCACCCGGTGAGTGTTGGGTTCTCAAAGCACCCATTTTTCATCAAGTGTCCTCGAAATCACAACCCATCATTCATACTTGCAATATAAAGCATGAAGTGACTGTTTTGATTCATTCGTGAAAGAAAAATCAATAGTCTGCTGACATTTTTACCGGGAAAGATAAAGGTTAATTCAATTTCGGGAGTTTGTTTCTCTTCCATATGACCTTTCGGTGTTACCCGACGGACATTACACAAAATATCGACCATGGCGATTGAATAAAACCGTGAAATACCTCGCATTCATGTTAAGTCATACGTAAGCGTAAACAATTTACTTATGCTGACAACAACTCCAATAGTCTCAATTTGGGCTTCGCTTACTTCTTACGCGACCTGCTTGCGAATTCTGAAATAGACTTGGAGACAGTGAGCACTCCCTTTCAACATAATCTTTTTTAATTTTCAAAGTGTGGCAAACGGAAATGTAGAGGCATGTTGTTTATCATAATGAAGATTGACAATGCTTCATCTCATTATAATAATTGAATCCTTTCCAATTCTTCCATCTTAATTTAAGCTGCTTTTCAACGCAGTGTGGATCAGAAATAAAGAAAACTCGACATCACAGTGAATAATCGATCAACTGTAGCATCAAATTTTGAAGTCATGTAAAAAATTCCATCGTAGAATACGTATGGTCAGAATAAATTCTATTTATGACGTAACTGGCTTTTCCGACAGGAAAATATCGAAGATAGAGTAGAAAAAAACCCATAAAAACATAGAGAATTTCGATGTTATTAATAAACCCGTCGAAATAAGACCCCAAAAAGTTTTTAAAAAAAGAAAGTTTCTCCCATTTTTTATAAGGGGTCAAAGGGAGTACTGGTGCCAATTTTCAAGTCTGTAGACAAAACAGTATAGCCAAGAGAGCTGGAACGCGCAAACGCATACACAATTGCATGGACACACGCACATTTAAAAGAGGATAGAACACTTCGTCATCTTTGATGACTACAGTTGTTCAATAGCGGCTGTAGAGTGACGGTCTTAATGGTTGCTGGAATCAAAATGAAAGAAATACCAGTCAGAAATCGATGATGGCCGACAATGGTTCATCTGATATTAACAACCGATGATCAGCCTAAAATCCATATTTCAAAGGGATTCTAAACGTATTATTATTATGATTATCATTATTACTATCATTATTACTATTATCATTATTATTATTATTAGTAGTAGTAGTAGTAGAAGAAATTTTTGGTAGTAGTTGAAGGAGAGAGAGAGAGAGAGAGAGAGAGAGAGAGAGAGAAAAAGGGGTGCTTTGAGAGGGTATAGGAAGAGGTTTAGGTGAGCATTTTCCAAACGATCCGATAGACACTAAACGCATTCCAGGATGATCTGAAATTACGTCGACCCGGATCTGTGTCATTCATTTAGATTCCTGATACCCATTTAATTGACTTCGCCCATTTCGTGACACGGATATCCTATATCCTTCATCTCAACTCCCGTACAATACAAACCTTGTAAGCAACCATGCATTAACTATTTACCCTCACTGTCAAAAACGACAGTAATATTTTTAGTAATTCCGCATTCACAAATATAGAATTAGTTTAGAATATAAAGAAGAGGTCAAGTGCTAAATCGATTGAGAAATTGTCACAAGATTCAAATACGATTGAGTATAATGATTTTTCTCATACAAATGACGGAATATCGATGAAGGAAGTAACTCTTGCGTAAAAATATGAGAGTTATTTCCCTTACAATCACAAATCATAGATACACACTCAACGCATTATATACGTAAGTTTGGCTTTTTTTCACTCTCTCCTTCTTTGTCAGAAACCTGTTGAATGAATGGCACAAATTTGCGTGGACAGATTTTCAGATGGCTATCAATTGTGTAGAGATATCGATTTGCTGCGCTATGTAAAATAAACAGTAAAACAATTATGGTCTATTTGTGTCAGTATTCATTAACCACAACGGTAAAATGTGACACATTGTTTTTGGGGTGGCGGGAATCTATATACCGACCCGACACAGCCAACGAATAAAGGCTGCATTTTGTTGTGGATCATTAAACAATTGCCCTCTATCATTGCAGCAGACGTAAGGGAGCATCCCAAACCTCAGCCTCTATAGTGCAAGGGGGAGGTGCATCAGGAGAAAAGATCCCCAGCCACAAGGTATCAAATATATATTTTTGAGCAGGTCTTGTTCGAAGGCGTTATTTATTTACCAAACCCACAATGTCAAAATGTGACACAAAGTCTATTTTTGGAACGCACTAGGGAACCCGATACGACACTCCAAGCTGCATATTATGTTGGATCGCGTTGAGTCCGGTTTAGTTCTGACCAGAACCCTCTTATGGCATTGGAGTCGCGCTGTCTTGGAGACGGATCCTGGTCAACAAGCATCAAGCATATTTTAGATCATCTCATCGGAAGACAGAGGAAAGCTGAATTTCAGTTAGTAACCGCCAAGTTTTCAGTGGTAACCTCTAATTTTAGACAGTACAATGGTCCGCGAAAACTTCATTTTAGAAGAGATTTCTGGTCAGAAATTAGACACTTAGGAAGACTTGAAACTTAAAACTATTACTACTGTTAATTGTGATTGAAAGACACAATAATAAGTAAGGGAAAACTAGTGATGAAATATCGGCACCATGCATAAATGAACAACCGTAGCTCTTGCGTGTACCATGACCAAATATCAAAAAAGATTATCTAAAATTATCTAATAAATTATCTAAAAGAAATCGATCTTTCATAAAAAAAAATCTTCCATCTGAAATTATCTGAAGAATATCGGCACAAAATTCGGACATTGTTGTTCCAAACCACACAATGTAAAAAAAAAAAAAAAAAAAGATTTAACATTACTGCTTCTCTTGTCGCACTTATGGGTCACAACAATGAAAAAAAAAACTAGCGTGAACACAAACTAAAGGACCTATTTAACATAAACTTACATAGTAACCCCCACGAAAAATCAAAAACAAACAAATAAATAAACAAACGAACACTAGCAAACCCCTAAAAAACAAACAACAACAACAACAAAAAAATAATACAAAACAAACAAAATAACCTATTTGAGGGAGAAATCGAAAAAAGCCAAAAAATGTCTTATTTAGACAAGAGAAGGAGTAATGTTAAATCTTATAATTTTTTTTTTGTATGGTTGTGACCTTCAAGCGCGACATATACGTTTAGCCAGCTAGCCAGCCAGCAAAACCAACTGTAATTGAAAAAACACATATGTTGAGGTTGGTATTTTTTGTTTACGCTTTCCAATGATAGAATAATAGTATCACTGATGTTAGGGAAGACCTGCATTTCAGAATATGTAACTGATGATCAAAGACGATGTTCGTCAGGAATTTCCCGCCAAATTGAACCTTGGCGAGAAAAAAAGCGTGAAAAAGCGGGAAACATCAAAGAAATGCATTACTTGTCATCGACTCGTTCTAATTGGAAACACAAACGACAACGAAGATATATTTAAAGCTCAACTGGACTGACATGTATTATCACGTTCATTGATATCGTAGAGATAAGGTCTTTGTGCTTTTAGAAAATCGTCAAACATGGGTTTCTCTCAGTTTTTGGGGTGGTATAGCTGGTTGACTGGCTGGTTATATATGTATCACGCACAAAGGCTGCACCAAGGAAGCTAGTTGGAAAAAAATTTATACAGTCATCCCTTATTATTTATACAATACGTTTTTTCCATTTGCCACCAAGGTAAGTTTTTTCGTTAGAGTTTAATTTGCAATGTGAATTCGTGGTAAATTAATCCCAATGTGTTTATTTTGAAAATTAAGTTTTTTTTTCAGTGATCACTGCCCCCAAAAGGCGAGAGAAGTAACATATTTATTGATCACCTTTTCTTCCTATTAACATGGCATGCTGCCAAAAGACATTGGTAGTATGACAGTTTCTATTAAATGACCAACCAGACCAGTTATTTTCTCTTGTTAAACTCCAGTCCAAGTCGGTCGCTGGAGTTAACTATGTTTTTGTACGATAACAGTAACAACTCTCTGTCCCAGGGGGTAAACTCTTCACAGTTAGTTCCGTCACGTTGAACCAAACCAATACATGATATCGATATTTCCTTGAAATCATGACTGCATGATCGGTAGGCGGTTCTGTTACCGACTGAGCCAAACTGACATCCAATATAAGATAATTAATTCTTGTACACGCGTGGGCTATGGTGAATAATTTACGCAATGTACGCTCTGATTTGCAGACGACATCGTTCTCTTTACAGAGAGACTTCCAGTACCCCCTAATGCTAGACGAACTGAACGGAGAAAGCAAGAAAGTTAGCTTTCATATGAACTTCAGCAAAACAAAGGTCATGTACAACAAACATGTCGGGAATGAACGTACAGTGATCAAAATCGAAAACACAAAGCTGGAGAAAGTAGACCGCTGCATCTACTTCGGACAACGAATCTCACATGGAATCCTCAAAAGAAGAAGAGATCAAACCAAAAATCACTCAAGCCTTCGGTAGAGCAAGCTTAATCTTCAAAAAGAAGAGAATCTCATTAGTCCTAAAAGAAAAGTATACAACCAATGCATCGTCTCGATAGTCATCCATCAAGCTGAAATAGGGAACCTAACAAAGATAGAGACCCTCAAACTGAAAACCATGCAATGAGCACATGGGAGAGTCATGCTCAATATCACATGGTGAGACCTCAAGACAGCATAGTATACTATGGAGGAAACAGGAGTCCGAATCATCATAGAAACCACTAGGAAACACAAATAGCAATGGGCTGGTCATGTTGCTAAAATAGCAAACTGATGGACATCACGACTCAAAACATAGATCCCCAGAGATTAAATGGGAAACCGAGACCGGCTGAATATGAAATGGCGAGACGAACTAGACAGGTTAAATAAAATATCGGGAAAGTCTTATGTCCAACGACGGACGATGAAAGACTGATGATGATGATGAATGATACAAAAGTCGAAATAGGAGTTGGAGTGAAGTTGAACCTCGGGATATCTTTCCTCTTTTCCCTTCTTCTCATGTTGTCAATAACGCAAGGCATTGTCTTTATAATAAAGAGTTGACAATTTCTAATGGCGACTACGTCTATATTTCCCCTACAGATAGTTTCAGCTCATCGACTGGAAGATTCAAGATACATTAAAGAGTACTTCCTCAAGCATACCTCCGATACTTGTTAACTTCAGACGAATACAGTGGTCCTCTTATCCGAAGATTCATTTATCCGCGGTCAACCAAGTTTGACTTGGTGGTTCTTAAGTACAAGAGAAGTGATGCTAGCGATTCGGACGTGTCTACGGGGGGGGGGACATGAAGTACTTCCTTTGGGTGAAAAAGCGAACGTTCTCAACTTATTAAAGAAACAAAGGGAAAGGATGCTGAGGTCGCCAAGATCTTCGGTAAGAACGAATCTTTCATGGATGCCACCTTAATCAATTTGGCCAAGGGAGCCTCTCTTGAGACGGTGCACAAATCCAGAGTCATATTGCCATTTTAATTAATAGACTCGCGTTGAAAGTTATAACAGAGAAAAGAAATATGTAAACTAGCATTTCAGTGATGTAAAACTACTCTATTAGAAATGAAAACAGAAAAGGGAAAACTATTAAGTAATTGTAATGCTGTTTATCTGTTTGACTAAATATCTCCAGCAAATAGTAGCAAGTAAATAAAAAGAGATGTTAACATAGAAATGACTTAATCAATCACATATGGCCTTCCTAAATTACTGTTTTATAATTATATTCTTATGGGACTAACCATTTATTTTGCCGTGTACTTCATGTCATAAGTATCATTTAAATGAAAATCTGCCAACATATGTCAAGCCAGAGTTGGATTATTCTGCTGCTTCCCCCCCCCCTCTCTCTCTCTCTCTCTCTCTCTCTCTCTCTCTCTATATATATATATATATATATATATATATATATATATATGTGTGTGTACATGTTGTGTCATCCACAGACAGCTGTTTCGTTGTATTACAACTCTTCAGTGTGGCTATAGACAATCCATTATCCCATCCAGTACCCCGAGGCAGGATTGAAACCTTCGCTTCAGACCCAGAGGCCGGTATCATATATATATATATATATATATATATTCTAGAAAGATTTACAGCTTTTTAAACATTAAACATTAAAAAACATTTTCACAAGATCTTAATGTGTCACTTCAGTCACTTATTTCCCAATATCTGTCAATGCAATTCTCGTTATTTTCTTCTGCGTTTTTTTGCCCCTATTTCATATGTAATTTGTTATTATGGTACAATGCATACATTTTCTTTAGTTGGGATCCTCAATAGTAACCGTTTCGGGGATTTAAAACCGAAATAATTCTATCAATATAGCTCTCCAGCAGTGCTGACCAAACACAAACTCCCCTTCAGCTATGATTTAAATATTCAGCTTTGTTTTATTATTTTAGAGCTGTGTTATTATGCACGTAGTTTTGTTACATTACATAGAGTGTTATCATACTGTGTTGTGTACGGATATTATTTTATATAACAGATGAATGAATTCCTTGAAATAAAGAACTTACTTATACAAGTTACCCCAAAAAGTTTACGTCCAATATTGGTCAATCGAAAAGGGCCAGTTCTTCTCCCTGACAATGCCCGACCGCATGTCACGCAAATGATCTTGCAGAGATTAAACAAACTACGCTACGAAACTCTACCTCATCCAGCTTACTCCCCAGACTTCTCTCCGACTGACCAACACTTTTTCGAGCATTTTGACCACTTCCTGCAACGAGGGGTCTTCAACAGCCAAGCAGCAGCTCAGAACGTATTCGAAGAATTCATTTGTTTCCAGGACCCCAGAATTCTAAGCTTCCGGAATAATTGGAATTATTTCTAGTTGGCAAATATGTGTAGATTCTGAAGGTTCTTATTTCGCTTAATAGTTTTTTATTTTAAGTTCAGATATGCTACTTCAAAGCTGGTAGTGAAAAAACACAGTAATTTCTGCACCAACCTAATATTAACCACTTCCCGTTAGCAGTTGACTCATAACATACAACACCGCTTCAATTAAACTTTACTTGACCTCAAACATTTTCAGTTTTTTCATTGGCATCTTAACATCATTCCCTGATTTCATACACACACACCAAAATGTAACCTGATTCCTCCCCAGACGACACAGAGCTCAGATATCACTACCAAACTCCTCCGAAACATTTGGATATACCACCCTAAATAATACACATACCAAGATGTTATTCAGAACCCTAATTGATGACCTATACACGCAGTTCAGCCCTGTCCCAGTTTTTAAAATACTTGAAATTCACTTAGTTTAATTATTAAGCTCTTAACCAACCCAGAACCAGACATGCACTGTATATAACAGACATTTTTTTCTATTCATCACTTTCTGAAGAAACCGGGATGAACTGTCGAAACGTCAAAATAAACTACAGAAAACTAATTTGTACACAAAAAGGTCTCCTGAATTGTCCTTTCATTCTGATATTGTAAAATATATCATATATATCAACGACACCCTCAACTTTTGTGAAAAAGATTTTTTTAAAAACTCATCGCAGACACTTGCAATGACATTATAGACCTGGAACAGAGAATATCACTACACACATACAGAGGAATACAGAGAAATCCAGGACATTATCAATATCAACGTCGAGGAAAGAAAAAAACAACTCGACCATATCAAAACGAAGAATGCAAAAAGCTAAAATACACCACTATACACAGAACTTACAATCGACACAGCACAAAACATTAATGAAACAACCTGATAGACAAACCATCAGACCTCTGCTACCCACCCCCAATCAACCATCTATACACCCGACGATGACCAATATCCCTACTAGACATAAGATCATATACAGACAATATTAAACTCATCCGAATTACAAACAAGAATAACAAACATATCCTCACAAAGACTAAAACTAGTGACAGTAACAAAAATACCAATATCTACAAACACAATAACAAGAATAATCCCACAAATACAAAAAACGAAAACACTAGACATCACAAGGACCATGTAGCTACCCTTAAACAGAGACCCCAAGAAAAATATCCCTCCACATTCCAACACAAATACCCATTAAACACATTCCAAGAACACAGCCCAGCATCTTGACCTTAAGGTCCAGAAAACATAGTACTATCCCCAATAAGAATTTTAGAAGACTTAAACAACAGTTATAACACATCATTAGAATAAAAGACGGCCCAGAAGGTAAAGTGATAAGCCTGAATAATTTTAAATTCACTAAAGATACCTTATACTCAAGAATAAGATACAGAACATACATTTCCCAAAGGATATTCGATCATAATTAACAAAGACCACCGTACACCACAATCTGGATTAACGCCAGAGATAGCCTTATCTCCAACTTACCGAGGACCCAAATAGTCTAACACTAAATTATCCAGCTCCCCAGTATCCATGGAAACTAATGCTTAAGAATACCCCCTGACCAACACAACCGATAAAATACTCATAACTGCTGCTACTACTTCTAACAGGATATCCAACCCTACCACTGCTGATTTCTCCATAGACAGGATACAGTCCAGATTCATCATTATGGCTCAAAAGGAATCCATTTATTGAATTCCATTTTTACTTTCTAGGCAAAACATATGCTTAATTTGATTGTGTTTTTTTCCGGAAACCTTTTAACCACTGAAAGGTACCCATGTTACTGAAGATAGTAATCCCTCCCGAAACATGTATAGCATATGGATTAATTCATTTAACAAATGAAATTCAATCAACTGATTACAATTAATTAAGAAATAAAGTCTCCACATACTTTTACCATAGAGTCTGTCTCATCCCCTACTGTTCACACATGCATACACACACTACAATAAGGAGTTTGATCATCACCGAGTGCTTCGCTTGAATAGAATCGATCCAGATTAATACTAAGGTTAGGGTTTATGCTTATTGGTCGATCATGGTGACTTCAAGCAGTTTCTGGAAACCTTTTGCCACCACAGAATTAACATCCTCCACACCCGTTTATGAGTGTGAAATAAGTAAATAGATCCAGAGATCATCATCATCATCATCATCAGCAGCAGCAGCAGCAGCAGCAGCAGCAGCCGCAGCAGCAGCAGCAGCAGCCTTTTAGCGTCCGTTGTTGGACATAGATCTTTCCCATGATTCGCCAGTCCTCTCTTTCATGGGCATCGGAGGTGTAATATTTTCTGAACTTGTCTAGATTGTCACGCCATCTTATATTTTGCCGGCAACAATTTCACATATGATCTCTGGGGGTCGTGAGTCGTGATGTCCAGTAGTTGTCTGACATTCTCATAGGCGTGTGTGTGTGTGTGTGTGTGTGAGTGTAGTAAGCCTTTTTCAAAGATATTTCATTTTATGTGTTTAACCAAGACCTTCTCGGATACCAATTCATACATTCAATAGCCCTGCTCCGTAATTGTGATCTTGTGATAATTACCCACCACTAAAACTCATATTTCCCCAATTTTTTATTCTCTGGAGGTCCACATCGTATTGTGTATACTGTAGTTCGATGATCCGGTTGATGTTGCTTGGTCTGTCGGTATGAATAAGTTGGGAAGTCCTCACTGGAAGCCATGCTTTATTTTCCCACCTGGGTTGTTTGTTGTTGATAGTTTATGGAACATGGCTGACGGCTGTAGTGAGAAGAGTGTTGGAGCAAGGACACATCATTGTTTCAGTCCCTTTGTGATTGGAAGGTCGAAAACTCTCCAGGGTTGTCGTTTTGATGAGATACTTATCTAAGCACGTCACCATAAAGCACTTGGACGAGTGTCATAAATCGGCCAGGGTCGAATGTAAAAGAGCTCTTCGTACCTATAATTAATGGAGCACTAGGAACGATTTTCGAGAGTCTTGCAAAGGAATGGGAGAGTGTGGGAAAGACTTGGGGTTGGGGGCGAGAAAATTCTGAGGATGGTGCGAGAGAGTTGAAAAAAATTTGCTGTGTCTTGATCCCCAGGAAATATCTAGAGTGGGGTTAAATTCTTCTTCTTTCTCCGCTTTCGTATTCCTCTACAAGCCCCACCCCTCCAACAGCCTCCCACATATACATAACGCCTCCGAAGTATGACTAAAATGTTCTCTTATGTATTTTTGATCAGCAAAGTATGCCTTTGTACGCTGAACGTGTTTCTGTTCTCTTCCGAATAACATCTCCTCCCATCACACTCAAATTTGAAACCACCACATCATTTCATCAACTGCGACCTTAACATTCGCAGACAGTTTAGACTCCAGGGACAAAAACTCTTATCTTGCTCTCCATAAAACCATATTGTTTGTTGCACGTTGAACGTGATTTTGAGGTAATGTTCTTTGTACAACGAGGCCATTGTATTATCTCAGCGAGCAAAGAAACAGGCATCTATGGATGCATTGTATTTAGTGATGTTTGGAAAATGCAGTTCTTTCGAGATGAATGTGAAGATTATAATGACACTGATGATGACGTCAACGGCAAGTAAAGGCGAAAAAAAAAGACGGATTGCATTTTCCATTTCTTCAAGACCATCTATAGCGAAAGAGGAGAAAGAAAGAAGTTTGAAATAAATGAAGGAAGCGAGGGAAAAAAACAGAAAGGAAAGAACTAGACTACGTGAAGGAAGTAAGTAAAGGAAAAACGAGATTTAATTTCTGAAAGAAGAAAATGAAGACGGAAAAAATAATGTGGTAAAAAGGAGGAGGGCGATTAGAAAATGAAGGAAACAACAAAAAGAGGATTGGGGAAAGTGAATAGGAACAGAGAAAAACGAAATGGAGTTGAGAAATTAGGACAAAGATGGAAGAAAAGGAGGGAAGGCAGAAAAGATTTGAAAAGAAAATGGACAGGAAGAACGCAGAATAAAAAGAGTCAACAAGATAAAAGGTAATAAGGAGAGAAGAAAAGAATTGGAGAACGAAAATAGAAAATAATGAGCTGAGTGCAATGAAGGACAGAGAGAAAGAATGAAAAAAGGGCTGGATGAAGGAAAATAAAGAAAAATGCAGGAAGAACAGAACAGAAGTACCGAGAAAGAAGATGAAAAGAAAAAAAAAAGGAAGGAAGTTGAAAAAGTATTAGAGGGCATACTGGAGTAAAATAAAGGAACGGAAGAAAAAGAATTATAAGTTTGGTTTTAAAAAAGATGGAAGAGGGAAGAAAAAGGGAGACGGGTATTGGGGGCAAGAAAAGAAATAAGATGGAAAAAAAGAGAAGAAAAGAGAAAGAAGAGAGAGGAGAATTGAATGTAAGATTGAAATATGAAAGGAAAGAATGGGGAAAAGGAAGAAGAAAGAAAGTTGGAGGTAAGAATAACGAATAAGATGAAAAGAAGAAAAGAGTTTAAAATGAAAAAAGATAAAGAAGAAAATACAAGCAAATAGAGAGAGAGAGAGGGGGGAAGAAAGAAAAAAATATGTCATACGACAGGATTAACGAAATGGAAAATCGTGAAAATGCTCACATTTGTCACTGAGCACGAGTGACTGATGTATTGATAGATAGATAGATAAGAATGAACCAGGGTAACCTAATATCTAAGGTTATTCACCTGAACGATGTCAAGAAGCAAGAACACCAAAAAGAAATACAAAAAAAAGCAGTTTAACTAAGCCTTTTCACCTGGAACCAAATTGGATCTTCAGTGTCTTAATTGCAACTCATCAGCGATCTCCTGGGATACATTCCTGGCACCCCTTGAACAGCACTTATGTTATAACCATAATGATAATTTCATAGGACAAGCTGCAACTAACGATAATCTGCACCTTTAGCGTACACGCTGAGGATTACTTCGTGAATGTTGCCAAGGAGAATAATTGTAACAGTAATCTATAATACTAATTCTGTCCCATGATAGTTGTTACGTCTAGTGTATGAAATAAATAGGCAATTGTAATGACTATTATAGAACAAAGGTATTATCATTTTCGTGTTTCTGTTAGGTACACTCACGACTACTGTGACGTCACCTCTTACCACTTCATATTCAGCAAAGTGCCTAGTCTCGCTTTAGTCTCAAGTTTCGCTTTAGCGTGAAACGAAATTTAAGAATAAAGTAATCTGTGAGTGACACATTAATAAACAGGAGTCACGGTTCGAGCAACCAGTAGTTCTTTGTTTCAGTGTGCAACCGGAGAGGAACGACCAAAAAAAATCCATCAGATAACGTCTCTTCTTTTCTTTTATCTGGGTCCCTCCATCCAAACTATAATAGTTGGACCCTTGGGACCTCATCAACGTCATCCGTCGAAGTTTTTTGTGACATTCGTTTGAACCTAAACACATGTGGGGGTCAAATGCTTTTTAAAAAAAATTATTTTTTCCTCTCTAATCCTTAAGCTTCAATTCAAAGAACCATCTATTATCAAACTCCTACTATTGAGATTTGGCCTTATTTTCGTATGTAACAAAAATGATGAAAAACAATGACCAGACCGAAAAATCAGGGACACTATACATAAATAACAGTGGCCGACAAAAACTGGTGATGAATTCACTGGTTCTGCTAAAGTCATCAAATCCCATTTACAGGAACCACTAATAAAGGAGTTGAGATGAGACACGTAGTTCTGGAATGATATTGAATTGGAGAAATGAATCCTGTTTTGCTTACCTTTTAGACTTTAATGAAGCGGGATAGTTTGACTCTAGCGCATCCAGGCTTGTTTTTTTTTTTCAAAAACCGTAGTAGCTCCAATAGCCGAGTGGTTAGAAGCGCTGGGTATGTAATAGGTGGGCAAAGTTCAAGCTCCGATGGAGAAAGTTGGTCTTTTTCCCCTTTTGATTGTTTGTATTCACAATGTATTGAACCCTCAAACCTTCCAGAGATTTTTCAGTTTTGAGAAAAAAAAATTCTTAAAGTTCGAGAGGGGCTTCTATATACAATATCACTACTACGCTAAATTGGAACTTTACTTTCTGTCCGTTGTAGAGAACTACGGATGTAAATCTCTCTCTCTCTCTCTCTCTCTCTCTTGGTGCTTACGCCAGTTTGGAACATCTTCTAAAAAGAAATCTGACCTTGACCTGACAATAAAACATGTTTTTTCCTCAGAGCAAAAATCCTAACCCTACCTCTAACTCTAACCTTAGCGCAAACACAGCAATAAAACATGGGCAGAATTTAGATTCCAATCTATAAAATATAATTTGTTTTCTTGTGGCGTTAGATTTGGAGTTTTGTTTTCCCGGAAAACACCAGGTACCCTTGGTAGTATCAAAGTGTATAAACACTATTGCCAATTTTTGTGCAGATGTCTGTTCGTATGTCACGCTATTCCAAGGCAATGTATGAAATTAAGAAACGTTCCCGCGAATCATTCGTCAGACGTTGACGTTCGTAGTTTGATGGCATACACGTGAACGAGACAAAATGTTTCGGGATTTCTAGTCGGGAGTATTGTTAGTCAGTCCGATTTGGTAGGGTCGATATGAAACGATCTTGAATAGAAAATCAAAAAAAAAAAATCCCGAAACGTCACTCGAAATCATAGATCACTTTGACAAAGAAATTACGGACGTATTGAAAAAGCACATCATCATCATCATCATCATCATCATCATCAGTCTTTCAACGTCCGTCGTTGGGCATAGACCTTCCCCAGGATTCGCCACACTTCTCTATCATGGCAGTCGTGGAGCCAGTACTTTCTGAATTTGTCTAGCTCGTCTCTCCATCTAATATTCTGCCGGCCTCGGTCGCACATGTGATCTCGGGGGATCCATGTAGTGAGTCACGATGTCCATCGGTTTTCCGCTATTCGTGCAACATGGCCAGCCCACTGCCTTTAAAGATTTTTAATGGATTTCCCTGACTCCTGTCTATACCTGGATGTACTGTGCTATCTTGTGGTCTCTCCACCTGAGGAGTAGCATATTTTTCTCGTCTGCACGTTGCATAGTTCTCAATACTAGGGTGATTCTTCGTTTGATTTCTTCTTCTTTTGAAAAAGCATACAACGGGCTACAATTACAAAATATTTATCAATTTGATATTTAATTCCATTAATTTAGTATCTAATATATATTGCAGTATTTACGTACAGGGCATCCTAGGATATTATGTGAACCCCACTTTTTGAAAGTGCAGATTTGTATATATATAATGTATCTTATCCCTTTATCGCTGCAAATTTGAAAACACAAAATATAAGCACTACAATGCAAATACTAAAACTGACATGGTCCCTCATTTTTCTCAGTTTAAATGTTACCTGTCATTCTTGACGAGTTCTATGCTGATATATATATATATATATATATATATATATATATATATAGTAGAATGTGGATTCGCTACACAAACTAGCACATGTTCCTGCCCTCTCCGGGACTCACTATTTATTTCCAGCTCTACTCTCAAACATCTTAACTTCAATAGTAAAAGAGTTGTATGTATCGAGCACTCCATGAAATAAATCAATTACATATCAGAAATGGCTTTATATTATTAATATATCATTATACAATGTTATACTGCTAGCCTGATCTGTACCACATGTACTATATGTATATATATATACATATGTTTGTTTTGTGGATGTGAAGTGATCCAACAGAATGTTTATGAAAGTGACAATTGGAAGGTGAAGAGAAAACTGGAGAGAAAGCAGGTGTTACATCTCAAAATATATATTATCAAATGGTCAGTTCTCAGGAAAGCTTTGATTGACTGCAAAATATTTTCTCTGCAGAAGATGGCAGGCACCTGTCGGAATGCATCGAAACATGCTCGTGTGATGAAACTTTTTCGAGATGTAACACCTGCTTTCTCTCAAGTTTTCTCTTCACCTTCCAATTGTCACTTTTATGAACACACACACACACATTCATACACACACACACACACACACACACACACACATATATATATATATATATATATATTAGGTAGGCGACATGGAAAATATTTGTATTTCAATCTAATGTATTACTGTAACATGTTTCACTATTCCGCTTTGTCAAAGAAGTAATTCTAAATGAAACAATATTGAGAAGTTCTTTTTTTACCAAGTAAACAATGTCTCGCGATATCATAGTATTTGCAATTACGAAGAAACCGCGAAGCCGAAAGTATAATAAATTCGATTAAAATATAACTATTTGATCAAGTTTTCTTCACAATTAAATCTCAATAGATTTTAGAACAGTCTTTTACTCAAGGGATCGGTGGTTTTTAAAATGTCTACAATTTACTCACTATAATATGTGTTTATGAAATTTGAATTGAGGATTTCTGTGAGACAATTTCGTCTTAACTTTTTAAATTCCATAGCTGAAAACTAATATTAAAATATTCAGAGATGTTTAGGAGTAGATTTCATTGTTGGAAATATGTGTGCCATTCATTAGGAGAATGGTTGACGAAAATCCTGGTACAAAAATTATTTGTTTCTGATGTTCCGAACTTAGCATTGGCTAGAGAATTCTCTTCTGTTCTTTTGTTTTTACACTTGACGAATCTTCTGACCGACTGAACTAACAGCGCTTCCGGCGAGCAGTAGTTAAAAATGACGCACTTAAACCACCCGTCTCTCCCATCTATGCCTACGACCGCGGAGTTGGGCGATGTTGGTTCAAGTGCGCTATTTCGTACTCCTACTTGCCGAAAGAGCTGTTGGAACGGTCGCTAGTGCAGAGTTACGTTAAGATTGCTTCCTAGTTGACGTTGGTCTGAGTCCTGCGTGACGCTCATTTTCTTTATTCATTTACATGGTCGGCTGTTCGATTTTGCTTCCGGTGCCGAACGAAATATGTTTCCGAATAAATTGTCTCTACAATCATCACATGCATGGAAATGTATGTTTCAAATACGCTTGGGCTCATTTCCTTCTAATTTATAAATGCATCTATAAAATTAACTTTTCTATGTCGTGATTTGAAATCATGATCAAGGGAGTTGTAACCAGCTATCTTACAGACTGAGACCAATCTTACATATCAACGAAATTCATCTTAAAGACAACTTAGGGCTTATATTCGATCTGATAAATAGATACATTTATATTAAAGCAATATTATATTTTATCGATTATATATATGTATATATACACACAACACGAAAGATGCAGAAATAATCTTCTGTTGGAATAGAAGTAGGAGTTAGGCCCTGCAGAAACCAGGCTTGACCTTAATTTGTTCAGTATAAACATTCCTCTATGAAAATCGATCGCAATCGATATTTTTTTTCCTTGAAACAAAAGAAATTCTAAACCAGTTTCTATCCTTCCATCTTTTTCCGGATCGATGGAATGATTGCCGTCATTTTGTTTTCGATAAGAAAAATTTCATTCAAAATTGTTAATAATTGACATTCTTTCAATGAGATCTGACCTGATTTCGTTTATTATATAGTACATTCGTTTTTTTTTCTCTCCATCGATCTATATATCGTGCACTTGAAATCTGGAAGAAATTCGGGGCTATGTAAAATAATGAACATCATCTATAACTGAATTTCAGACTTAGTCTTGAATTGCTTATGGATCCCCCGAGATCACATGCGGAACCGAGGCCGGCAGAATATTAGATGGAGAGACAAGCTAGACAAATTCAGAAAGTACTGGCTCTGTGACCCCCATGATGAAGAAGTGTGGCAATGATGATGATGAGATGTAATTTCTCTTGGATTACATGAATACTAACAACAAAATTGTTTTGTAAAATGTTTCCACTCTATATTAAATTGCAACATTATTTGTTACAGCATCATAAGAAACTGTGCTATACTCTCTGTCAGCATTTTTTCAGGTGAGGGATTAGCATTATGTATAAGTGTGTTCGGACTATTGTCCTCATCTCGATTAATCTAAAAAAAGACTACGGATAAGATTTAATTCAAGGTGAAGTTCTGCGTGGGCCAATCATCATCATCATCATCATCATCATCATCATCATCATCATCATCATCATTCTTTCAACGTCCGTCGTTGGGCATAGACCTTCCCCAGGATTCGCCACACTTCTCTATCATGGGCGTTGCAGAGCCAGTACTTTTTGAATTTGTCTAGCTCGCCTCTCCATCTAATATTCTGCCGGCCTCGGTCGCGCATGTAATCTCGGGGGATCTATGTCGTGAGTCACGATGTCCATCGGTTGTCCGCCATTCTTGCAACATGACCATCCCACTGCCATTTGAGCTTTTTGATGGATTCTATGATGTCCCTGACTCCCGTCTTTTCCCGGATGTACTGTGCTATCTTGTGGTCTCTCCATGTGAAGTCCAGCATAATTCTTCCATGTGCACTTTGCATGAATCTCAATTTGTGGATCTGTCTCTCAATAATCTACCCCTATTTAGCATAAATAATTCCACAAACAGTTTTAGATTTTTTATGGGTAAAAAAAATAAATTACAATGGTTTTTTTACAGGCATGTGTTTTGGAGGGGCCCGCATTGGACCTTGCGCAATAGCACCGTTTGTACTGCCTTAAGTATGGCCCTGGTACCTGGACTTGGTACTACCAAGCTTCAAGCCAAAGTTCGTGAAGTACAGAGCTTTCACAGCGTTGCATTATGTTGCTATTCACACAAATCTTTTCAAGAACGTCACGGAAACCGGTGTAGACTTGAACTTAAAGTGTAAAAAAAATAATCCTGAACAGCATGCACAAACCTGACCTTTGGAGAGAGATTATCAGTTTGAGCTTTGTGGTGATCTTTTGAGCCTGGTTAATCCCGCTAATTATGACAGTTATATAACTCGCATCGAAATGAATGAAAATGAATTGCTTGAAAATGCAGTTATCCATGGTGGGCTCCAGCCAGCAACTAAACTGTCCCCTATGGCGTGTATTCAAGGCAAATAACTATTCAGTGAGTCATAACGAGGCTGAAAGATAATTACCTCAACCGACAACAGAAAGTTCAATGGGACGTTTATTAATGGGTCAGGTGTTAAGCGAGATATAAAGAACATTGGTTGAATGTTCAGATTCTAGCATGGGTCGATCGATGAATATTATGATTACTCGTGATAATGCCTGTCTCCATTCTCTTTGTTACGAAACTCACTGTGTTGAATAATGTTAAAAATAGAGCTTATTGTCCACCTATAAGATCTGTTTTAGTAGCTACATACCTCTTAGGAAGTTGGGATTATAGAATTGCTTGAAGTCCATTGAGATTGATTGCTTGAAGTCCATGTGAATAATTGCTTGAAATCTATTGAGAATAATTGCTTGAAGTCTATTGAGAATAATTGCTTGAGATCCATGTGAATAATTGCTTGAAATCTATTGAGAATGATTGCTTGAGGTCCACGTGAATAATACTAAGGACTGTGTGATTAGTGCACTACTGGGATCAAGTGCCAACCCTATTCTCAGAGCTGGCAAAACATTTCCTCTTGGAACTCTGAACATTCGAATTCTACAACGCGAGAACGAAACGTTTAGCCTATCACAGTTATCGCAGATATAATACATAATACATGATATATATATATATATATATATATATATATATATATATATATATATATATATATGCCCCCCTCCCAAAAGACGTATGGTAGGCACAGCTAACGAAAACACTATACTGATAAACCGCTAAAAATGTAACGGAAGAAAAGATAACCGCTAACCGCTAACTTTCATTATATGAATTTTTGATAGTTTTATTTCGTTTTCTTTTGTGGCGTAGTAGGCTCCTCTAAAACCCTCAATTAGACCAAGAGAGCTGAAAATGCCATATATTGTAACTTAAACCTTACCAAAATGACGAAGCGTGCCAATATCAGATGATGAGGAAGATTTACATAAATAATTAGGTGAATAAATGAAATTTACATTCAATATACAGTTTATTTAAAGCCTTATTAAGAAAAGAACACAACGAATGCATCCTACCGATAGTCATCTATGGAGTTGAAACAGGGAATCTAACCAAGAGACTGTCCCTCCAACTGAGAAACATACAACGTGCACATGAAAGAATTATAATCACCCACACATGGAGAGATCACAAGATAGTACAATATATCAATTAAAAAAAAACAAAACAGGAGTCCGAGACATGATAGAATCCATTAGAAAACTCAAATGGCAATGGGCTGGTCATGTTGAAAGATTGGTAGGCAATCAATGAACGTGATGTCCATCGATTGTCTGCCATTCAGGTTGTGAGTCGTGATATCTCACAACATGGATCCCCAGAGATCAAAAGCGTAACCAAGGCTAACAGAATACAAGATGGAGAGATTAACTAGAAAAGTCCAGAAAGTATTCGCCCCACTTCACCCATGATAGAGACGTCTGGTGAATCCTGGGGAAGATCCTTGTCCAACGATGATGTTTAAGTTACAACGAATCAAAATTTCAGCTCCCTATGTCTGTTTTTAAGGGTTTTAGAGCAAAACAAATCGAAGCTAAATTCGCGTAAAAAGAATTAGTGGTTATTCTTGCTTACGCCAAATTTTTCACGGTTTATCAATTTCGCAAGCTGTGTCCACCACAGCTGACAACTATCGGAGATCAAGCAGACAATAGAACCTCGTGGCAATATATATATATATATATATATATATATATATATATATATATATTGTGTAATCCACAGGCAGCTGTTTCAATGGATTACATCTCTTCAATGTGGCTATAGATTTTCCATTATCCCATCCAGTACCACGAGGCAGGATTGAAACCTTCACTTCAGAGGCTGATATCCTACCTCTGAGCTACGGAACTGGATGGTCAGTTGGGCTGAATTCAAGCCATATATTTATTTACGCATAAATTCTCCCAGCTGTCTGTGGATGACACAATATATATATATATATATATATATATATATATATATATATATATATATATATATATATATATATATATATATATATATGACACGAGCTCCCGTTATTACATGGAGAATGTATCATCTTGGCAGCGCAAATAGAATAGAATATTATATTATTTGAAACCCCATTTGAAGTCGGTGGTAGGATCGATTCCTGCCGTAGCCCCATTATCTTGGATTGTTTATTCTATTTACGCTGTCTAGATCAAGTGACACCTTCTCCGTCTTATAACGGGAGCCCATTTCAAACAGAGTTTCAGGTAATATAATGCATTCATTATTCTTCCATCAATTATATATCCATTTCTCGATAATATTATACATACGTGTGTAAATAATACGGTTCCAAAACTAGCAGACTCTCAAAGCAGCGGCATTTACACACTGGTGCAAACTGGAAGTCTGTACTGCTTTTAATAATGATTACTGGACGAGACCTCTTTTTCCTTTTGAGACACAAGAAATTGCCACATTTATAAATTCAAAATGGCGGATTTTGTAATACTGAATCTGATTACACTACGGACACGTGACAGTTTTCGATTGATTTCTCTCTCAGTTCGATTCACCAATCAATTTGATTGGAATCATTAAGAAACAAAAGCTTATAATGATACAAAGTATACGTTTTAACGAACATATTCTTTCATGAAAAAAAAAATGTTATGGTTGTACTTGACTCTGTGATGATCGCATTGGGCCGCTGACGGAGAGGCCGCTTGATTTCTCAGATTAGAACGTTACTTGCTAGCACACACAGCTGCATATAAATATAAACCCTTTAATGGATTATCACGAATATATACGTTTTTTTCTCTATTGCAACCAGTCTAAGAGACGGACAACTCAGATTCTAAATTAGTAGTAGAATTCCTAACGCAGACTGGTGGTAAATTCTACATCCTGTTCGACATTATTGTAATTTGAAATCATACTTGAAAATTAGTTAGACTTATGTAGACGCCATTGGTGTTTGTGCCTCAACACCAGTAATAACGATTTATATTTCAATCTACATTAAATCTGGAAGAAATACAGCTATATAAGTAGATCTTGCACTTTTATCATTATTCTTAACGATTCAAAAATAATTCATGTATAGCAGCCTAATATTTACAAATCTTATTTGCAACTGACCTGCACGCATGCATCTGATGACGTCAATATCCTACGTGCTGGAATTCATGCAGAGAATTTTAAAAAAAAACTGGCTTTCTTTCATTTTGTTGATTTTCCAGTGACAGTCGCGCAGCCGATGACGTTATGTAAAGGCAGGTAACGAAATATTGCTTATGAGTTATTGTCAAAAGATTGTCAATATTGTTAAAGTCAGGTCTGATCGGTGATTATTTCAAAGGTATCAAAACAGAGATCCCTAGCCTGTTCTAAGATGGATATCAAGATGAATGTTTCGATGAGATGTACAAAAAAGGGGAGTTAATTATTATAGACGCTGTACATAATAAAAAACATTAAGCGTAAATTATGCGGACAATTTATAGATTGTTCAGTTACTTGAAGTTTTACCTGGCACAGGTTTCTGGCCCTATCTTCGGGATCAAAGTGTAGTATCTGTTCCACGGCATAGACCGAGGAGTCGGTACTGACACTTGCCCGTTGAGTGGGCCTGAGATTGTGTGCAGGGTATCAAAGACCGAGTGCGCCGGTGCAAACGTTGGCCAATGAGGTTCCACTGAGGCTGCGTTTGCTAAGCGCAGCGGGAGGCCTTTGGACTCGTCCCTTAGGCTCTCCCATCATTACTCGGCCCAGCTTTCGCAGGTAACTGCGTCGGCTGGAGCCATTTTTTGGCGGTAAGGTACTATTTCTACCCACGTTAAGCCCGACCTTGTGTCACATATTGCTGTTGTGGGACAGTGATTAAATAGACTTACTTGAAGTTTTTTAATGTTATCATTAAGATACGTCCAACAGATGAAGATACATCCTACAGATCTAATTGGGGTTGGCATTTGAGGTGTGAGTATTTCAGAATTTTTTTAATATTCGTGTGGTAAGATAGTCTCTTTTGATAAGTTGTTTTTTGAACATGTTAATAAAAATAGTATACTGTTTCTTCTGATAAGGAGTTCCAGAAAGAAAGGGATATTGACGTCATGAACTTGCCTCTAATACCAAGATGGTGGTTATTTGGTATTTTGGACTGTGATCACTGATGGTTGTTCTTACTGTTCTTTGTTGTACAGATTTAATCTGTTTGCATATATCGCAGCGTGTGTCCATATTCATTTCTATTTCGCTGTGTGTTATTCCGTAAATGGTACCATTTTCGTAGCTGGCCTTTGAAGTCATTCAGGCAATTTTCAGGCAATGTTGAGACCAGGTTTTGCTTGCATAATCTTCCTGTTAATTGCTACCCTGATCATTACCCTAAACACTATCCCTTAAGCCCTAATCCGTACACTGACCATAAACACAAACCCTTAAACCCTAACCCTAACACTGACCCTAAACACTAACCCTTAATCCCTAATCCTAACACTGAACCTAAACACTAACCCCTTAAACTCTAAACACTTACCTTTAAAACCTAATCAATACACTAACCATAAATACTAAACCTAAATTTTATCCTTTGTAGTTGAATTCAATAAAATACAGATTTGAAAGACCAAGCTTTCATTTGATCCGTAATTAGTTACCAACAGCAGCCTGAATGTTTGTATCTATACTAGTTACCTCACCTGTTTGCAAACCTTATCCAAACGATTACTGGATTTAAAATACATACAAATATGCACTTTTAGATTAAGTTCTTAACTAGACTAAATTTAGTAAATATTTAATACAAGTTTCCTTCGAAAGTAGAGCGTTCGTGCAAAACCTTTCGTAAACCGAAATGGTGTAAAGCGAAGAAGCAATTACTATCATTTTTCATGAGAAAATCTTTTTGAGCGTCCACAGACTTGAAGTATAATTTTTCGTGAGATTTTAGCTACGATTGACAGCGCTGCTATGATTTCAGAAAAGCAAGGGTAGGTTTCATCATCATCATCATCATCATCATCATCATCATCATCATCATTCTTTTAACATCTGTTTTATGACATATGCCTTCCCCAGGATCCGCCACATTTCTCTATCATGGGCATTGCAGAGCCAGTATTTTCTGAATTTGTCTAGTTTATCTCTCCATGTTGTATTTTGTCGGCCTCGGTTCCGCATGTGGTCTCTGGGGATCCATATTGTGAGTCGTGATGTCCGTCGGTTGTCTTTCATTCTCACTACATGACCAGCCCATTGCCATGTGAGTTTTCTATGATAGTTTAACAACAGTGGCAGCTAATCGCAGCTGCTAGGAAGTTATCTCCCTTTCAAGATAACTTTGGAATAGGTGTATCAAGACATTATCTAGATATCTCCCTTTCAAGATATCTAGATAATGTCTGTATCACCTATTCCAAAGGAATACAGATGTTTATCTATTTATGGGATTACTAAAAATTTTCCTACGAAAATAAGGGTAATTGCTTTTTCGCTTCGTGCCATTTCAGATATACTAATGTATTTATATATATACAGGAGCAAAATGGCGTTAAGTGAATATTCAAAAAGAAGAGTACATATGAATATACCGTACTTCGATAGTGCGCAAGCAAATATCGCAAACGAATTCGATATTGTAGCGAGTTCCATCCTCACTGGATGTTCCACAACTGTAGTCACCGTAAGTATTTTTGGTATTAGGGTTAGTATTTCTAGTATTAGAATAAGTAGTTTAAGTGTTCGGATCAGTATTTTTGGTTTTAGGGTTAGGGTTGGAATTTCGTCATCAGCGTCTGTTATTCTGCAGCTATAACAGCTGCCATTTTGAAACGGGAAAGGTAACGACCGTAGCTTTGTTGATACTTGGGCTCCTACCTTGAAGCGATAGATAACAAGATGGTAACGCAAACCAGTTCACTAGCGTCGTTCGTTTGATCAGATTTAGATCAACTGACACGTAAGACTCAATTCGGTAGATATCTACATACAGATATCATTTGAAACCAACGAACAGGCATGCATGTGATGACGTCAGTTCCGCCTCCAACTAGCAAAAATGTGGAAAAAGATATCAAAGAAAGGGGTGTCAGTAGCCTAGTGGTTAACAGCACAGAAAATGGAATCGGAGAGCAGCGTTCAAACTCTGACTGAGACAACCTACGTTCATTATCATCATCAGTCTTTCAACGTCCGTCGTTGGACATAGACCTTTCCCAGGATCCACTACATTTCTCTATCCCGAGTGTCGTAAAGCAAGTATTTTCTTAATTTGTCTGGTTCATCTTTCCATCTTGTTTTAACTCGTCATGGGGCAGCGTGGCAGAGCATGGCCCAATACTCCGAACAATGAATCAATTTACGTTCACTTCGTACTAATGCCCCTTAGAAAGAAAGGCATGCCTCCATTTCTTTTTCCACTCAGATATGGGTAAATTTTTGCAGATAAAGTGAGTGATGTCACTTCAGGTACTTGTTGCCGCTGAATCCACTTTCATGTATCACTAACTTCAAAGTCTAGCCGAGACAGAAAAGCATGGAAAAGTATTCATAGATGTACGAACTACATCGACAAGAGGTAACTTCCCCTCCCAAGAAATCCTGGCCAAAGCAATTTAATTTAGACAAAACCATGTAAAAATTCCGGGCAAATCGAGTCTCTTTAACCGAAGAGTTCCAATACGACTAAATATGTGATGCCTGAATTGGGACGACTCATCGTAGCAAGCGTATTTACGTGAACGTATTTATCAAAAGAAAAAAAACATTCCTATTTTAATTTTTTTTTCATCGACAGTCACTCAGCCGATAGCATTATGTAAAGTCAAAACAAAACAAAATACTGCTTTTGATTTATTGTCAAAAGGTTGCCAATATTTTTATATGGTCAGGGCCGGTCAGTGATTGTATTGGAAAGATCAAAGCAATAATTCTTAAATCTATTCTGAAGTTGGAGACTTCAGCAAGAAAGGTATTTTTGATTCTCTCGGAGAACAAAGGAAAAGAAATTTTTTGTTTTGCGACAGTCCGCTATTGCACTAACTTGCTATCGCTGGTGGCGCCAGGCCTAAGCGAACAGGACTCCCAAAAGCCTTGCTCAGGCCTTGCCTGAGCTCGCAAAATTTAATCTTAATGTGATCGTACATACTCGTATTCAGGATTCATCTTTCGCGGAAATCGCGTATCTTTATGTTCAGTATCCATTAACTGGCGTTTGCCCGTAAAAAACGACGGGGTTATTTATGTATAGCTCGGTAATAAAGAGCCCAAAGCTAAGCAATTGATTTTTGATATTTTTGATAAGTATTCTATTTTTGATTTTCATTTCAAGTCTTAACCTAAATTCTTCAGTTCGATCACTTGCACACTCTCTTTTCCCTTTTCTTTTAGTTTAAAACGTCCAGTGATTCTGTGACGTAATATTTAATGTTATGTCACAAAAGCTTATTTCATTTCATTACTATCCTATAATTTTTGTTTTCAGGCATGTTAATATATTTCACACGGACCAATCCATTATGAATTTTTGACTATAACAAGTACTAACAGACAAAACTAAGATACACGCAACCATTATACGATTTAACATACTAATTTGCGTGTGTTGTGGCTCTTTTTTTTCGTTATAATCAATTACTGGAATAGATAAACTTTAGCTACGAAACCCTAGATCAAGCCCCTATATAGAAAACGTCACTTCCTCCATTTACTCCCTATAAAAACTCTGGATGCACGTGTTCACTCACTCATTTGCCTCGACTTTCTTGCCGCTTACTCCTTCCCTTTCTCTTTCTTTCCTTCTTTCTAACCTCGCTGGGTGCATAGTTTCCACTCTTTCTCTCTGACTAGGTATATCGTCCTTTTCACAAATTTTCCTGGATGTGAGAATTTGCAAGACCCTTATAGCTACTCAATGCAAACACTGCAACTATTAAACTTATCATTTTTGGTGGCTCAACGTGAACACAGCACTTATCATTTCACCCCTTCAGCTCCTTCTTGCGCCTAACCACTCTTTGATAATCTAGCTTGGTCAAATATACCACTCATTACTATAGACACTACTAATCAGGCTCCATTCGAAAGGTAAACCAAACGACATTAGACTCTTTATGTCACCTATTTCCCTAACTGATCATTCTCTCCTATATTTCATTTTAATGTATAGGAATGGCCATCTAAACTCAAAAAGTCTCCCCTTTTCCCTGCTCTTCTCTTCACGATTGATTGTATTGTTTCTTTACATATATTTTATTTCAGTCTTGTAGGGTTATAAATGTCTCTTTATCAAATGCACCTTTAATCTGTTTGTCTAAACATCTGTATGTGATGTTATTAAAATTACAAACTTTGTTTAATCTTCACGTCAACACTCATACTTGGCTTGCATATTCTCCATTCTGTCATGGCGATTATCGTCTCCCTTTCCTCTATTTTTTCTATTGACGTCGGCGTGTGCTGGGAAGAACCAAATACGTGGAGACAAAATCTTTTGTCCCCCACATTTACAAATAATCTCGTTGCTGCACAGAACTCCAACTACATTATTACTCTCCTCACTCACTTGAGGAACAACTATTGGTGATGACTTTCCAAATTATACGGATACGAATTGTACTCATACATGTATGACTTGTATACGGAGGAATAAGGATGTTTTATTAGCTATCAACCTTACAATTACATCGGGAAGTAAATTTGAATATAATTCATTCTATAAAACTCATGTTATTACTTATATAAAACTTTGTACGGCCATGTAGTTTTCTGATTGAACCTTGCGCGGATTGGCACAAAACACTTGCTTTATATCCGCAAGTAAAGCATGCTATTGTAATTTAAGTATCGTTATCATCAACAGTTACTTGTTTCACTCAGACCGGATTCGAGAGCTTTTTGATGTAGCTATGTGTGACATTGAAAGTTAAGGAAAAAAACTCTACTGGCTGACTCTATATATATTCTATGGGTGTTGACATCAGAGATATCTTTACTCTCGCATAAATATCAGTAAATGAAGTATATAATTTCGTTAAAGAAACTTTTTACCTATAGGATGTATCTATTTTAATTATAATAACATACAAACCGAACAAAACTAATATTTGTATGGTTATTATTGGTTGCGTTCGCTATCTACCTATATTTTCGTGGTCTACTACCACTATATCTTGATTTTTAGGGTTTCGTACTTTTAAGGTAAAACTAATGAATGTATGTGAGTTATACTGAACGTTGAGTACCTTTTGCTCACATTCAAGTATACATATCCTGTTACTCTTACCTTTGTACATTACATTGTAAGGGTATTTGGGGAAGACGAAGAGAAGGGTGAAAGATATGAGGAAATGAAAATGTTATTGCTATAAGATACTATGCTTTAGTTCCTGTAGACAGTAATTAGCCCTTCGTCTTCTTTACCCACTTTGTGAGCAATGAGACATCAAAAGGGGAAAGGAGTAATACAACTTGAGAACATATTGAAATATACATATATCAACAAGTTATATTTGTGTGAGAAGATACCAGAGAAGAAGTGAATCCAAATTATTTATTTTTGTTAAAGCATATTGGCTGTGCGATACAAAGAGTCTGGTCGACGAGGTGCCGGCAGATATCTCCTGCAAGAAATGCATTGTGCTAGTTTCTGAGGCTTGATGGTATAGATACGGCTTGAAATGCGAATAGTTGAAAGCGTAGTTGTAGTCAGAGAAAGGTTGGTCAATCACTTCGTGTGTGGCCATTACTAAGTCGCTCACGCGTGGATAAAGCTCGTTCAGAACAATTAACTTATCAGGGTCCCCCCTTTGAGCTCTCGGCTGTCTAAATATTTACAGTTATCTTTCATCCGTCAGTTTTAATCGGCTACCCGCTTTCCTGATGCTTTCTCGTCGGCCACTCATGTGGCCTGGCACGATGAATAGACAGTTCCCTGCTTTATCTTGAAACATTCTAGAACACACGCGTGACCTGACATCATGAAGAGACAGCTCTGATGCTTCATCGTGTGACGTATAATTACTTAGAGTGTGTGGTATTTAGTTTAAAGCTATCTCTCTATACAAAAGAAATTCTCCGAATGTCTCACGTGAAACTGATACCACCAGTAATGGCATTTATCTAATAACGTTTTTCCCGGGCAACTGCAAGTAGAAAATCTTTGTGTTATGCCACCTAGGTAACTTTGAAGAATAAGAAAAGACAAGGATTAATACCTTGCTAGTAATTAGGATGGAAGGGAAATTCGTTTCGTTGTAGGGTACGCTTATACTTTGACTAGTACGGTTCGTTCCAAATATTCCATACTGTCCAAAACAGCAATGTTCAAGGTCTTACTATTATATATATTTCAGCCTATACTTAGTTACATTAATCTATACGGTGATACCCTAACCGTATTTCATCAAAACCTTCGCTAATCAAAACTGCACCATCCAAGGTATTTCTGTATATGAACAAACTGAGATTTTGTTTCCTTTTTTTTCAAACCCCAAACTTCCTTACTTCATTCTTTCATTGTGTCGTTTAATGTTTAACATATTCTTCGGCGAAAGACTTGCAAGACATCCCAATGCTATACAGGATAAAATAGCTAACATGTATCTTGATAAATCTTGATAGATACTATTTAGCTTATTCGTGTACTGGACCATATTAGTGACTAGAAAAGACTGTGTCTTGCCGTTCTCCCAAGTAGTAAGGACCTGCTTGCCTTTAAAATTGGCATTTAGAATTGTTGCTTTTACCAGGGCCCGAATGTCAACTCGAACGTCAACAAGTGGTTCAGTAGGAAATACGCAACTTTTAAGGAAGTAAACCAGGCAATAGGTAATAAGAAAGTTTCCAGTAAGGATCGAACTCGTTGATTTGTAATGGTCCGAGAGACAATGTCTCGACAGCAGGCGCCCGATGTAGATGGATGCAGATATAAACTCGACTGTTTTTTGTTTTTTTTAAATAGTAAGATGAAAGATAATTTAAGCAACAAAAAAGGTATTTCATCAGAAGATGGTTCATCTGGAGCCTTTTTTCCAAATGATACCTGTAATCCCAATAAAATTCTTCTGGTGCCATCATCATCATCATCATCATCATTAGCTTTTTAGCATCTGTCGTTGGACATAGATCCCCCTCCAGATTTGCCACACCTCTTTATCATGCGCGTCGCGGAGCCACTACTCACGGACTTTGACTAGTTCGTCACACCATATTACTTTCTGTCGGCCACGATTTCGTATATGATTTCTGGGGAGCCATGTTGTGAGTTGACTGACATTCTTGCAACATATCCAGCCAATCACCATTTGAGTTTTATAACTTTCTATGGTATCTTGAACACCTGTCTTTTCTCTAATATACGTGTTTTCTTGTGATCTCTCAATGTGAAGTTGAGCATGATTCTCTCGTGTACATGTTGCATGGTTCTCAGTTTGAAGGGTCAATCTTTTGGTTAGGTTCCATGTCCCAGCTCCATAGGCGACTGTCCAGAGGGTTCATTGGTTGTATGCCCTTCTTTTTCGGTCATGAATTCAGTAAAAGCATGAATTATGTTGTCCCTATAAGGAACTAACAACCAAAATTGTCAACGCAGTCAGCATAGGTTTCTTCAGTTTGTAAGGGATTCTGGCTAGCTGGCTACATGAGTTAGTTTCACGCGTACAGTTGCACGAATGGAGCAGAAAAATCGAACAGTCACTCCTTATTAGGTATAAAAAGAACTTTAAAAAAAGATTTCCTCCCAAATAAGTTTTAGGGGGGAGGCAATTTACAATGGGAGTTCATGCTAAACCAGTCCCTTAGGTTGTATCCGACCCGCATTCACGCTTGTTTTTTTTGTTTTTTTTTTGCTCTTCTTTAATTCAGATGTATTAGTGATCACCATCCAACAAAAGAAAGAGGGGAGTAATTTTTCCAGTATTGCAATTGGTCGCCCACAACACAACATGCTGGCGAAAGATGTTGATGACGTGACAGTTTCTATTGAGTTAGACACTGGACCTTTTACTGAACATTTCATTATGGAAATAACCTTCAAAATGCTTGAAAAGATCCTAATCTACTGGGGTAATTTCAGGTGAATATTGGATGCTGCAGGACTTCATATCGCGATTCTGTCACTGTCATGAAGCTTTTGATTCGGTTTATATGAGTCCCGTTATCCCAAGTTTTTAACATTTTCCTATTTCTTGGAGATGACCTGATATGTTTACTAAAAGAATAATGAGCCAACAAGGTTAGAGCTAATTTGATCCATTGTCGAAATTCCTCGGGCTTCATTTGCAAAGAAGTAGCTACGCGTATAAAGGTGGAACGCGAGTAAGCAGGTCCTCTTAGCTCATCAACCAGTCACACACACACACACACACACACACACATACACAGGCGAGTTCCCTCATAGACACACGCACGCGTGCACGCACACGAACGCCCCCCTAAAACAGCCGTATAAGAATGTTGGAGAAATAATTTGCTAAATCCAGTAGCGTGTGTTTTCATTTCTCAACTCGGTGGTTCTCAAACCGTGCGCCGTGGAACAATAATGTGCCGCTGCTATCTCCCAAGTGTGCCACGCATTTTTTAGTCCAAGTATGCAAACATGCTTTGACACTACGACTCATGAGGGGGGGGGGATCCCCAGATACCAAAAGCGAAATTGCGGCCGACAGAAAGTAAGATGGTGCAACGAGCTAGACAAATTCAGATAGTACTGGCTCCGCGGCGCCAATGATTGAGAAATCACTAATCTTGGGAAAGGTATATATCCAACTAAAGCTAATGATGATACCTGAAGAATTTCATAGAGATTACGGGTATCATTCGAAAAAAGATTTCAAATGGGCCATCTTTTGATGAAATACCTTTTTTGTTGCTATTATATTTCTAGACAACCGATAGACATCACGACTCACAACATGTATCCACAGAGATCAAATGCGAAACCGAGGCCAACAGAACACAAGATTGAGAGATGAACTAGACCAATTCGGAAAATACTGGCTCTGCAACGCCCATGATAGGGGATCGTGGCGAATCCTGGGGAAGGTCTATGTTCAACGACAGACGTTAAAAGGCTGATAATTATAATAGAATATTTCATCTTACTATTTAGTTTTGCGAATCTTGAATAAGGTCTATCCAATGGCAGACGCTAAAAGGCTGCCGCTGCTGATGCAAACATGCATTTCGAGATTCGAACGTGTCCAGTACGGGTATTGCGCCTGTCCCGCTTTCGTCACAGAGTTGGCAATCTAGTGGTTTTATCATTAGATTGTGTAAAATCTCAACTCTTCGGGGATAAAAAAAGAGGGAAAAGGAATGATGATTACGTAAATTTACTGATATATAGTTTATTTCCATTGATAACTAGAATTGATTCATTTGATCGAATTACCGTAGCCCCACAGATCGCCCTACCAGCCAGCCAGCCAGCCAGCCAGCCAAGTGTGCTAAGGATTCTTCCTTTCTCTGATCGTCTTTATGTCTCTGTGTCAGCCTGTGTGTGTCTCATGACGCCCCTGGTCACATTTTGGGGCGAAAACCTTTTGAAGATTTACATGAGTACCCCACTAGACACCATCTAAAGATCTTTTAAAGACCTTTTATGAGGTCTCTCTGGTCATTTTCGGACCATTGACGCCCAAATCTTGTGCTGGTATTTTTTTCAAAGATAATTCTAGATGAAAGATCTGTTCTTTTTTTCTTTGCTGTATTTTAGATAATTTTAGATATTTTTTTTTAGATAATTAGTTCTGGTATACGCGTGGGCTACGGTATTTCATTTATGCGCAGCACGGACACACATTCGTACACACACACACAGACACACACACACGCACACACACACACACACACACATATATATATATATATATATATATGTATATATATATGTATATATATATTTCAATTTAACTGTACTTCGACTCGAAGAGTTAGTATGCTATATAAGTGAAATATGTTTTTAGTATGCCGTCCTATAATCGAGTTTGAGAGTCACTGTCTTAATCCCTTTCTATGACACAAGCGGAAGAGAAACTAATTTTATTCGTTCAAGTTTTTAGAAATTGTCAACCAAAACTGTCAACATAGGTTTCTCCAGTTTTAAGCTGGTCTGCCTGACTGGCTACTATGTACATATCGCACGTACATGCAACACCTAGATATCTGAAAATTGAAACGTTTAATCTATATCATGTCTAAAAAAAACGTTTTTTTTTTTCAATTCTTCCCCATAACCGGTTTTTAGAGAGGATTCAATTTGCAATGTAAGTTTATGCAAAACCGACCCCATAGTTTACGCCTGGTAGCATTCATACTTGTTTTTTTTAATTCTTATTCTCAAATTCAATTTTTTTTAGTTATCACTACACGAATAAAGGCGAAAGAAGTGAGTTATTCAATGGTCCCCCTTTTTTTCAAATTAATTAATTGATGACTCCCAACACAGCACGCTGTCTGAAATGCTGGTCACTTGACAGTAACTATTTAGTGACTAACCAGACCTGTTTTTTTTTCTTAACAAAATTCACGTTACTTAGTTGAATCGCGAAAAAATATGGCTATACTTATTATAAATGGAAGTAAGATGTTTTTCTAAGTAGTATCTTCCTTTGCTTAGTTCGCTGCCTCAAGACGTGTACGTGTAGCGGAAATATCACTTAGCCTTATTAATCAAACGAAAATCTGACTCGATTCACTTGCAAGCAATATTCCTCTAGAAATATTTTTCCTGCATTTTAAAAATAAATCAAATTGAAGCTTTAAGATTCAGCTGCTGTCCAATCTGCTTGTTATTTTACCTTCCTTCCTCTTAATTTTGTGGTTGGAAAGAAAATCGTGGCGAAAAAAAAAAATAGTGTGTCCCAGAAGGCAACCAGTCTAGGAGACGTACAACTTTGATTCTAAACCAACCCGAATAAGGATGGGCCCTGATAGGCTATTTTGCCCTTGACGTGCCCATGTTGAAATCATCTGTGGTGACCCACCGACTGTTCACTGGGTTAGTACATAAAAAAAATGTTTCTCAGTAGATTTTAATAGATTCGTATCAGTAGTGCAAAATACTGTCACAATAAAATTTAAAAAAAAAACACGATCTTTTTGAATTAAATTAAAACTGATTACTCCTAATGCCATCGAACAATAAAGACAAAACGAACACTTTGGTCTACATACATACATACATACATACATACATACATACATACAAGGTGCAATCCAAAAGATCAGGG